>OY390712.1:3000000-3437500 GCA_959613345.1 Tolmerus cingulatus
TCAGGGCTATAGTTAAAGAAGTGAGGAAAAACCCATGTACAAGTGCCGTAAAATTGGCTCAGAAACTTAGTCAAGTAAAAGGAGATAATGTAAGTGCTAGTACAGTGCGCAGAGCAATTCATGCCACGGGATATTTTGGTAGAGTTCCATGGAAAAAGCCGTTAATCTCCAAAGTTAATAAAAAAAAAAGCGTTTTGAGTACGTACAAAAGCACAAGGAAAAGGACTTTTCCTTTTGGAAGAATGTTTTGTTCTCAGAAGGGAGTAAATTCGAAATTTTGAAGCAGCGGAAATCACCGAAAATTTAGAGGAAAAAGAACTGCGCTTTACAGGAAGAGAATTTAGTATGTACCGTCAAGCATGGAGGGGGATCAGTGATGGTCTGGGGATGTTTTGCAGCCTAGGGAGTCGGCAGTCTTGTATTCATAGAAGATACAATGAAAAAGGAAGATTATCTAAAAATTTTGCAAACAAATCTTCAGCCTAGCGTCGAAAAGTTGGGCTTATGCCAGTCATGCATATTTCAGCAAGACAAGGAGCCCAAACATACTGCCAAAATTGTGAAAGAGTGGTTGCTGTACAGAACTCCTAAACAGCTAGATCATCCTCCTTTTTCCTCAGACCTTAATCTCATAGAAAATCTATGGGATCATCTTGATAAACAAATTAGAAAACGAAGCATTACTTCCAAAGATGAGCTCAAACGCATACTTCTTGAGGAATGGCAAAAAATTTCTCAAAAATATACGAAAACGCTTGTCGAGTCCATGCCCGATGAGATTGGAAGCAGTAATAAGAGCAAAAGGTGGCTCAACGAAATATTAAATAATTATTTTCGATTCTGTTAATTTTATATTGATGCATGAATTTAGTGCTTGTTTTGTTTCTGTTGCTATGAACATGTTAATATTATTTTTGAATTACAGAAATTTTATTTTTTCAACAGAGTACAATATAGGTGTTTGAAAATTATGCAAAAATAACAAACAGCAATCACTTATCTAGATGCTACTGAACTCAAGCTCCCAAAATTGTGTGTGTTAACTTTATATTGGTGCTCACTGTAAATACTTCTCCCTGCCATTCAGAAAAAATAAATAAGTAAACAAATTTAAATCGTATTATTAAACAAATTGTTGTGTCCGGATGTTTCTTTTATATTTGTCCCCAAAGTCCTAAAGGGTTTTCTTACGTTTAGAATTAAAATCGGAAAATTCGACTCAAAATTGGGTCAGTACCTTTTACCTGGCAGGTGGGTCATAGATAAAAAGCCGTGAGAGATTAAAGTGCCCTTGGGTTTATTGTATTACTAAAATGAAACAAACAAGCAATCAGGAAACACGCAAACCCCTAACTTTAATTTATTCCAATTTTATTTACATTGTGTTTTTGTTTTCTTTAATTTTTATATTAATTCGCGTGCGTATATGAAGTGCGCGTGAATTTAGCGATTTTAATCTTATTTTATTTTTTTTTTTATTCTTTGAATTGTGTTTGAGAAAAGAAACAGACGAGGCTTAGGAGAAGGTCCTGAAATATATTAAATTTTCCAGAAATTTGACAACAAATAAACTCTTAATATAAGGACCTCTGCATGGGCGACACCGTAAATAAAAGTATCTTTAGAAAAATTAGCGAAGTGAGAATACCCCTCCCGCCACTCTCCTTTCACAAAAGCCCACAAACCAAAACCAAGAAATTTTTAGAAAACCAAAATCTTTAAGACTTTTCAGCGTGTGTGTGAGTTTCATCGAGGAATCGTCTTAAAACTGGATTAAGAAACTCCTCTTTCCCCTCCAAATCCCTACCAGATCGACATCGTGTCGTTAAGCCACTTCCGTAAAAAAAAACCGCTCTCTTTTGAGATAATTTGGAAAGAGGAGGTGAAAAAAGACGTTTTTAATGTTCTTATCTTAAAATCCAACTTCTTCGCCACGAAAGCTGTTCCTTTAAAAAAAAAAAAAAGCTGCGTAAAAGCGAAGCTTTTTGAATTTGGGTACGTTTTATTCAATTTTTTAGATGCACTCGTATCGAGAAAATGAGATCATAAAAGCTCTATTTATTTATATATATATAATAAATATTTTGCGTAATTTGCATTTTTAAATATTGTAGCACATAAACAAATAAAATAACTAAACCTGAAAACTTGTCAGGCATCAACGAGATTTCAGTTGATTTAAAATGCTTTTTTTCACGTTAAGCTGATTTAAAATCATTCAACAGCAAAAAATAAAAAAATTACTTTCGAGAAGTTTTCTCTTTATTTACTTTTTTTCCGCTGCACCCAAGCATCGGAGTAGCAGCGTAGGCGTCACCGTTGCCAGAACTCTGGAAAAAAAAATCCGAAAAAAACGCTTTTCAATTGACCTAGCAACAGCTCAATCAGTCGGGGTGCTTTGGAAACAGTCTCAATGAAAGAAAAAAAATACCGCGAAAAATCGCGCTCACGTGAGTCAACACGTAACAGCGGGATTCGTGACCTCCCCCGCCAACCAAGAAGCCGCGGCACGCGACATCGCGACGCGTCTGGCCGGACGGTGCATTAAAAAAAATAAAATAAATAAATAACAAATAAAAATAATGATAAATAGTAGTTTAAAAACAAAGATACATTAATCAGAGTAAACAAAACTAAAAATAATCAAATCACGCCTATATTGAGGTTTAATTACTAATTATCATTGCTTTATTAAGTAGCTAAAATTTTATTTAAGCGCCCTCCGCTGCCAGGAATTAAAATCAGAAATTGCCAAGGTCAATTTCAAGGACACTCAATTTTAATTCACCTGCTCAATTTAAATGACGGGTACTTAAGAATTTTATTCAGCCGTAATTTGTTTGTAGTTTTCCCCAAAAACCTTGAAGCGTCTTGTTTTGTTTAAAATTAAAACCAGAAACAGGTTTGATTTGGGGGTTCCGCAGCCCTTTGAGGAAAATTTGACCCAATTTTTAGTCAATTTTTCGTCCAATTTCACACCAGCCCTCAAAAGTGGGAGAACCGCCGTTTAAAATGTCTCCCGCGCCTCCAAAGCCCCAAAAGGTTCCCTTTCGTTACAAATTAAAATGATTTGGGGGTTCTGCAACGCTCAGAAGAAAATGTTACACAATTTTAGGTATATTTTCCGTCCAATTTCTAGCCATGCTCCAAAAGTTGGGGCACTGCCGTTTAAAATGCTTCCCCTCGGACTAATTTTATTTTGTATTTCACCCACAAAGCCTTAGAGGTTCCCTTTTGTTCAAAAATAAAATTAGAAAAATTTACCTTGATTTAGGTTTATGTAGCTTTTAGAGGAAAATTTTACACAAATTTTTCATCCAATTTTAAGCGAGTCACTATATGTCCTGTGCCGCCGTTTAAAATGTTGCCTCTGACGTAATTTTATATATATAATTTGGACCGAAACCCTGAATGGTTCCCTTATGTTTCAAATTAAAATTGAAAAAATGCGCGCAGAATTGGGTTAAATAGGGCCTTTTCTCACACAGTTAAATAATTTTAGGGCTCTTAACCCCATGGTGAAACACAAAAGACCTATTTATTTATGTTTTTTTTTTTCGATGAAAAGCAAAAAGACTACGTAAGGAAAGGAGCTTTTTTCTTAAGAAAAATTAGAAAAGTAAAAATATTCAGTTTGATGATTGAGAAGGTGGGAGCACTCACTGTGTGTGTAAAAAAAATTTCACGAAGAGTTTTACATGTTGCAGGACGGAGGCGAACAAAGTGGGTGGAAGTTTTATATGTCTAAGGGGGTATCAAAAGAGAAGAGGAAGAAAATCAAGAGCACTAAAAGAAATCGCTCTTCTTTTTCTGATAAAAAAAATAATATTTAAAAAAATTAATTTGTCTACATATTCGTATATTGTTGTGTTCCGTGTATTTTTTTGTTTGTTTTGGAATTTTAATGCACCTATTTGATACTTTTCCACATGCACTTATTTTATTTCATTTTTTCTACACTGAACTGTTCAGTTATTAAATAATTGTTTTTGTTTTGTATCAATTGAAAATTTTCGTTTAATCCAAAAAATCTCCGCCACTGCATTTTATTATCATTCTGCGCTTCTCTCGAAGTTAGGGGAGGCAGTTTTTTTTAAAGAATTTGTCGCCCGATAAAAAATTAATCGAAAAAATGAAAAAGAAAAACCGAAAATTTCAGTAACGCTTACTCTAATGGAAGAACTGGAGGAGGGAGGCAGAACGCACGCACACACACAAAGGAATTTAATCTTATTTTTTTTCCCCCTTCAAACAAAAATATAACATTTTACCACTTTAGTCATTTAATCCCTAACCGCCGTATGGTTTTTGGATGGGTACGGGGACGGATGTTTCTTCCTAAGAAGACAAATCCAACTGCAAATTACCGTCTGGACAAAAAAATAAATTTTACCGAAATGAACGTGTATAAGTTTTTTTTTTATGAATAAATGTTTGTGTGATGTCTCCCCTCCCTTAAAATCCAACAAACAACAAAAAGATTTTCAGTCCGACTTATGGTATTTGTAGATTTAAAAAAAATATACTGAGACAATCTAATTTGTTTTAAATATCCATAGAATGACTGAATTGATTAATTATTAATTAATTTGATTTATTTTCATTGGTATTTTTATTAAATATTTTTTATACACGACCGACCGTCTTTTTTAAGCCGGGATTCCGTCCCGTAGCACAATCGACCGTCTCTGACCAGACCCAGCGGCTTCACTGAGCCCGGAGAGAACCCACCGAAAAAATAATTTTTTAAAAGCAGAGACAACTTCCGAAAGCACGGGCAGGGAAACAAACACATTGGAGCTCGATTGTCGCTTGTAGGAGATAGGGTAGGCCATATCGGGCACAAAAACCAGCCCCAAACACCGTCTAGATGATGCCCCCTTCCAAAAGAAAACTGGCAAACACAAAGTTTAACACTAAAACTTAAACTATACACTACGAAAAATCTGGAGGGGAGCGCTTTGAAAGAAGCAACACATTTTCGATTTAAAAAAAAGAAATAGTTTCGTATTCTTTCTTAAATTTTAAGACCAAATTTTTTTGGGGCACAGAGAAGTCCCCGAAGCACCCGACTATTTTTAAGCAGCGACGGCGACGATTTCTTCTTCTGCATTATCTGGAATTTGGGACACAGCGAATTTAAAAAAGAAACAAAATGTATATATGTATAAATATTTAAAAAAAAAAACCAAGTTGAAGGTGAGAGCGGGGAACACCGAAAAAAAAATAAATACGCAAGACGCACGAGTGTTGGCGGTGGCTACTTAACGGCCGAACGAAACTGAGGAGTTCACCACGCAGCGAAAAACGGCGAAGAGCCCCCGACTAAGTGAGCATCACTGAGAGTCGATGCCTCACAGCGGGCCAAGAGAAAAGTCCCCCTCCCCGAAAATTCAATAAACTACGAGATCTACGTCACTGGGCTTGGTTTGGCTTCAAATGAGACAAATATAAACCAATTCGAAATTCACTATCCATCTCTTTTCCCTTTCACGAAAAGCCCGAAAGTAAAAACTTTTCCTCTGTGAGAAATTCCTGAAAATATAGCAAAACAACAGAAATAAAGAAAACAAAAATTGCTTAGTCCCTTCTTATCCCAAACCAGGATTTGGGTGGGAAAAGAAGAAAAGTTCTAAAAGGAATCAACCCATCCTCACGTCAAACCAAATTTAGTTCCAATCACCTAAAAGAAGGCACGAAAAAAAGGAACCGGTTTCCCCTATATGAAACACGCATGCACCCCAATTAAAAAAACATCAAACCATACACAAATTGAGCGCAGCGGCGGCGAAGAAAAGCGACCCATGCGTCTCACTGATATAAGAAAACACTCAAGCACTTAAAACCGGTTCAATTAAAACTGCTGATCGAACGGTGTAAACTCAATAAAATTAAATAACAAAATCTGAACCACTATTTCACAACTACCGCAGCCAAACAACCACGAAGAAAAAAATAACAAAATCCAATTAATTAAAATCGTAACAAAATACAAGTGCTCATCACGGTCCCTGTTAACAAAATAAACGTCCACGCCACTGGTAACAACGCATGAGCACAGGTTAAAAAAATGCTCTCATGGGAACATTAGGAACGGGGAAACAAAACATGGTGAATCCACCGCATATTGTCCCACGTTTTCACCACGAACCAAATTAAGAACCGGGGAGGGGGCACAAAAGCTCTCAAATATCCTATCCCACTTAAAACAGATTTTTCAAAGTTCCACAACGCCGACTGGACACAACCGATAAAAGTCGTCAGTCACGATCACTCCGTCCGTGTTTTAAAATGGTTTGAATTATTTGTGTTAGGTGGTTTTCACTGACTTAAAACAATTGTGCAAATTTTTTTAAATTTCGATTTACTCAAAATCTATATTTTACACTCAGTACGCTCTTTGGTTATTTCGAAGCATTTACTGCTCATAAGCATTTTAATATTTTTTATTTCTTTAGTATGTGATATACATACATATATGTATATGTACAATGTTGAAATTACTAATTCAATTTTCTTAAAGAATATTTGAATAATCAGTTTTGGGTTGTCCATAAATCCATTACTGATAAATTCTTTTTGCGCCTTATTAATTATTTGAATTTGAATTGAATTCTTAACATTCATATTTGTGAGGTTAAGTTGCTTTTTAACTCAATTTTGCCTCATAATTGCCAAATAAGCTCTTTCCTTAGACAATAACCGGCACATTATCGTAACTCCAGCTTTGATCGATCTCATTCTGCTGAGGTGTCATACTCGTTAGTGCTGCCTCGCTTAACAATATTTCATCTTTGACTTTATCAACTAAGCACTAATAATGGCTACTTGTAAAACTTGCTCTAGGGTCATTAAAGCCTGGCCCTAAATAGAAACGTAACGTAACGTAAGAATTTAACGAGGCGAGCTTGCGGACGTCAAAATGGACATTTCGCCCGAAATACAAACGTAAGGTGACGTGAAAGTTGAAGTTTAGTTTCTCATTGTGCTCCCTGAAAGTATTAACATAAGTGATATCAATTGTGAAAGGCAAGATGAGTTTTGTGCAAATTTTGGAAGTTTTGGAAGAATTGAAAGATTTATACGACTTGACACAATCACCTCTGACACTTTTCACGTTTGCTTACGTTTTGTGCGATCCTTACGGCACCTTCACGTACGGCTAAGTGACATTTCCAGATTTGACGAATCTTCGGCAAGTTTCTTACGTCGATTTAGGCTGCCCCCATTGCTTTACACACGTTCGCACGTTACGTTGGCATCTCTTACGTTACGTCCCATTTAGGGTAGGCCTTAAGGAAAACAAGATTATCTGCGACGGAATCTGTAACAACTCTTTCCACGCCTCTTGCCTTAAGCGGCATTCGCGCGTCACTCCAGTTCCCACCACCTGCCAAGAATGCGCGAATGTTAAGCCTTGCCATGTGCTCCGACTTATTACTGATGTCGTTTCTCAATTTGCATTTGATCAAACGATCATCGCGGATAAAATATCGGTAATCTCCACAAACTGGGCAAATCTTCAACTCATGTATGAAGATTTCAGCTGTGTGAATGATAAGATCAATAGCATTTTGAATTTGACTGAGTCGTTTAACTTGAACTATAATCTCCTTCTGGAGAAATCACACGGAATCAGTACTAGAATCGCTCGTCTGTCCGACTCAATCGATGACGTTCGTAGCAGTCTGCTCTCAACGGTTCCTGTAGTTCTGCCTATAGGCCTACCGTAAATGGGACGTAACGTAACGTAAGAGATGCCAACGTAACGTGCGAACGTGTGTAAAGCAATGGGGGCAGCCTAAATCGACGTAAGAAACTTGCCGAAGATTCGTCAAATCTGGAAATGTCACTTAGCCGTACGTGAAGGTGCCGTAAGGATCGCACAAAACGTAAGCAAACGTGAAAAGTCTACTTTCTGGGCATATTGGGGCTCTAATCTTTCAATTCTTCCAAAACTTCCAAAATTTGCACAAAACTCATCTTGCCTTTCACAATTGATATCACTTATGTTAATACTTTCGGGGAGCACAATGAGAAACTAAACTTCAACTTTCACGTCACCTTACGTTTGTATTTCGGGCGAAATATCCATTTTGACGTCCGCAAGCTCGCCTCGTTAAATTCTTACGTTACGTTACGTTTCTATTTAGGGCCAGGCTTATCGTGGAGGACATAAGGAGAAGTGTGAGACACGTTAGAAATGAGCTTGGCTCCTTGACGGCGGCCACCTCTGTTGACTTAGAACTTAACAATAATATTGCTTCTGACGTTAGGAGCCTATCGTAACACTGCTTCTCTTCTTCATCTACACCAGAAAAGAACAACATGATGCCGCCTGCATTGGCCGATACCTCATCTACTTTTGCTGATTCACTTCCTACATTGGCTTGTACCGAGACTACTCCTGCGCTGGCTGATACTCTCCCTGCTGGATGTATATCTTTGGCTCCCAATAATTTTCTACCCGAGGAACCCGGTGCTCACCGTGCTTCTGCCACTGTTTAAGATAAGGCTCAACCTGTCCGTAACAAAAAATCGCGGCAACGTAAGCATCGCCAGCCTGCTACTAAGGCGCCTCTTTCTGCGGACGTTCATGAGTCATCCAGCTCTGCAACTCATACCTCTGCGTCCACTATGTTGAGGCCTGCTCAACGACCACGCACTATTTTTGTGTTAAGGATTCACCCTGAAACTACAGAGGCTGAAATTACACGGTTGATCTCTTCTCGGTTGGGAATTGCAGGTGATATCATTGCATGCCGAAAATTAATCTCTGCCCGTGCACGCAGTGATCGCTCCTTCACGGCTTCTTTCAAACTCTACGCGCCTAAATTTTTGTTTGACTCTATCATCGCATCTGACATCTGACCCCCCGGCTCCATAGTTCGTGAGTTTACACAGAGGGTCTACCGTAACATGCATGGGACCTCAAAAAACTCATCAGCAACATCTCGCTCTACTATGCAAATGTAACCGGACTTCGTTCCAAAACGTCTCGATTATTCTTGAGCACGACTGGTTGCTCCTTTGACGTGGTCTGCCTCACCGAAACGTGGCTCTGTAGAGGTATTAAGGATAATGAACTCTTCACTCCTGAATTTTTGGTCTTTCGACGTGATCGATCTGTCATGCTGGACGCACCTGTCGGTGGCAGAGTGCTGTGCGCCGTTCGTAGGAGCCTACCGTGTGAGCTGGTGGACTCGTCATCTGTCGCCGATCTTGAACTCTTGTGCGTCGCTTTGTGCCTTCCCAACAGGAACGTCTACATGATCTCGGTTTATATTCCTCCTAATTCCGGCCCTGCTCTCTATGAAAAGCTCGCATTATACATCGACGAACTTACGAGTACCATATCCTTGTCAGATGAGGTGGTGCTGGTTGGTGATTTTAATTTACCATAGGTGGATTGGACGCGCTCTGACGACGACACTTTGAGACCCTCTGCGTTGGCCGGTCCACAATTCACTGTTACATTTTTGGACAATCTTTCTTCGTCTGGCTTATCACAATGCAACCAAGTCTGTAAGGGTGGTAAATATCTGGACCTGCTGGAACTGGAATTTCACACTGTGCCTCACCATTGTTGCCTGAATGTAGATATCATCCGGCTCTCCTGATGATTCTTTCTTTTGACGCTGTTTCTGTTTCATCGCTTCCTTCTAAATGCTGTTATAACTTTAAAAAAGTCGACTTTTCCAAAATTAAGAGATGGTTATCATGTTGCGATTGGCATGCTGTGCTTAGGGAAGGTGACATTGATAAGGCAGATAGTTCGTTTTATGCTTTAATCTCTTTGTGTTTCTCATTGTATGTGCCCATTATGCGGTCAAATAATCATGTTTGTTTCCAGCCTTGGTTTAATAGCAATATTAAACATTTAAAAACATAAAAAGCAAGGCATGGAGGAAGTTCTGTTCCTCTCAGAGTGATGCTGATTTTCTTGCTTATACGGAAATTCGTAATGAATTTGACTTTGCTGTTAATGCTTCATATATATCTTATATTGAGAATCTTAAATCAACGCAACGATCCTAAACGGTTTTGAAACTTTGTTAATGCCAAACGGAAGTCTGATGGATATCCCTCTTCACTTTTTAACGGGACAACAACCAGTGACGATCTTCACATTATATCTAACCTTTTTGCTGAGTTCTTCAAAACTATGTATACCTGCACGCTCTTTGAGGAATCACGACTTTTTCCACCTGAACTCTCATCGAACTAATTACGGCCTTAATGGGCCAATTTCGTCGATGTCGCATTCCTTCAACTCCCGTTATCTCGAAATCGACTTTAATATTAATCGGCTCCAGTTGCAGAGTCGGCTTCGTTAGGGTTATTTTTAGCCACTTCAATTTTAATTTTAATTTAAGTAATCAGATATATTGATGAAACTGTTATTTAAATAAATAAATAAATAAATAAATGAAAGCAAAGTACAAATGAGCTCAGCTTCGACGAATTATAAAACCGTTCTCTTGAGAATCTCATTCTGGAGTAGAATTCAATTAATTTTGCAAAAGTGTATCGAAGCTACAAACATTTATTTCGGCACTTGCTTTCAAGAAGAGGGCGACTGTTATATGAATAAAATAAGTATATTAGATTTTATGAACACAGTTCTAATACGAAAACATTGTTTTTGGATAATGAATTACCGATAAAAAAAAATTGCCGTGTAAAAAGCAAAACAAAAAAAATACGTATTATGAACGAATAACAGTAAATAACTTTTACTGAAGTGAAACAATTTTCGATTCCTATTGGATCAATGTATTTTTAAAAAAACGTGCTTAAGTCAAGTCACCCTATGGGTAATTTTTTGAATTTTCTACTATGGTATTATTTTAACGCGTAACGGTATCCCTGTTCAATTAACTTCATTTCGTAAGTACGGGTGATTGAGCTAAGAAATTGTTTTGCAAATTTTCAAAGATATTATTCTAATACCTGCATAAGCTTGAATACTACACCCTATAGTCTCCACTACGTGGAATCTTGCGTATCATGTATTTTCTTGATTGAGAGATGATGAGGGCTGCTTCGTAAACATTTATTTGCTGTACAACATTACTTAGCAAGCGAGCTGAAAATCGGATAGCGAAAATGTTGTATTAGTTCGACTTTTTAACTTAGTGGCTCAGCCTCTGTATTATTTATTTGTGCTTTAATAGAAGAGAAACCCAAGTCCGTGAAAGCCTTTAAACAAAAATTCCGCTGGAGCAAATATTTTCAACACCGGTACCCCAACTCAATTTTCTATAAATCAACTCGATATTTTTAGGAAATTGGCACGAGTTCCATCTTGAGGTTCCTAGAACCCCCAAAACAAGCTCGATTAACTTTATACAAGGACTATCAGCTTAGCTTAGGCTACAGAGAAGATTAATGTCCTGCATGAATCATCATTTGGTCCGTTAGTAATATAATTCATCAAACCACCATATGCAAAATAATTAATTAGACATTTTTTAAACATTTGTTTAGTATAACGCAGTATCAAGAAATTCAGCACGCTTATTAACATTCAAACACATACAATTCAAAATTTGAGAATAGCCGAAGTTAGTTCTGAATTTGGAAATATGAAACAAAGGCCCATAGCTTAGGTTATGAGGATTACGTCTCGGAGTTAATAAGGATTTCAAAGGAGGAGAATATAAAGCACCGATAACCAGATGGTGTACAAATGTAACATGACGTTATTGTAGCGAGTGCACGCCAAACAACGTACAGCTGTCTTTATGTGGAGGAAGGATAAGGGGATTTTCTCATTGTAAGCTTCTCAACACGAACCTAACAATTTTGTCTAGATGGACTCTATTCTAATCGTATGATTAGCATAATAAGGCGACCAAATTTAACTGCCGTATTCCAGAATAGGCCAAACTGCGCAAATTGACGTGACCAATTTTTCACAAATCCTAACTAAGCGGATACTTTGGTAACCTTATATATAATTAATGCGGCTTATAAAGCCGAGTTTTCTGCCCGATCATGGACACTGTGCACATTGCGAAGAGAATAGTCAGACAAAGGCTACTAACAGTAAACGGGTTGTCGTTCTATGAAATGAAATAATAGCTTGTGTTGTTTTCATATTGGATCCGATTCTAGAATTTAAGGGAAATTTTGCATGGAATTGAAATATTAAAAAATGTCGCATATGAGATATTAAATTTTGAGAGAAATGCATCAAATTACCATGATATTTACCCATCTAATCTTCAAACCTTAAACCAAATATTTTTTGGATTAAGTATTTGACGCAATATGCGTATAAATCAATACAATCCAATTTTATTTTTACAAAACAAAAATTGTTTGATATAGGCAACTGGTCATAAATTTCAGTTCAATAAAAAATCTCCCGCCAAACCTAGGACTGGATCCGGTATGCAAACAAAACAGCTAATTTCACACTTAGAAATATTAAGCTGTAAATTATTATGAAAGCACCAACACTGCAGGGTATCTAGGTCATTTTGATTTAACTGGCAGTCATTAAGATTCATAATGTTACGAAATAACTTCATACCGTTAGCATACAGACAAATGTTGCAAGATAAAGAGAAGAGGACCGAGGTGATTACCCTGCGGGATGCCGGGCCGGATGTAGCAGAAAGACTCTTCGATACGGAGCCTCGAAAAGAAACATGATAGGCTCTACTATATCGAAAAGATTGCACCTATTCTAAAAGTGCAGTCGTGAAACTTAATCTGTTGAATTTAATGATTATGCTGGAATACGCTTTGCTAAAATCGGTACAAATACAATCTTTTGTAGGCCTGTTTTAAAACCATAAAATTTCGAGAAGATTGGTGATAGTAGAGCGGCCTTGAATGAATTCGTGTTGATTTAAAGAAACTAGTGATCGCCCAGTAGTCGAAATTCGACCATATATAATCATTTTTGTAAATTTAAGGAAAATATACACTTTTATAGGTACTTGCAGTTCAGTAACATTGTAATTAAATACAAAATAACTTTACTAAAATAACAGTAAATCACAATTTGAAAATCCTGATTTAAATTCATTGATCCGTAATTTTAACTAATAAAATTTCTTGCAACAATATTCAAAGCACATTTAAAATTATCCGGAAAAATGTCTAAATTATTTTTATTATTTTCATTATCATTTTGTCGAAAATCTGTGTTGTTGCTTCTATGCCCATTTGTATTGGTATTGACATTATTTTCATAGTTTCTACGTAAATTATTGTTTCTGTCATTATTTCGCAAAATATAAAGATTCCCGTATTGTCGTCTTTCGCTTCGACCAGTTAATGTGCGACGCCGAGGCATATTTAATAAATAAAACCTAATAACGTTTTGTTTGTGAGAATAAGAAAATTTATACATGTCACAGCACTTTTATTATGTTTAACTTGACATTTTACTGGGGTTACTATGTGTTTGAAATTGGCAGTATGAACGTAAACATAAATATTTTATTTTATTTATAGATAATAACGCTCTGTTACCAAACTTTTTTTAACAGTAAAGCTCATCAATAGCTACCAAACAAAAAAAAAATCGGTCGACAAACAGAGGAGAAAATGGTTGTGACTTTTTTGTCTTTGCCTATTTATAAGTAGACAATCCGTTTAAAAACTTTTAAGTTTCTGAATAAGTAATTGACTCGAAAAGCTTGAAAATACAGGTAATTACAAACACCACTACGGCTACCTTGAAGATTGGAAGTCTTTCCATATACTAAAAAATTGTTCAGAATTAAACAATTTTGGGAAAATAAGACAAAGATTGGGCAAGAGCAGGTGAACTGGTTGATATGGAGCTGGACATCAGGAAAGGAAACGGATATTTTAAAAAGGAATGCAAACATGCCGCAAATTGTTGACGATACTCCACTTGTAAGACCCTCGTAAATCATATTACAGTGTCTTCTCTTTATAATTCCTTAACTTGAAAAACGCATATAACTAGGTTTTGTTTATATTAAAGTATTCATTATAAAGATCGCAAACAAGGTTTTTAAATTCATTAAAATATTTATGATACATGTTATACGATAATGCAACCTTTTTCTACAGGTATAACTTCCATAGTTTATTTTTTTTATTTCCACCTCAGATCTGTATTAAACAAGGTGAACGGAAAACGGCAGCGTTTTACATTGACGCAGTATTCAAAATTTTGTTATCGCATCTAGGTAAACACAATAAAAGAGTACAAAAACATTTTGTTACTTCTATTTTTACATATCCTTTCGGTAAATGTTGTCTCAACAAAATTTTTGTGTGTGATTTCTTCAAAATATATAAATGAAAACGATGCGATTTGTATCATTCTTATTAATTTATAAAATCAATTTGTTGCTTGTATTTCTCTTTAGTGTAAAAACAAATGATATTGTCCCTATATAGACCTTATTTACGATCATAAGTATCACAATAATATGTTGTTCTGCACCTCTGGTTGGCATTGTCAATCATTGAATTTCTGTCAGGAATACTCCTTAGTGTAAGGGAAATTAAGTAAGTTGATTTTGGTTTCATTCGGATGTATGAACTCAGAGGCGTGAATGCTTGAAATCGAATTATTTAATAGTTTTTAAAATCAAAAATCAGGCAACAGTGCACACATGTGTCTTGCTGCAGCTCATTAAAACAGGGTGCAATTCCGAAGAGCAAAACTCCTAGGTAAAACAAAAGGAAAGAAAGCGTTTTATCGCCGGAGACGGCTTGAAGAAAATAATGAATAACCCGCTCCTGGATATTTTCGGCTTTCGCTACCTGAACGAACAACTGTGGGTTGTTTCAAGTGCTGCACACAGCGCACCCGTGCCTACGATGCCCACAGCTATCCCTGAGTATTTTGCGCAGGGGCTGTGTTGAGAATGATTCATCCTCTTTGTTTTATACTTGTCTAGGCAAGTTTATGGCTAGTTTCCCTGATGGGGTGAATTAAGATATCCTTTTGAGTCATTCTCAGTTAAGTTTTTGTTAGAGACAGAGGGTTAATTTGTGTGCAGAGTTGTTATTTTAAAGTGCGATTGGTGGAGTTGAAGACTATTTCATATAATTTTAATTAGGTGAGTAATCACTGGGCTATTTGGCATGTGTCAATAATTTCAATTTTGTGTGTGTTTGGATGGCTACCCGTCATAATTTGATAACGGTCGGTGATAATTTTATCATCCCCTTGATAGGGTGTTTTCGTGAGAACGTTTCTCTCTTTTGAGTGGTTTTGTTGTGGAGTGCGCCTGCATAAATTCCCATATGGTTCATTAGCGACGCAATCGGTTAATTGTTTGTTTGATTGTTTATGGAGTTGAGAGTATCAATTCCGTGAGGAACTCAGTCTGAGATTCCTAGGTTGAGGATGAATTCCAACAGGATGTTGATGAATCTCCTCAGAGGTGTCTGTAAGGTTGGTTAAACCGTGCCAGATGAGGGCGTGTGGTTGGTGCCGCACGTTTACTCTTCCTGGGAGACATCGGGTTTGAGTGAGAGAGGTAACCATTCCCCTCACGATATCTCAACTGAGCCTCATTTGACTATTCCAAAGTATTGAATAAGTTTGTTATAACAATTTGAGATGATGGACGATTGCGACGCTACGCTTCTTGTGTGTGTGTGTGTGTCCGCTTATTTGGACATTTCAGAGTGCTCATTGTTGTTTCTTTTTAGTTACAGGCCCTGCTCAGAGTGACTGCCTTGCCGCCAAAAACCTTGTTTAAGTTTACATTTTAAAAATAAAGGAAACTGAATTCAAATTTGAGCTTGAGTTTCATTTATGAATGACATCCCCGTCTTTTACTCAAGTATTTAAAAAAAAGTAATTGTATTATATTAGATATAAATTATATATGCAGTGAGTGTAAAAAGTCTACGTATGCACATAAGTTTTTAATAAAAACCAATATTTCAGGAAAACGTTATAATTATTTTATTATTTCTGTATACCATGTAATTATTTTAAACCTTGGAAAAATATTTTATTCTAAAACAATAACAAAAATTCATTAGTGGACAAAAATTCCACGAAACATAAATCCCCCATGTAGATCGCGCAAAAAGTCTTCGTACGGTTGTCAATTTCCAGAAGTGTGTTGAAGAAGTCCCGTTATTTTTTCAACATTTGTCAGCGAAATTAATAACTAGCTAGTTAGCAAGAATATTTGAAGTAAGTTAGTTATTTTGAGTGCTGGTGTTTGGTGATTTGAGCGATACAGTGCCCAAATGAATTCAAAGCGGAAGGAAGCTAGCGAGGAGAAAAAATTAATCATCCGACTACATAATCAGTGCAAATCATTGGGAGCAATTGTGAATATTATAGGAAAGCCTAAATCAAAAGTACAAGGCATTGTGGACAGGTTTTCAGAAAGAAAAACAATTAAAAAGAAGCATCGATGTGGCCGCCCCCGGGTTCTAAATGATCATAATCGGCGTTTCTTCCACAAGCCAAGGATAATCCTAAAATAAGTGCACCGAAAATTTCTGCCAGCTCTCAGAAGGTGTAGGCGCTGATGTATCGACTAGTACTATTAGAAATATCTTGCGATCGGTGGATATCACGGACGTACAGCTCGGAGAAAATATTTCAATAGTGAGATCAACCGAAAAAAGCGTCTTGAATTTGCGAAAAGGTACAAAAACGAGTCCATAGAATTTTGGCAGCGTGTAATATTTACGGATGAGAGCAAATATAATATATTTAAGTCAGATGGAAAATGTACGGTATGGAGAAAAGCCAATACAGAGCTGGAAAAGCCGAATTTATGCCCGACGGTGAAACATGGAGGCTGCTCTGCTCTAGTCTGGGGGTGTATGAGTGCCTTTGGAATGGGAAATTTGGTTTTTATCGATGGTATAATGGACCACAAATATTATATTAATATCCTCAAAGATAATTTAGTTCCGAATGCAGAGAAAATGGGCTTATTAGCAGATTATATCTTCATGCACGATAACGACCCAAAGCATACGTAGGCGAATACTCGTCTTTGGCTCCGATATAACACACCTCGTGTACTGCATACACCCCCACAGTCTCCAAATATCAATCCCATTGAGCATCTTTGGGATGCTCTAGACAAGCGGGTCCGAAAACGGAATCTTACAAGTAAGCCAACCCTGAAATTAGCGCTACAGGAAGAATGGAATTTAATATCTGGTAACATCACCTGTAACCCTGTCAAATCAATGTCAAGAAGATTAAAGGCCATAATTAAAGCAAAAGGGTATCCCACTAAATACTAAGTGTAAGTTAAAAGCCTTTATTTCGTATGTTTTAAAATAATTGTGTAATTTTTAATATACCATAGGACCAACCGTACGAAGACTTTTGGAGCGATTTATATGGAGGATTTATGTTTCGTGGAACTTTTGTCCACAAAAGAATTTTTTTTATTATTGTTTTAGAATAAAATATTATTTCCAAAGCTTAAAATAATTACATGGTGTACAGAAATAATAAAATAGTTATAACGTTTTCCTTAAATATTGTTTTTTATTAAAATCTTATATGCGTACGTAAAATTTTTGCACTCACTGTATGGGTGAATAATATGGAATAAATTACTCAAAATCCCACCATCTCCAATGTATAATATCCGCTGTATTACAGTGCACTAAACGCAATAATATAAAATACAAAAATTTTCTGGCCGTGATACTGCCGGTTGGATTAAACGCCGGTACACAAACTCCGGTGATTTGCCTTAAGGGGGTATTCTGGCCTAGAATTTTGAAAAAATCGATTTAATATTTTCTTATAGTGTATACTTTTAAGAATATTCTGTCCAAAATTCCAATAATTGGCGAAGTTACAGCTACTTTAGTGATGCGGCAATTAGACTAGTCCTACCGGAGCTACTATAACTTGAAATGTTTCAACGCGTTTTTCTCGAAACCACTTTGTTCAAGCCTATTAACACGATATCTCAAGTTCTAATGAACCCATTGACTTGAAACTCGGTACACACCTTCTTGATATAACTCGTTATGATCGTTACCACGCTCGTTAAACAACAAAAAATTAATAATCGCAAAAAATAATGATAAAACTCAAAAATTGTTTTCAAACAGTTGGCATATTACGAAAAAAAATTTTTTTTTTTATTCGAAGCACGCACCATAACGACACCTTCACTGAAGGTCCATTTGTGTTTTTTTTCTGATCATTAGGGGACTCTAAATGGTGTCAATCAGGACGCATGGTTTCGTTTCAAGGCCTCACTTCACCATCCTGTATTTTCTAAATTGACGGCATATTTGTTTACATTTTTTTTTATTTTCATTCGTTATGTTATAAATAAATATTGGGCAAAAATCCGATGGTACAAATATTTTTAAAACTAAATTCCACAAAACCTTCAAATTTGGCTCTTTAGAACTGAATACCCACTTAAATCATTGGTAATTTTCCACAGAAACTATGAATCATATACATAATAGAAGAGGAATTCTTGTCTTTCAGAGGGAAAACAAAAGAAAAATTCGCCAGATTAAAAATTTTAAACGCCTATACTCCAACACGTAGAGTTTGCTTAAAATCAAGTCGAAATTTTCAAGAAGTTTACTCAAGGTCCACATTGGTTTTTGAAGTTTTCACTTTAATAAAAGAGAAATCCTTCAAGACTCTCCAGGGAAATATATGAAAATTCTGACGAAACAAGCAGTTTAAATAGCGGTACCCCAACTAGAAGGATTTTTTAAAAATTTGCTCGAATTTTTCATGAAATTGACTCCGTTTCGGTTTTGAGGTCCACAGAACCCTCAAATCAAACACGGTTTGTGCCATTTTAATTGGAGTGTGTTGTATGAACGCACCCGTTGAGCGGGCAATGCCGGAGGTGCATGGCAGGACGTCGGATAACAAAAAAACGTCACTCTCTGGTTTGGCAGACTGGCGTGCAGATATCGCGAAGCAATCCTGTTAATTGTTGTAGTAATATATAATTAGAATAAAGTAGTTTCCTACGAACGACATCACAGTGTTTATCTGATTACACTAAAGAGAGGATCCTTTCAAGGCTTTCAAAGAAAATATAAAACACATTCCGATGGAGCTATAATTTTAACTAGTGGTGTCCCAACTAGGATGGATTGCTAAAAATCAACCCGAAATTTTCATGAAATTGGTTCGGATTCTACTTTAATATCCGCAGAATTTTAACTTAAGTTTAACAGAAAAGGAACCCTTCAAGGATTTCAGAGAACATTTTGAAAACAATTTGTAGGACCAAGCCGATACTCCAACTTGGAGTGTTTGCGAAAACTAGCTAATTTTCAATTAACAAGGATTCGGCTGGGGTTCGTCTTTAGCTGCGTTCCTTTCATCCAGTTTTGGATTTATCACAGGCGCTTTACATATCACTAAAAACTCCTAACCTACATATTTCTCCGGTTCTTGATTAAAGAACTGGATCAATAGTTCAAATATGTATATTCTAAGAGAGGCGGTGGCGTCGGCATTTGTTTTGCAAATGTTAGGTAACAGGCTGATTAGAGTTTTAAGTTCTCAGAAAAGTCAAGTTATAAAATCCGCCCCTCAGATTAATCCTCTCCAGATCGTAAACTAATTCAATTTTCAATCAAAACATCACTACTTTTCACTTGTTTGATGTTTCCGGCAAACAAACAAAATTATGAAATTGTTTAAATTGTTTTCATATATGTATGAGACAGGTAAATACCATATACCAACTTTTAAATCACAATGAATTACTAACACAGATCGTTCTTTTCACATAACCCAGAACAAAGCTTATTGAACCTACGTTACAAAGGCTGTTAACTCCTGCAATTTAGCTGTTTATATTTCGTGACCTTGGTTCCGTTATTCCTCCCAACTCCACGGTTTTGTTAGAAGTCGATAGCATGCTTATGCATTGTGGTGAAAACGAGAGCAAAAATGCTGAGACGGGACTTGGAATTTAGAGGAATTGATACAGAGCTATAGGCTCTCCAAAAAATATGAACGCACAATTTTTTATAAATGATCCTTAAGGCCAAAATTAATTATTAATTCACCATATCTTTCAGCGCAATTTTTTTAGATATCTACAAAACAAGAAGTAATTGGGCTAATATGCGACTATTTGCCATAAATTCAATAAAAACTCAATCAGAATGAAGCACCCTGTCCTTTAAAGCTACCTGATCGCCGGGCGCATCGGCAGACAATCGCATTTGATTTAGTATTCGCCTTCGCTACGCATAAGAAAAACCTATGGTGAAAAAAACGTAAACAAACCTGTATGTGAACCCCTCCAATGTGTAAGGGAGCATTCGAATTTCGGTAGTTTCTATCGAGTATCGAGTCGCCACCAACGCAATGACAGAAATACCTATTGACCTCCTAGCCAGAGAACGGCAATCCGTCCACCGGGAGAAAGCTGCCCTGAGGAGAAGCGAAGCCGCGAGAATGGCCCGGGGGATGGGGCGTCGCGGGGCCGTTGGACAGCTCGTCTGATGCCCCAGCTGGACACCTGGCTGAACCACCGGCACGGGGAGGTAGAACACTACCTCACCCAAATGCTGACGGGGCTCGGGCACTTTCGGGCCTTCCTCTACAAAATGGGGAAGGTCCCGAGCCCGTGCTGCATATACTGCGATTCCCCATCGGTCTCCGCTCTCCACACATTCTTTGAATGTTGTCGCTGGAGGACGGAGCAGGACGAGGTGGAGGAGGTTCTGGGCGGCATAACCCCGGACAATGTAATCGGGGTTATGCTACAGGAAGACGCTTTCTGGCGGAGGATTACCTCTTTCGTGAGGTGTTCTTCGCCAGAAAGAGAGAAACAGCAACAGGGGCTCCTAAGGGAGCACCTGTTGACTGGTGCTAGAAAAATACGGCGTGTTTACCTGTGGGGGACGGCCTCTGGTCAGGCGAATTCACCAGACTCCACCCCAAAGTAATGTCTCCTAGCCCCGGGGTGGTGCTCCTGGAAACCAGGAGCAGGGTGTTAACCGGTAGGCCTAGCCATATGGCCACGGAGTCCGGCACAGGAGTGGCTTCGGTCCCCAGTGTGTAAGATCATTTCCCCGCTTCTATAATATAAAAAAAAAAAAAATTCTTTCGTTAAATTTTGAGTGGGGTATCGTCTTTATTTTGTTTAGATTCTTACATTTTCATCAAAGAATATGGAACCTAGTTACAAAGCATGTTTACTTTAATTCTGCGACGCAGTTATCCCCACCATGGCCACTTTTCAGATAAATAAAACAAAAAATTGATCCATTAGTCGAAAAGAGAGCTGGTTCCAGTTCCAAATTCTCATTTAAATTGCCTAACAAGCAAGGACGGCGGAAGTCACAAATGCCGACAAACATTATGAAAAAAAGAATTCACCTATTATTTTGTGCTCCAGAGTTAGATTGGGTTTTTCTGTCATTGTGTTGGCGCCGATACGCAAGGCTTTTCAGATTGGATCAACCAAAACCTTCTATATTACAAGCCGTGAAGTAGTCCGGCGCACGCACACATCTATAGGGCAAAGTGGTCTGACAGATCTCAGCTGTTTCAGCGGCTGCAGTGACAATTTCCATTATGATCAAGCTGACAGGCTTAATTTAACATATTTTCGTTAATTTGTAGGTCATTCGCAGTTCAAAGGTGTCATTTACTGAAGCAAATGTGTAGCTCGTTCAGTTTTCATAAATATTTTCAAAATGCAGTTCGGTATTATTTGCAAAAAATGCTACAAATTGCCATGTTGTGACAGTGCAAAAAATGCAAGCGCAGATTTTCCGTAATATTGAACTAAATTTTGCGCTATTTTAAGGGTAAATTTGGTAAAACGTTTCGTAGTTTGAGAATTTTGAATCGCTTATTCTTATATTCCGAAACTTTATTAACTTTGCCCGGTCTACAGTTGCAAAATTTATCAGAAGTTCTCAGAAAATATGTTTTGGTGGGTTCAAATGTCTGAGTAACCTTTGAGCCGTTCATCGCACAAATCGGACAGCTTTCATCCAATTTGTATTAAATTAATAAGAAAGAATAACCAAAAATAATAATTTTTACTACAGAATTCCAAGCATAAATAAAACTTAAGTTTGAAAGATTACACTCCTCCTTGGTGTATTTACTCAGTCGGCGCATGAAACGTGTGAAAGCTGCTCTAAGATTTAACAAATTTTACAAAATATTTGAACATCGTCGGAAACAAGAATAAAAGTTAGCATATCTTTTCAACTGTTATTGTGGTAAACTAAAATAATAAAAGTTTGTATGATATGATTAACTCGATTCGGTTATGAATTGTTCACACATTTATGGGAGGCAAACGTGTTTGTGACAAAAAAAAAAAAAAATTAACAATTTTTTTCTGCAATTTCAATAGTGTGCCATCAAATTAAAAGTATTCAAGAGTGTTCACGAATTTTATCAGATTTTTTTATTGTAAATTACTTGTTAAAATATGCCTCGGGTCTCCAGCGACCCACGATAACCTTACAAGGTGCCGAAAAAGCGATAACCTGATCGGGTTAAAAAAATCTCAAACCAAAACTATTTTAACGATTTTTGGAAAAAAAGAAAAAGGTGGTTTGGGTAAAAGGAAATTAAATGAATAGGCATTGCTTGTTTGAAAATATTTATTTCATATATTATTATAAAAAAATGAAACGCTTCAATTTAGAATTCATATATGTATATATATATTTAAATTAAAAAGAAAATACTCCAAATAGAAATTTGTATATTTTTTATTATAATATACATAGTAGGTCCAACAGTCCAAGAGAGTTCAATTTTTTTAAAAAAATTATTAAAAATTGGAAATTAACTATCTTGAATAGAAAAGTACATATGAAATAACTACATTGATTCGGAAATTGAAATCTCTCGTTCTGTGGAATAAAATTGAAAAATAAATAAAGAAACACCTATGTAAATATATCTATTCTTAAACAATAAAAACAAATAAATAAAATTAATAACATTCAACATTAAATTAACAAAAAACATTTCCATCACATAACTAAAAAGTTTAAAATATCACAAATTAATTAATTCATTTCTTCTGCGTCCTACGCACTGCGTCTTTTTGGCTTCTTTGAAAAATAAATAAACTGTGGAAAAGAAAAAAAAATATGTTTCCACGGACATTTCGCATTCAATATGAAATAAAAACAAAAATCAAAATGTCTATAAAAACATATTGCAAGTATTAAAAAAATTCACTAAAAATTAATCAGTTCAGCTTTCTAATTTAAAGCTACTTGAAATTTAATAATTTTCGGTTTTTTATAACTGAGTTAGCGCGTTCTAAATTATTATTTTTTTTTACATGATTGTTAAGCAAAATATTAGCCAGCCGGTAACAAATGTCCAAATATATTAATAAATTAGAAGAACCGCAATGGCATTCATGGTTTAAGTCGAAATTGAAATTATCACTTAAAATTGAATTTATCGTAAGAGAACACAACAAACCTTTATGATTTTTCTTTGCAAAAAATTTAGATGTATAGTTATTATGACTAAGGATCTCTTGGAAAATAGAACACATATGATACATTAAAATTGTTACCGACTCTGTAGGAATACTTAACCCGCCTCTTTGTAAAAAATCAAAATAGTCATCATCAATGTAAGATCCTTTTTCCTTAATAACTTTATTTTTACAATCTTGACAATTTATTCGCTTACCGACCGCGTGTGATGCATATCCGCTTGCATACAAATTGGCTGATACATCGATATCAGCCATTGCCAAATGCTCAGAATCGAAAATCTCTTCAAATTCACTAATATCTACCGATTCATGCAAAAGATTATCATTACATTCAAGTGCAAATGTCGAACAATCATTAAACTTTTTTGAAAAAATATTGTGTATTCTTATTTTCTTTTCGGACTCCAAAAGCTCTGAATACGAGATTCGGTAACTACAACCCGATAAAGAGCGATATAACCGAAACCGACCTTCTAAATCATCCGTTTGAAATTTTCCCGGTAACACATAATTAACTTTTAAAACATTTAAAGAATGTTCTATTAAATCTATTATAGTTCGCGTTGTGAAAACCGCTGCTTGATACGTATCTTGAGATAAAATTCCCGCGTTATTATCTGATTCTTGCCATATATCAAGCCATGTAATAAATTTTTTTAAAAACTCTAGCCGCGGATCAGTCATTGAATTAAAGTCAGAACACCACGGATCTCGTCTAACGATACTTTTTACAACTGAACGTGTGTTCATTATTTTCCACCATTTTGAAATAATTTGACAAAAATCAGCCGTTTCACGCGTATTTTCTATTTCATTTAATGTAGCAATGGTGGAATCATGAAAAATGTTTTCTACGAGAGGAACACTTTGCCTTTCTAAATTATTTGGATAAACCGTTTTATAATTTACTTTATATGCTTTCTTAATGTGCAAATTAATTTCGCGTTGATACAATTCGCGCAAATCTTGAAAAGATGCTTTTTTAATTTCATACGAATCAAAATCCGGATAAATGAAAGTATGCCCTGGTGTTCTAACGTTTAACCAATTATTCCGGAAATTTTTAACTAAATGCACCGTATCGTATTGCAAGAATACTTTTTGGTCAGGATAATCGGGATTTTCAAAATAATTTAATTCTTCTTTTCGAAGCATTTTAAACAAAATTTGATTCGTTCTATTGTTGTCCGTAATAATTACAGAGATTTGGAGCCCCAAAGATTGAACGAATTTTAAGACACTCATAGTGAGCTCTACTAAAGTTTTACCAGTAGGATTTAATACTGGTACCAGTCGAACTATTTCTTTAAAAGGACCGTAATTAGATTTCACCATGAACGACATCACAGTTCTTGCAGTTTGTAAGGTCTGATTTTCAGCAAACCCTACAACGTTCGAAGCTTTATATTGTAGACCTTTTTCGATATATATTTCGTCTATTAATAAAGCTACGAATTTTTCCCTATCATTTAAGTCCGCAATCATGTGTCTTAAGTAACGCTCGTCATTGTTGGTATTTCGCGAATCGGGGGCGACGTGCATCGAAGATGAAATGTCCTGCAAATATCTTTTTGACGGTAAATTTAAAAATTTTTTTGCTTGCAAGTATGCAGCTGAAGATATTGATGAAATTAAAAACGAAGCTATAATTGTGCAAGGACTATAACGCGGTCGTGAAAGTATAAGCAACTTCGTTTGATTTAAAATGAATTCTAATTTTCCCGAATTTTCATTAGCTTCTAAACCGTTTGCCTTATCCAAATAAAAAATTGCTTTATTAATATTGTCTACAAAACATTCACAAGGGGGTGAGCGTTCAAATTTATAACGTGCAAGTAAATTTACTATTTGAGACCAAAGATTCGCTTTACAACTTTTAGGCAACAGCCACATTAAACCACTCGAAGGCACCTCGCCCCTACGTAATATTACACGCACATTTAAATCAATATTTATTATTACTTTGACAGCGAATTCGCAACCCGTTTCGTCGTCACTTTCAAGTATATAAAATATAATTTTATCGTCTCGCTCCAGAATTTCCCACGAGCATAAATTTAATTTATTTCTAAAATTTTCCCGAAAGCTTTTAAAATCTAAAATAACATCTTCTTTAAACGCGTCATCTATAGCCTTTTCTAACTTTAATAGACGTCGTTCGCGCCGAACTTGCGGATTCGTCCTGTTTTCCTGCAAAACATTATTTTCTATTTCCGCAACGGTGTTATGCGGCGAATTTGGGAAAACAGACGGGATCGCGCCTTCCGAATTTGAAAAAATTGACGGTATCGCGCCTTGAATTAATTTTACAAGTTTAATGCCGGGATTGTATAAATCCGTTTTACGAAAATGCTTTATACAAACAACCGTACAATTTGTTACTTCCCAATGTAATCGCGGAATGGCATTGAACCATCTTGTACGAAGTTCGCGATCTTTTGGGAATGAAAAGGTTGGAACATTTTCTCCTGCAATACGCGTGGAATCGTAGTTTGAATTACATCCGGGAACACAACAATGACGAGGCATTTTTAATTTTTTTTTTAATTAAAAACGAAGCAAAAATGGACGTATGAATTTATATTTATTTTATTTATTTTATTTTTTTTTATTTGTATTATTTTTATTTTATTTTTATATAGAATCAAGTAGCTTTAAAGACGAAGCAAAAATAATATGGAAAAATAATTACATACCTTATACATATATCCTTTGGTTTGGTTCACTAGTTTCTGGCCATTCAGATATTCATCAAATGATATCTAGGAATAAGAAGTTATTAAATATTGCACAAATTGTTTTTCCAGAATAACTTATCTTTTTATCTTTTTGCTTTGTCCTGAGGTCTTCTTGTTGACGACTTTGTTTCTAGAGGATATAAAAAAACAAAAAGGACATTAAGGAGAAAATTTAATATTAATCATGCATTTTTAAAATATGTCAATATATCAATTTTTAAAAGGTATCCACAAAAGAATAAAATTGTAACGGATTGGCCTTTTTTTACATTGGATTCTAAATTTTTTTCTACACAATCTGATTTGGCGGGCTGTCAGGGCCGGCACTTAATGCAAAATTATGCAATTATTTTTGCAAACATCATTAAATAAATGTCTTCTGAAGTACAAAAGTTCATTTCAATTAAATTTCTAATAAAGAATTCGTTTTGGCGGGCTGTCACAGCCGGCGGGAATTCACTCATAAGAGATTTGCACAAAATGCAAAAAATTTGCAATTATTTTTGCAAGTACATCTGTACGCATCATTAAACAATTGTCTTGTTAAGTGCAAGAGTACTTTTTACAATTAAATGGCATTAAATATAGTAAAATAACTATAATTTTGCCAATAATTGCCCAGTGCTTCGCCACCTAACCTAACACTTTTGCCGGTTCATACACAATTTTTTTATTTTTGATAAAACTTTCACACATTTTTTCACTTTCATTACAACTGATATCCTTTTGTGTACCTCCTGTTAAAATACTTACCGGATAATTTAATTATTTCACTTTTTAAACTGCTTAAACAACTCCAGAGCCCCGAAAATTCACCTGTTTTATATGGAAAATGGCCGTCAACTGAAGAACTGTCAGACCACTTACGCACACATGCAAAAGGCTACTTCACGGCTTGTAATATAGAAGGTTTTGGATCAACCGAAATTTGAATGCCTGCCTACACATTGAAGGGGTTCACAGATACATTTTTTTGCGTTTTTTCATCATAGGTTTTTCTTATGCGCTCCAAAGGCGAATGCTCCGGTGATCTGGTGGCTTTAAAGGACAAGTTGCTACTTGTTGACTGAGTTTTTACTGAATTTATGCTAAATAGTTGCATATTGAACCAATTGTTTTTTAATTTTGCGTTTAAGTACATAGTGAATTAACAATTCATTTTGGCATAAAAAACCACGTATACACAACTTTTTCGTTCCTATTTGTTCGGGACCCTGTAGCTCTGTATAAATTCCTCTAAATTTCAAACTCCGCCTCTGCATTCTCTCTTTTATACCACAATGCTTGAGTGTACTACAGGAGGGAACAGTCTTTGCAATGTAGGTTCCATAATCTTTGGTTTTGATACCCACAGTCGCCTTGAGTCTGACGGTTTTTGGTAGTTTATATTTTAGTTGATTGGTGAATTGAGTTTTTCTTAACTTTTGTTTGGATTTTCATGTTTTCAAACCCCTAAATTTGTTGTTGATTTAAAATAAAAAGCGGCAATTCGAACTCAGTTTTCAGTATTTTTTGACCTATGGAGGACGGGCCTTTTGAGTTATTCTTGTAATAATTAATTTTACACAAAGATTAAATTTCTTATCGCTTAAAAAGGGATCTGTGCAAATACGACACAATAACTTTTTGCCCGTTAATTGTAATTTCAGTCTAAGCATTAAAATAAATTACTCACCGCTGCAAGAGACGCCCTGCCTGCCACGGCCCCAAATGTAGTCCTTGCAGTGGATGCAGAGGATCGGGGTAAGGAAGAAGACGTTTACCAAATTGTGCCCGGTCGGAAGGGCGTTTGCCCGCCTTTCGAGGACGTCACAACCTGCAATTTGAGTAGAATTTATTGTTTTTTTTCAAATGCTTTTACTACCAAAGAATTGAACGTAGGTGTCCTCCTCCAAGTTGAACTCGGAGATCCTCTGGGGCACGGAGACTTTTCGTACGAGCGACTGATTTTCTTGTGCGGCCGGGGGCGAGGGATTCATCACTGGGGCATAGTTCTCCACCGGTTCGATCGCATCAACTAGATGTTAGAATTTCAAATTTATAAGAATTAAGGGGGTGGAAAAGAGGACTTACCTGAGGCGAAGCCTCTCTTTTTTGTGACCTCGTTGGTAGCCTCAAGCCACCGGTAGTTTTTCCGGATCTCCTGGAATGTGAGCCCCTTCTGGAGGCGGAGGGCGAGGTAATCGTTTTGGCTGTAGGTCAACTCAAAAATTCGCTTCGCCTTGTACGACCGACTCGGCCTGCAGAAGATTAAATCGAACTCGGACATCTCTTTTAAAAGTGAACTCTATAAAATTAGTGAGGCGACTTTAAAAAACCCTCGTCTGTCCGCAGATTCCATCGCATTTTACTTCTAATTTGATTTTTTTTATTCTTTTTTTTACATATTGCTTATCTTTTATTGCTTTAATTTAAAGCATCCTGGAATTTAAAAAAAAAGTTTGAAAACATTCGTAATTTTGAGTATATTTAAATCATCTTTTTTCTTTGGGAGTAAACACCAACACTGTCGCACGGGTTTTTGTTTTGTTAATTTTAATTTAATCGCGTTTTCTCCATACATTTTTAATCATTTCTAAGATTTTTGATTTGTTCACGTTACACGACAATTTCAACTTGCCTTTTGAAGCTTTGTTTCCTCAATGCTTACAAAAAAACGTTATTTTTTCATATATTTATTTTTGTAATTTAAGACACCCTAGCCATCTTTAAAACCACGGTAGACAAAGACAAGGTATGATGCTCGATTTTGACATTTACCAGCTGAGAGGACTGTGACGTCAGAGCGTAGATTTACACTCAAAAATTTAAAATAATTATCAAAGGACAGCAATTTCGGATAATCATGCAGTCAAGAAATGAGTAAAAAAACAATCAATTATTTTAAGAGGTTTTCAGTAGAAAGGAATCTATTACATGAAAATAAAAAGCAATTGTGTTGTTACAGTGGGGTTGGGTTCTACAAATCATAATAAAATTTTTAATTAATAACTTAAAGACATAGTGATTCCGCGAAAAGTTATCAACTTTAATACTTACAGTACATATTTCATTACTATTTCAAAGAATAGCACGTCATTGTGCTTCGTTCCACTTTGCTATTTGCATGTTAGCAAAAGTTTTTATAATAAAGGAAGAACTCGATGATAACCTAATATACGTAAATCGTTGACGTTGAAAACCGAATTGCCATATTTTCCTTAACTTAGCAGTTCGTTAAGAATCCTCTGCCTAGAATACCCTAATAAATATATATATATATATCCCTGATACCCTTCATCCTAATTACCTGCATTACTACCCTTGAGCCGGCGTTTATTACTTCTAACCAACAATTTGTAATAGAACAGCGGCATTATTAGTTTCCACAAATTCATCCTCTTGTCGCGACACAATTATAAACGGCTTCAACCAATGCTCAATCCTAATTGTTTCTAAGGTTTTATTGCCAGAGTAGCCAGGAAGATTCTGAACCTTGAGGGCTTCTCTTACAGATTGCCTCATACCAGATGGGATTTGTTTGGCACTGATCGTTACATTAAGGTTTTTTTCAGAGAACAAAATTATCATAAGCTAGGTAAAATATTTTTTTTCCAAATAGAACTAGTTTCGTGCAGTTCTTGTATTGTGAAACTTTTTGTAGCAACTGGATAGTTTTTTACTGATCAGTGATCAGTATTCCTCTACTCACTTTTATTCATGTTGAAATAGGTAATCTGTTACTTGATCTGAACCTGTCTAGAGGATGTAAATGTTACTCCAATTATGTCCTCATTATGAATTCTCAGCAGAGAAAATTAACACAAATTTACATTAGTACAGAATTTAATAAGTGAAATATTTTATTTACATTATTATTCTACTACAGCCGTTTAAAAATCTTACATATTTATATTGTCAACACAAAATTAAAATTAGTTACATCATTTTTACTTACCGTTTTCCGCGTTTTTCTTTTCTTTTTTGTATTGTTATTTTGAACTAGATTCTTATTTAAATGCTTAATTCTAAAATACATTCTTGATATAAAAAATAATTTTTTTACATTTTCTTCTAACTGTACATGTTGAGATTTATCTATACGTGTTTTTAAAAATTTGTCATATAAATATATATCTGTTTTATTTAAATTATTAAAAATTTTCTTTAAATCCCTAATTTTTCCGATGAATTCTGAAGAGGGCTTTATTAATCCTCCTTCAGACAATTCATCCACCCATGTATATGCAGACAAAGTGTTGGGTGCCTCTGCGCTATGATGAATGTTACATTTTCTTATTATAAAAACTGCTAAATGCTCCAGTCCATCTTCTCTCAGTTCCTCAAAGTTTACTTAATCTAATTCGTCTTCCCCGTCAGGTTGTTGGCGTGTTGTGGGTAATGGGCGTCTAGAAATTCTTCCACAGATTTCAGTGCTGTCTACCGTTTCAAAATTCTCGGCGTTGCTGCCCACGTTGTTGTAGTCGCTCACTTGCTGAGAAATGTCGGAGCTCCCTTGTATTAAAAAAAACACATTATTTAAAATAATTTAAAAGAAAATTAGAAATAGTTCTTAGAACTTAATATTTTTTAATCAACGAGACGGCACAAACAGATAAATAGATTAGTATCAAATTACAACTTAGTTATTCTAAAATGCAATTACAAAAATTGTGTAAAATCCAAAAATTAATAATTACCTAATATACACGATTGAAGTCTATACTTAAATTCTAAAGGTGTTGGCTGGTCATGGAGACCACTTTTAAAGCGTATAACCCCAATAAAATGTTCCAGCTCATCCTGACTCAACCGTCTAGTTATAATAAATTTGATTTCATACAAATCCTTTAAATAAATTAATAATAGAGGTAACGATGTTATTTAACAAAACACCTTTTTGAAAGGAGAGAATCGTTCTACGTTTAGGTGTCACTTTTTTAATATTTATTTATTTATTTATTTAAAGGCTTATCTACAGGGCTTAACCTAATAGTAAGCAGAAAAACATACGCTCTCGGGATCTATGCCCATATGGCGTTTTGGAGAGCAATTGTTTACAATTGTGTTTTTGTTTACTCTTATTGCTACACTACAGCTATTATTTGAGCTACTAATAATTTAGGATTATACAAAAGTTCAGTTTAGACTAACATTTTGGGTACTTCAATGTTTTTTTTTTTTTTTAAAGAATTTTTCTCTATTTACTAATTTTATATATATATATATATATATATGTATTTTTAAATTTAGATTTAACTTATTTATTTATTTAACAGATTTATTATATATGTATATATTTTTAAAATTTTATTTATTTACCTATTTACTATTTTTATTATATCTCTATATATATTTTAAACTTAAATATTTACCTATTTACTAATTTTATTATATATATATATATATATAGTTTTTGAATTAAGTTATTTATCTATTTACTACTTCTATTGTATAAAAATATGTTTTTTTTTTTTTTTATATTTAAATTATTTATCTATTTACTAATTTTTATGTATAAATATAAATTTTTAAATTTAAGATATTTATCTAATTACTAATTTTATTACATATATATTTTAGGTGATTCATCGTAATGCAAAGACCACTGGTAGCGATCGCTTACTTTAGACTAGTAAAATTCCTAATTGCTCATCATGTTTCATTGAAAGGAAAAGACGAAAATAAACTTATTGATTCAAGGTTGATTTTGGGTTTTTTTTTTTTTTTTACCTATTGTTTCCAATTTCTTCCCTGCATTCCTATAGTTTTGCTTACTTTTACAATGTTGCTTTTCTAGGTCCCAGTTGCTGCAATTTTAAATCAAGGCAAAGAGGTCTAGCTTCTTCAGGAGGTCAAGGAGGTCTGAGGGGTCTTCTGGATTTAGGAGAGTTGGTAAGGAAGGTAGAGTTCCTCCGCATATTTGCTTTGTTTTTTCGCACTCTCCTAAAATATGCTTAATTGTGAGGCGGCACTGACAATTTAAGCACCCGGGTGGTGGGGCTCTTTGTGTGTAGTGAGCGTGGGTAAGCAGCGTATGGCCCACACGTGCTCTGAAAAACTTTTCCCCTTCCTTTCTTGTGAGTGTACTTGCGTAAATTGGCTTGTTGGCGGTAGTCCAATGTGTAGCTAGGAACGTGTTACACCTTCTCCAATCCTCTTCTCTTCTATGGCTGAGAACTTGCATACCAGCTCTTGTGATGTTCGAGCCCATAGGCGGGGAGATTATTTGCTGATGTTGTGCTGTAATAGATTTCGCGGCCCTGTCAGCTTCTTCATTTCCCTCGATTCCGGTATGTCCAGGGACCCATGCCAATCTAATTTTCCCGTTGGATCGTCCAATTATTTCTTGCATGAGCTTATGCAACGGTTCCTTGGGGGTTTGATTTATTAAAGCTTTTAGTGTGGCTCGACAGTCTGAGAAGATAATTGATGAAAGGCTTCTTCTGACACAGAAATTGATGGCTGCCCATATTGCGAACGTCTCTGCTTCGTACACAGATGTTGCGTGGGTGAAGCGATAGGTTTCCCATTTCCGCTCGCTTCCCCTCTTGAATGTAAAAGCCGCTGTAGTGTAGTTGTTTGTTTTCGAGCCATCCGTATAGATGTGTAGCCTGCCAGAATTGCCAGCAACGATTTCGGCGTGTCTCGCCCGGAGTTCTTGTGGGGAAGAGTTTGCCTTTACGTGTTGGTTGAGTAAGATAGATGTTGAGTTGGGTTGGAACTGGTAGGGACATTGGAGGGGATTTGGGGGAATTTGTTGCGGCCAATTAATCCCTAATCTTACCACTAGACTTAAAGCTGAGCGCAGAGCTGATGTTGTTGCTGGTCCGGGGTTCGTCTGTCTAAGTTGATGTAGGGTGTGGTGGTGTGGTGCTCTTCTATCCAGCCAGTTCTTCCCGATGATTTTCAGCCAGGTCTTCTCCACTCTGTCTTCCAGATTTGTTAGTCCAGCTTCTACCCACAGTGATTTATTTGGGGTTGATTTAAGGCCTCCAAAGGCAGTTCTTAAGGCCTTGTTTATAGCCGTTTGAATTTTTTTAAGGTTTGTTTTTGATGCGCACCCATAAATAGGCAAGGCATAATTAGTTATGCCTCTTATTAATACCGATGCTATTTGAATGGAGGCGTGCACTGGTGAGCCTTTTTTGCGGGCAGCTATAGCCCTTAGCAGGTTAACGACTTTTTCTATTTTCACCGCGGTGTTTTTGCAGTGTTCCGTCCAATTTAATTTGGTGTTAAAAGACAAACCTAATATTTTTAAAGTATCATTGGGCGAAATCTCCACATCTCCTAGGGCAAGTGGCGTTGTGTTTTTTCTCCTTTTCCTTGAGAAGGTTATTAATTCGGCCTTTTCTTCAGGAACGATGGCGCCCGTCTGGTAACACCACATCTGGATAGCCCTTGATGCCTTTTGCAGGTCACTGTACGGTGTGTCTGTGTTTGTAGTAAGTAAGATATTGTCGGCGTAAACGTAATAGTCCAATCCGTGAATGTCGTCAAGTCTTGGGAAGAGTGTGGAAATGAAAGTGTTGAAGAGTGATGTCGAGAGAGGGGAACCTTGCGGGAGGGTGTTGTCAGTGTTTAATTTCCTTGAGAGATGGCCATTAACCCGTACCTGAATGGACCGATCTGATAAAAAATTTTTTATCAGCATTATGAAAGATTTATCAATTCCCCAGATCTGCAGTTGCGTAGTGACGATATTTCTGCATACCCTGTCGTATGCCTTCTCGACATCCACTGATAGAAGATGAAGCTCCTTTTTTCGAAAGAAGGTGTTTTTAATTTTATTCTCCAGTTCCAGGAGGAGCGAGGTGGTTCCTCTGTTTCTCCGGAAACCGTGAATTTTATTTGGCAGAATTTCCTCTAATATTTTGCTTAGCCTTTTGCTGAGGATTTTTTCAAGGAGTCGAGAAGGGCAGGGCAGCAGAGAAATCGGTCGCAAGTCCTTAGGTGTTAGGGCACCGCAAGTGGAGGCTTTTCTCTTACCAATAGGAATTAAGATTGCTTTTTTCCAAACTGCGGGAAAAAAGCTTTTCCTGAGTATGAGATTGTAAAGATCGCGTAATCTCTCTTTAAAGGTGTTTGGGGCTTTGTTCAACATTTGGTAAATGATTTTATCATGGCCTGGGGCGGAACCTTTACATGTGCTAAGCGTGCTGCTTAGCTCATGAAAGGTTATCGGGTGGCTAAGGTTTCTTTGCAGATCCGGGGAATAGGGCCTGTCCGTGAAGGACCAACTGTTTTTTCCCTCAACTTGAGCAGAACTGAAATTTTCATCGCTGGAATATTTGGTCCATTCAAAAGCTAATTTTTGGGCGATATCTGAGGAGTCCGAGAAAATTTCTTGATCGACTGCAAGATTGTATATTAGGCTGGGCTGTTTATTGCCGAAAAGTCTCTTAACTTTCCTCCATGCGTCGGTGAGGTTTGAGTTGGGGTCAATTGAGTTTGCATAGTCAGCCCAGCACGCTCTTTTCGCCTCCTTGATTTCCCTTTTTACCATAGCCGAATTCCTACGGTAATTGATTAAGTTTTGGTCGGTGGGATGCCTCTGAAAAAGTTTCCATGATTTGTTTTTCTCCCTGATTTTCGTCAATATGGCTCTGTTCATCCAGATTGGTTGGGTCTTTTCCTGGGGATGAGAGATGGGGATGGAAGCTGAAGCTGCAGATCTTATAATTTTTGTGATCTGCGCTACCTCCAAGTTGATGTTCTTGGACTGGGGACGATGGTCGGCTTCCACCTTAATTTTTTCCTGAAATTTTTCCCAGTTGGCTTTACTTTCCACGAAACTCTTTCTAGGTAGGGCTTTTGCAATTTGTACATTCATATTAAGAATCAGTGGAAAGTGGTCACTTCCCGCTAGTTCCCAATGAGGAGCCCAGTCTAGGAGTGGGGCTATGTGTGGGGGAGCGAGTGTAAGGTCAATCGCGGAAAAAGTCCCATGCGTGGAAAAAAGTGTGGGCACACTTGTGTTCAGGATGCACAGAGGGTGATCCTCGGCCCAGGCGGCAACCTGCCTCCCTCTGGGATTCCAGCGCTCAGAGCCCCAAATGGGGCTATGGGCGTTGAAATCCCCACCATAAATGGTGTTTTCAGGAAGCTGGCCCGCCAAAAGCTCCAGATCAGCAACCGTGATATCCTGAGAGTTTTCCACATAAATTGAGGCAAAGGTAAGTTTTTGTGAAGCTGTGATAGAGACAGCGCACGTCATAAAATTTGAGTTTATATTTATTTCCTCAGCAGGAAGGGACCTATGCACAAGAACAGCGACTCCGCCACGCCTGCGTTCTCGAGTGGAGTTTGAGCCAAAAAATTTGTATGATAGAAGACGATCAGGCTGTTCTTCTAGGAGAATAAAGGTATCCTGTAAAAGGATTATCTGGGGTTTATATTGTGTAATTAGGAGTTCTAAGTTTGCAAGATTATTGTATAGACCCCTTATATTCCATTGTAGAGCAGTAATATTTTTTAGCGACAATTGAGTGGTTGGGTTAAGTGTTGCCATTTTAGATTTTATAATATTTAATCCCCGTTGCTGGACAGGGAGGTGAAGGTACTGATTGAGGGAGCATTCTCAGTTTCCACAATCTCTCCCATATCCATGGATATTTGGGAGTTTTCTTCATTGTTTAAGCTGTTTAAGGCGTTTATGTTAGGGTCTGAAAAAGCAATTATGTTGTCATCAATGTTTTGAGGTAGATTTAAGATTTTTTCTCCAATGAAGTTAACTATCTTTTTACTGTTGGGGGTTAGATTAATTGTATCTTGTTGTTCATTGTTGTTATTTGTTGGCAGTTTTTCAAGAGGTTTGGTGAGATTTTTTGGAAGGGTATTTGTGGGTTGTGGGTTTTTTCCTGTGATGTTTGCAGTTTGGCTGGGGACTTTTTTGATTGTGTTATTTGTTTTGGGGCTGTTAGTGTCGTTTGTATTTTGTAATGTTGATGTTTCGTTACCTGTTTTTGTAGTTTTAAGGGCTTGTGTCGTACTTTTTGTTGTAGAATTTTGTTTTGGCGTAGTCATAGCGGTGTTTGTGGCTGTCGTCCTTAGTGTATTTTTTGCTTTTCCGGTGGTGGATGATGTTAGTTGTGAAGGGATGTTTGCTGCCGTGGCTTCCGCATACGATGGCCCTTGTATGATTACCCTGGTTGAGTAGTACTCCTTCCTCGCTTCATACATGCTGCACCGCTTCAAGGTTTTAATACGAAGAATTTCTTTTTGTTTATTGAATTCCGGGCATGTTCTGCTTGCAGAGGTGTGATCATTTTTTTCGCAATTGACACAAAACTGTCCCTCGCATTGATGCTCACCTTTCTTGGCACAGGTAGCGCAGACGGCATCTCTCTCACAGTGCTTAGCTGTGTGTCCTAGCTTCTGGCAGTTCTTGCAGCGCATAGGGTTTGGGTAATATTCCCTTAGCGGAATGTTGTACCAGGGACCCTGAATGAAAGCGGGCAGAGCATAGGCGTCAATTGACAAAATCACTAGTCCGGTTTCGACTTGTTTTCCGTTTTCTAGTCTAGTAATTTTTACAATATCTGTTACTCCTTGGTCCTTTAATCCCTCTAGCAGTTCCTCTTTTGACATTAATTTAAAGTCTGGACAATATGCTGTGCCTTTTACACAATTGAGGGTGGGGTGGTATTTTACCTCAACCTCAATGTTGGCAATTTTGTTTTGTTTAATAAAAGTCTCGGCTATTTTTGCGTTGTCAACAAGTAATAGTAGGGAGCCATCATAAAGGTAGCTAGCCGATGTGAATTTGGTAGATATAGCATCTACACCTTTTCTTATCATGAAATGGTTATATCTACGCAGTGGTTTATCGTCTTTCCTGGTGGAGATTACAATATATTTCGGCTGCGCTGCACCTGGAGTTAGGCTTGGTCTCTTTGTCGGGAGGGCTGGAAAAGGTAGGTCCGAAAATTGTTCGATTTTATTTGCCCTTTTACTTTTAGGCTGGCAGTCGTCATCGGTTAGCAGCGCAAAGCCGTTATTGTCTGGCGCGGCCGTAGCCGTTGCCATGGTAACTTTTATTGCCCTAACGGGCTCACTGATCACGAACTCCTCTACAAGTGGTCAAGAAAGTTAATTTGTCCCGCACAAAATTTGTAGAGAGAAGACCGATTAAGTGTTTTATGCACTAATTATGTTTATCAGTCGCACTAGGGAAGCACACACAAGTTACTCTTCCGCGGAAAAAAACAAGGTAGGCTCGGTTTCTCGCACGATAAGTACTCCGAAAAAATAGAGGCTCTTTGAACAGTCTTCTGTGTTCTCTCGTTGCCGGTCAAACGAAGACTGGACTTTTTTAATAGTTTCGGTCATATTACATATAATTTTATTTTGAATATCAAGCCCTAACCCGAAAGCTTTAATTCTATCCCTTGAACCTGCTGCCGCGCATTTTGAATTGAAGACATCGAACCAGTCGTTCACTAGTTTAATGAATTCGCTGCATTCTAATGAATTCGGCGATTTAATTTTACCAAGTGAAATGCATCTCCTAATGCATTTCGATACAGAATGAGAAAAAAGTTGAGTAGCGAATTTAAATTTTTGTCGTCCAGCTTGCGCAACAGTGGGATGTTCCTGCGTCAATTTGTGGCATATTTTTAAATTCGATTCTTCCAAAAGTACCATTTCCCTGATTGGTTCTGCGTCTATAACTATTCCATCTAAAATAAATCCTGTATCTAAAAAGTGATTACGGAATAATTTAATTAAATGTGGTGTATCTGCAAAAAAGAACATTTTCCTATCGTCTGGGGTAATGAAAAATGGTTGATTTTCACTTATATTTAATAAGTTCCCTCCATTATGCCTGATTAGTGGGTCCTATATCGGAAACTACAGCAACTACATTAAATGAAATTTTCGCAAGTTCTTCTATTATGGACTTTAAAATGGAAGCAGTTAGAGCACAATCGTAATCATAATAAATTATTTGTTTCCAATTTTTGAATAAACCTCCTAATATAGCTACTTGAATATATTTGCGAGGACTTAAAATCTTATCATTAATTTTATCATACTCAAAACACGACTTCATTTTCATTTTATCGAAGGATAATGCCCCACATCTCTTTGTTATCATATCCCAATTATCTCAATTACGCTAGATATTATACCTGGTTTAAGTTTTAATTTTGCTGCCCATTGCCTTAATGTGGACGCAGCTGGCAGAGGGAATCCCCTTTTCATTAATAGTCGGTAGCACCGGGCCCCGCGGAATATAATCATATAGCAGAAGCTATATCTTTAGTACTCCACCTGAAATGTTTTCCCTTCTTTCCTAAACGATTATGCTAGCCTGGCGTAAGCATCCTTTTTAAATGAGCTTCCTTCGATTTGTAGTTCCGCTCCTTTGGGATTTTCTTTTTTGTTAAAACTTTCCATCGTCGCACTGCAGCTTTTACACGAATAGCTCTAATTTCTCGCGCGCAATCAAGGTCTGCCCTAAGATAATGCGTTCACTTAATAATTATGTCCCTGAGAAAATCTAAAAATAGTTACTCTGTTTGGGTTTCTTTCTCCATTTGGGTTACTTGTTCACTTTCTTCTACTACTTCCAAGCAATCTTCATCTGGAGCCGTTTCACTTCTTTAGATCTGTTGAAACAGAATATTTTATTACATATGAATTTACAATTAAAGTACATTTTACTTACAACTCATAGGTTTATAAGGTTTCTTCAACTAATTGCCTCCTTTTCCGTGTTTTTTGTCTCTTTAGCCTTCCAGAGCTCGTGCTGATGACATTAATTGTGAGAATAGCATCCTCTTCTAATTTCCTTTTTAATAAAGGTACATTTAAAAAAATGTCTTTCATCCTATACGCACTCTCTTCAAAATGCTCGGAACAAATTCCATCCCTGTGAAGCACCACATTTTCTTTTCCGCCACACACTTTAAACCACTCATGCAAAACTTTCGAGTCTTTGGGAAACCTGTGATATTTTATTGGGTTATTCACAGATGGTTTCCCACAATAGCTTTTGCAATTCACAACTGCACACTTCACCATTTTCCTGTGTCAAATTTGTATGTTTCACTTATAAAAACTGTTGCAAGAAGTTTTTGCGCTTTAGAACAACCGACTTCATTAACAAATGAAAGCCAACTGACACCTACGGTATGACACGTATCAAAAACTAAGATGGCGCTGGTAAAAAAACGAGCATCATGCTTTGTCTTTCTATACCGTACTTTACGAGCTGTCATTTGTCAGATGTTTAACTACAAGTTTTTCTATGCGTCACTAGAGGGTATCCTTTTTTATATATTTTTAAACTTACTGCTCCATCTAGTGGAAGGTGCTTGGAACTATAACATTATAAAAGTTCAAAAAAGAGGAATTTTAAATCTTTTTAAGAGGAACGGAACAATGTCTGAGAACGGAGTGCAATTAAGAAGAAGAACATTTTAGTAAGAAGAAATTGTGTTGCTAAGCTTCGATTCGGTTGATTTTTCTCCCGTTCGCTCAATCGACTAAAAAAAGTTACTATTTCAAAAATTGTTATTTTGTTAATCAAACTCTTCGTGTTTTGGTTAAATTTCGCGAGGTTTGATGTGCGAATTTAATTAAAAAATTTTTTTTTCACGCAAGGACAAAAATAGAGAACAGTTCTCGCAAAATTGAAATCGCATTTTTTTTTTGTAGTATATTTATTTTCTACCGAAAATATAACGGAAACGACTGGCGCGAAGCGAAGTTAAATAGAAAAAATACGACGGAAAAATAAGGAAACGTTTTTATAAAAAAAATCGCGAGGTGCTGTGCTTTGAGTTTGGTCGGGAACCGCTAGAGTTTTTGTTATTTTAATATTTTATTTAATCCCTAGTGGAAATTGTTGAATTAAAGCTTAAAAAAAAAAGTAAAGTTTTAGAGCGGTGTGTATTTTTCTTATTTGTTTTTATTGCTCTGTTAAAAAAAAGGGTTGTGCCCCCGCGAGGGGCGGTGAAGTTCTTCTTTTCACTAATTTTTTGCGACAAAAACCGGCAGCCCCGATGCAATAATGGTTAAAAAACATATATATATAATACAAAAATATGTCATTCACGGCTTGGTTCCTTCCTATTTATTTAATTTTATTCCGTTTCAATCATACAATAAAAAAAATATTTTTAAAAATTTTTTTTCCCTTCCCCTAATTTTGTCAGTTTCTCTCCTTCATGTTTGCGCTGGCAGTAGCCAATTCAGAAAAGCACCAGGCGCTGATCCAGGAAAAAGTACGGTTATGTATGCCATATTAGTCGTCGCTGCCGTCGTTGCCCCCTTTTCAGTGCTGTCACCGCACGGCATAAATATTTTGATTTTGATTACTCAATCTCGGCTCTTTTCGCAGGGTGAATGAGAATTTCGAAATTAGCAATTTGAAAATTAAATTGAAAACTGCACGAAAGCAAATACAGAATACAACAAAGTGCGTGGTGATCCTTTGATCGTTCAGTGAGCTAGGAATTACGAATTTTTATACCCCCACTTCTCCTTCTTCGTGGAGCCTTCTCCTCCTGGAGAAAGAAATGATATTTTAAATATTGAAAATTAATAATTCTCTCTAAATTTACAACGCAGAAAAAGGAAATAGTGAATTTTGTGAATATATACATATATATATTCCTGTTAAAAAGGGTAAAACGCCTAATCTTTTGTGAAGTCTTCTTCTTGTTCGCATAGCCGTGGAATATTTTTCACATTTCTTTTTATTATATTTGTAATAATTTTGATTCTTCTGTTCGTTTTTCGCTCCAGTGGGTGAAAATACTATGATTTAGAAACTGAAATAAAAAAAATAAAGAAATGGATCACATCCTTGCAATAACGTCTGCATGAAGAAAAAAGCAAAGCAAAAATTCAACATAAACGTGGTGAGTTTTTGTCTTTTTTGTAATGTTTATTTAAGTTGCGCGTAATTAGGAAAAAAATCCTCATTCATTGATTTAACCTTAAAATTAAATTGCACATTAACAATTAAAAAGTTTACATTGTGAAACTCATAGAAAAATGTTTTTGTTTACAATTAGCTGGAGGCACTGTCGTTATGTGACTTGATTTTTAAGAGCCCCCGTCCTTTAGCTTCCTGTCCCTCCCGGAGTCTTTAGCAGTTTCAGACTGTCGTTAAGTCTTTGTTTTTAAATTTATTTTACTTATTTTCAATTTGCATATTTTCTGCTAGTATATGAGAGAAAGAGAAAAACTTTAATAAAAATGGGAAACAGCAATAAAAAAACATCTTTAAAAGCGATAAAATAATAAACAAAACCCTGTGGAGTCGACATGTGCCGTGTTTTGATTCATGAACGAACGATGCAAAATCGAATTTATTTTTTTGTATTTATTAATTTTTTGAATATTTTAGAACAATTTTTATTTAAAAAAATTCCTTTTTTGTGTACGGAATGAAAGATATTGCCAATTAAAAAAAGAAACTGTCTCCAGGCAAGATCTTCTTCGTTTATTTGTTGTTTGTTCTGCACGTGCTTTCATGTCTTTCTCGTTTTTCCTCCACTCTATCTCCCTCTCATCCAGCGCATCGTCTTTAGTAAAATTAGGCGCATTTTACACGAAAAAAGACTTCTTTTCTTTCACTCCTCCTTCCCCCCAGTTCAAATTTTTCCTCATATCGTCTCTTTCCTTCTTTTGTAGTGTTTCTTCAGGTTCTTTAGCATACACAAAACAAGACAAAAGATGGAAAAAAGATAAATCGGCTTAGCAACAGCGCGGTGTTTTCTGCAGTGTGGTGTTAAAAAGCAACAATAAAACTTGTAAAAAAAAAGGAACAGAGGGAAAATATGCTTTTTTTTCTTTATTATTATTATTTACCTCGCTTCGTCTCGTTCGTTCTTGTTGTTATGGTTTTTGTTGTTGATGCATGTATTTCCCTCTGGCAGTCTGTTTATGAAATTCACCTTGTCGCAGTAGCTGGCGGGGCTCGTTCGTTTCTGCCGCTTCACTCTGCCGACGTCGGCATAGGCGATGTCTTTCGTCGTCGTCACGTTTTGCTTCTGCAGTTCAAACAAAAATAAGAAAATAAAAAATCGAATTAAAATAAGAAAAACATTTCTTAAAAACACGCGGCCCATGGTATTGAATTTACTTTTATTTTTTATTTAATTTCTTCGGCGCAGCAAATTTTGTTAAAAACATTTTTAAAATAAAATAAAAATAATGAAAATAAGAGGAAAAAGCCGAGACTTGTTACTGCTAGAAATTCCTTTTATTCTAATTTTAAAAGATTTCAAAAAAAGGAAATAATAAAAAATATGTTTCAATGCCTTTTTACTCCATATTAACAAAGAATTTTTTAAAACATAAATTTTTTTTTTAATTTCGGACAAAACAGATTTTGAGGTTATGTTGGTTTGATTTTTCTTTTTGTAGGGGAACGTTTTGGTTAATCGGAACGCCCTCCACTTGCAAGTAAAGTGAGTGATTTACAACGTCATTGCGTTGCGGCGCGTTTTTACGATTGTTTACAAAGTCTTTTATCGAAAAACTCATCGCTTTTTTGCTCTCACCGTTTTGATCTTGTGACGTTATTTAAGTTCACGGCGAGAGACCTGTCAAAATACTGCGTTTTCTTTGGACATTTTCTTAGTCTCGTAAAAAGATCCCTGGTTGCCGTGGGCAATTTCCAAAAAACAATAAAAGTAAACACTACCCGGGAACAGGTTACATAGCAAACATATTTTTCACCTCTCCCTTTCCGCAAACCTTTCTCAATTTGTTATTGTTTGGATCAGTTGTTTTTAGAGCCGCATGTCATGAAGATTTTCGGACTGCGCTTTATGGTTTTTATTATTTGTTTTGTTATTTGTACATATTTGTTTAATTTACGCTTCTAAACCATAATTGACCTTAAATATTTTTTTTAATTCTAGATTATATGAATGTTTTACACCGTTTAAACCATAAAAGTGGACGCTAAAGTGATATCGCTGAGAAATAAATTAAAATTGGACAAGAAATATTATAACAACAAAAGGAATACACTATATGATGACTGAAAATAGTGGGATATTTCAGCTGGCATCAAGTACTTCACCCACTAACTCACCAAATGCTCATCAACAGCAACAACAAACGATTTTAAATAATCCACTCGATGGTACCAGCAACTTACATCAACAAACTGGAATTACAATAAAAGGAGAACAAGATTATGAATATGTTGATGAGAGTGGAAATCCGATTAATTACACAAGAAATCATATTAGGAGCGAACCTGATCACCAACGAAATATTGAAATGTTTAATGCCGCGCACGTAACTGGTTGCGGAGGAGATCAACAGCAACAAGGTGGAAATGTTTATCACATGAGCGGAAATAGCACTTCAAATGCTGGAGCTGGTGGTGGAGGTGGAGGTAATTCAATAAATGACAACACGAGACGGACTGTTTTAAGCAACAATAAAAGTAATAATTCAGCTGTTATGCCACGTCAACAAACTTCGTTATCTTCGCCAACACCCCAACAAATCAGTCAACACATAAGAAATCAACAGCAGCAAAGTGTTGTTCGAAGCTCATCACCGGCAACATCTTGGCACCAGCCAGCACAACTCCAAACAGGTGTTTCTGGGGGTGGTGGCGGTGGGGATAATCAAACAACAACACCACCAATAGCAACAACAACATCATCATCATCATCTTCTGGGCAACAGCAACATATTCCTCCACCGAATGCATTTGGTATACTTCGGCATGAACAAGATGTACTTTATATAACAGAAACATGCATTGAAATTGGTCGAAATTCGTCGACATCAAGGGTACACTTTCATGTTGATAAAAATAGTTTTGTGTCAAGGAAACACTTTCGAATTATATTTGATCCGCAAACTGGTGATTTCTATTTAATTTGTTTAAGTAAAAACGGTATATTTGTTGACGACGTATTTCAAAGGAGGAGCACAGAACCTGTTAAATTGCCCAAAAGGTGATGATGTTTTTAATTAATATTAATAATAATAATTTTATAATAAATATACGCTTTTCTGTACAGTTGTACCTTCAGATTTCCAAGCACAGAAATTCGAATAGCATTCGAAAGTTTTGCTGACAAGGTTCAGAGTAATCTTAAAGCTGTAGAAAATTCTAATGTGATATATTCGCCACTAAAAATTTCAATACCTAAACAAGAACAGAAGAGCCCCTATCCTTCACCGACCGGTAATTTCAAATATTTAATTAAAAATAAGTATATATATTAAAATTTCTCTAATTGACAAATTTTAAGGGACGATCAGTGCGGCGAATAGTTGCCCTACTAGTCCCCGACAAGGTTTCCAAGAATACCACCAATATAATTACAACAATAATAACAATTTTCAAAATAATGTGAGTTAAAAAGTAAATATTATTACTATTACTGTTAAGTTATGTGTTCTTTATTTAGCAAGAGATGTTTCAACCCCCGTCAACGTCTACGTACAATGAGCACGAGAAACCACCCTACAGTTATGCCCAGCTAATAGTACAATCAATTTCAGCATCTCCGGACAAGCAGCTGACTCTTTCTGGAATTTACTCGTTTATATCAAAACATTATCCATACTACCGGAAAGAGGCAAACAAAGGCTGGCAGAACTCGATTCGTCACAACTTGAGTTTGAACAGGTATTATTTTATGCTTTATATAATAATGTATTTAAATTGGGTATATTTAAAAATAGGTACTTTATAAAAGTAGCCAGATCGCAAGACGAGCCGGGTAAGGGTAGCTTCTGGCGCATTGATCCAAACAGTGAAGCAAAATTAATTGACCAAAGTTACAAGAAAAGGCGTCAACGGGGTAGTCAATGTTTCAGACCACCTTACGGTATGCCAAGATCAGCACCAGTTTCACCGAGTCATATTGGTAAAAAATTAGAAATTTAAAAGGACAAAAAAAGAAGGAATAATAAACCAGTTACTCTAAATATTCGAAATATTGTTTGTATGTTTTTAATTTAAAATATGAAATTGTTCGCCATTTTCAGATAATTCCCGGGAAAATTCACCCCTTCACGACATTGTACTCCAATCAGCCCCTGGATCACCAGGAGTCTCGTACCAGAACAGTCACGGTGCCGAAAATAATCATGCGTCCGCCTCATCCAGCGATGGTAAATTAATTCTAATTAATTCCAATTGTTTAAATTAACTAATCAATTTGACAGAAACAAACAATTACAGTAACGCAAATGTCGTCCAGCAGACGTACAATTCTCACAGCCAACATAATCAATACAAGTGAGTTTTAATGTTTTGCTAATAATAAAATAAAAAAATATGAATTTAATATTGATTAAAAAAAAAAAAATAGCAACAGCTCTTCAGGGTACTACTCTTCGTCTTCAACAATAACAGCGACGGGGACTTCTTCAGCCCCCATAGGGCCCCTGAAAAGACATCAGCCCCCGTCTTCAGGTGTGTCAGGAGGGGGCGGTGGCGGCAACTTAAGTGGAGGCCCCACAAGCGCCAGCACCGTCATCCAAGGAGCTGCCAGCAGCATGTATGACGAAATGTCAGACTACGGCCAAGGGGCGGAAAGTGATGACTGTGAGACGATAAAACGACAGAAGTACACAAATGAAGTGAATTAATAGTCTATTATTTTTTCTTTATATATATATATATATACATGTATATTTATATATATACATGATTTTTTTGTGCGCATTTTCTGGAGAAACAAAAAATGACAAAATATGAATTGAAATCAGAAAAACGTAAACTTGAATTTTGCTTGAAGTCAAAAGATGCAAAAATTTAGTGTTAGGAGGAGAGAGAAAATTTATGTCTTCGTTGAAAAAAAAGAAGTAAAATCAAAAGAAAACAAATGAAAAGTGGTCTCCTGTATTTATTTTGCTGACGAAAAAAGTAACTTCAATTTGCCAAAAAGACACGTTCGGGGCATAGCCTTAAAAAATAAGGGCGTTAAAAGAAGAAAACTTTTATTTAAGAAAAAATTTGACGATGAAGACGATGAAAAAGAAGAACAACAATAGCAGCAACTATTTGTGCAAAAAACTGAAATATTTTTTAATTTCGATATTTACTGTATAGGAGAGTACACTGTTTTACTTTAATTTTTACTGACTGTCCAACGCAAAAGATAAAAAGGAAAGAGCGAAAGGGAGAGAATAATTAAAATAAAAATTAAAAAATACAACAAAATAAATAATTAAATAATAATTATACAATTTCGTTTTGGCTGTAAATTTATCTAAACTTAAAAAAAAGTGGAACTCTGATAAAATTTGAAATCGAAAAACAAAAGCAAAACATTAAAAAAAAACTGCTTGACAGTGGTAGGGATATTATATATATACATATAAAAAACTAAATAAAAAATCCCTCGCCCCCTCGGGTACTTCAGATTTAAGTGTTTACTATGATTGAAAAAAAGAGCAGGAAAAATGCAGATGTGAGACGCAACATTTGAAAAATTATGTTCGCGAAAAAGAACGAAAGCGAGTGAACTTTTTAAAGATATAAATACTTTTTTAGTTTATAAATTTACGTGTAAGATTAGTTTTTTTTAATTTTTTTTCTTGAATTCTTTTTTCAATTTCCCTTTTAAGCTCCTTCCACCTACCTTTCCATGGAAATAAATGTTTTTGTTCTCTAACCAATAGCGGCTTACTTTTTATTATATTTTTTTTAGTCAGGGCCTTATTAATTATTCGTGAAATGAAAAGAGCCAGCAAATTTGATGAATAATATAAAAATTACGCAGAAGTAAAACTTGAATTTTAATCCTTGTTGTTTTTTATCTTTTTATCAAATTTACTCCCTGTGCTATGAAGGATTTTATAGAAGTGGGGATTTCTTTATCCAACAGATAGCGTTAATGTTCCAAATAAAAATGAATAAAACCTCATCAGATGTCGCGCTATTCGCATACAACTTCAGTTTGGGTTAAATTTTGCAAATGGCGGCCAGTGCGGAAAAACTTGCGTTCGGTTTGTGAGTGCTACGTAGTGCGGGAGAAGAATTTTTGAGAGAAAAAGAATTATTTTAAATAATCTTTTCTGAGTCTAAGTGGTGTTTTTTATTTTTGTGTGACGTTGAAAATTACTGGATATTTATTTATTATTAGATTTTAATAATATGATCACTCGGGATTAAAATTTTATTTAGTGTACATTTTTTTCTATTTTCTGTTTCGTACAGAGAATTGATGTGATAAAGAAAAAAAAATACAAAGTAAGGAACAGTTAGTTCCGGTTGCTGAAAACGCGCAAGTAGAAAGCAAAAATAAAATAACTGTTCTTTTTTTTACCATTTTGTTGTTTTAATTCTCTTTCAAAAGTTAAAAGTAAGTTTTAAAAAAACGGGAATATGGGGCCGACGCTCAGCAGCTCTAACCATAAAAATATGAATCTTTTATTGTTTTCTTTTTTGTTCTTTTTGCTATTTCCGCGAAGGGAATAGGGTTACGACCGGGGTTTGTGATTCGATTTCAATAACATTTTGCGAACATCTTCCTTTCACCCTAAAACGGAAAGATCCGAAGAAATTTTGTGGCACTGGGCTATAGTTTTTGCAATATTCAATTTGACTTTATTTTACTTCAGACCCATGGGTCGGATTTTGATGAAATTTGGCCTGCGTGCTCCGTTCGCCCCAAAACGAAAGTATCTGAACGATTTTTGCCACACTGGCCTATACTTTCGAAAATATTTAACTTTTATTTTTGACGTACGCTCAAAGTATTTTTAATCAAAAATCCCTTCCCACGTCACTCCGCTATGACAGTTTATTTGCACTTGTATAAGTGTCTATTAAGTAATTATTTTCCTTTTACAAAATGCCTATTAACAAATCTATATTCCTTTTACAAAAGGTGCCAGAAGTGCTGTGTGCTTCAATATTGCAATTTTGCGGTGGAAATATTCACCTTTTAACTTGGACAGGTCAAAAATTAAAAGTTTAATATTTTCGAACTTAAAGGCCAGCGCGGCAAAAATCGTTCAGATCCTGCCGTTTTGGGGCGAACGGAACACGCAGGCCAAATTTCATCAAAATCCGACCCATGTGTCTGTTATTAAAATGTTCCTATTTTCCTTCTGCAAAATGTGCGAGGAGTGTTTTTTTGCTTCAATATTGAAATTGTGAAGTTGGGAAAAGATGTTCACAGTTGGAAGGTGAGCGTGTGTGGGTTTTTGTGAAAACACATCCAAAAGGAAACATTTTCAGCCCCTAGAAAATCATTGAACGTACGAATGGCGTGTGTGTAGTTTCATTGCGTTTATTGAAGAGTAGATTTTCTGCAGCTTGCGGTGCAGCGAATTGAGAGCAAAATTATTTTATTTTATATGTTATTTGATTTAAAAAGACAAATAAGATTAATAAATATTATTTGATTGAATGATTTGAATCAAGTGCAATTGGAGTGGAAACAAATTTATATTTTAATTTGCCCAGTTGTATCAAAATAGTGCGAATGGGAGAGAAATGGAATGCATTTGGAAGAGTTCATTTTTCAGCCCGTGGCGCCGCCTGGTGAAGTTTATTCACAGCGGTTTCCACCTGGAAGAAGTCAAGTTCATCCTGCAGCTGAATGACTGAACAAAAACACTTTCATTTTCGGAAGCATCGCGTTTTAATCCTTTTGCGGAATTGCTACCCTGATTTTAGCGGTAATTAATTAATGATTTAAATGTGAAATTCAATTGAAAGCACGGGTTTTAGAGCACTGAAATAATCCTCGAGAGGAAAAGGTTTGTGTAGTAGAAGAAATTAAAAAATATAATATGTAGAATTGGCGTCGTCGTTGTGGGGCTCCCGGGCGCATCTGCAAGTTTTTATTTTTTTTTTTAAATTTTATTTTAATGGTTTTGTGACCGGTCGAATAATTTTTTCTTTGATTAGTTTTTAATTTCACATTTGTTTTTTTTTCTTGTTTTTTTTCATATATGACTGGTGAAACTGTGGATGAAAAAAAGTGGGAAATTTTAATTTTTAATATATGTTTTTTTCTTTTTTTGTGAGGGTTTCTCTTTTATGTAATGTATACATTTTAAATGCATTTATTTCTTGTTTTGTGGTATCTGTCAAAGGAATTCGGTGCGTGAAAGTTTTTTGTTTATAATTCTAATTTTATATTGTATTAGATAATTAATGAATATAAATATATTAAATGAAATAATAAAAATAACAGCAGGATTTTGTCATCAAGAGACCGTGCGCACAAAGACCCCTGTATTTTTTTTAAGTAATAAAAAAATACTGTGGAAACGTTTGTAAAATAAATAAAACCCACTGGCTCGGCCGACAGTGAATACAATGGAAACTGATGGCGCCGCCAATCAAAGGCGCCAACTACAGCAACAAAATCAACCACAACAGCAACAAAATCAAGAGACCCTTTCGCCACAGAATCCCCTGCAGCAACATCAAATGGAGGCTGAAAATCAGCAACCACAAATAGAAGCAATGGACACACAAGATGGTGATATCGGCAATGAGAGCAGCATTGTGATGGAGAGTCTCGTAAATAACGAAGATGCAAATATGCAAATTGCGCCGCAGGTTGATTCAACAACAATGGGTATGGATGCAACCACAACGGAGCCTTGTGTCGAGGAGGAGGTCCGATCAGAGGCAACATTTCAATTTGAAGTGGACAATTTCTCAAAACTGAAAGAATCTCTCCTCTCACCACCATGCTACGTACGTAAGTTGCCATGGAAAATAATGGTTATGCCAAGGGCGGACCGAAGTCATCCCGATACAAAATCACTTGGATTCTTTTTACAATGTAATGCTGAAAGTGAATCGAATAGTTGGTCTTGTAATGCTGTCGCTGAGTTGAGACTGAAATCATTTAAACCCGACCAGGAACCGTTTGTCAGAAAAATCAAACATTTATTCTATAGGTAAAGAGTTAATATGAATTAAATATTAAAAGCTTATATAATGTAATTTAAAGCAAGGAAAACGATTGGGGCTTCTCATATTTTATGTCATGGAATGAGATACTCGATCCAGAAAAAGGTTACGTCCAAAACGATAAAATTGTTTTGGAAGTGCATGTAACAGCCGAAGCACCACACGGAGTATTTTGGGATTCAAAAAAGCACACTGGTTATGTCGGTCTAAAAAATCAAGGGGCTACTTGTTATATGAATTCGCTTCTTCAAACACTGTATTTTACAAATCAGTTGAGAAAGGCTGTGTATAAAATGCCAACTGAAGCTGATGATAGCAGCAAATCGGTAATTATTTATTAAAAAAAGAAGAAAATATTAAACACAAGGAATATATAAATAAAATATAAAACAGGTTGCTCTAGCTCTGCAGAGGGTATTTCATGAGCTGCAATTTTCTGATAAACCAGTCGGAACTAAAAAATTAACGAAAAGTTTCGGTTGGGAAACATTAGATTCATTTATGCAACACGATGTACAGGAATTTTTGAGAGTTTTATTAGATAAGCTCGAAAGTAAAATGAAGGGGACTTGCGTTGAAGGTACTGTTCCGAATTTATTCGAAGGTAAGATGACATCGTACATCAAGTGCAAGGCCGTTAATTATAGCAGCTCAAGAAGTGAAACATTCTACGACATCCAATTGAATATAAAAGGGAAGAAAAATAGTAAGTATTGTGTTTTTATTTTTTTTGTCTATATAATTAAAATGTTTAATGCTAATGAAATAATGGCTTTAGGTATATTGTTTTTATATACATATATATTATTACCCCTTCTAATTCTATTCAGTTTTTGAATCTTTTGCTGACTACATTGAGCCAGAAACTCTGGAAGGCGATAATAAGTACGATGCTGGCGACTATGGTTTGCAAGAAGCTGAAAAGGGCGTGATATTCCAATCGTTTCCGCCCGTCCTTCATTTGCATTTAATGCGATTCCAATACGATCCGATCACAGATAATTCTGTCAAATTCAACGATCGTTTCGAGTTTGATGAAGAGATTGAGCTAGACAAATTTCTGGCGAAACCAGAGGAGACGGAGGCTAAGTATAGACTGCACGCTGTCTTAGTCCATTCCGGTGATAATCACGGCGGTCATTATGTGGTTTACATAAATCCCCTCGGAGATGGCAAGTGGTGCAAATTTGATGATGATGTTGTTTCCTCGTGTACCAAAAAGGAGGCAATAGAGCACAATTACGGTGGGGTGGAGGACGACATGAGTTTAAATGCAAAACACTGCAGCAACGCCTACATGTTGGTTTACATCAGGGTCTCGGAAATGGATGAGGTTCTGCAAAAGATCGAGGAGTCGGACATCCCTAAAGAGTTGACCGAGAGGCTTCACGAGGAAAAGCGTATGGAAACGATCAGGCGCCGCGAACGGGCCGAGGCCAGTTCCTACGTTTTGGTTCATGTCGTCCTCGAGGAGTGTCTCGAGACGCACCACTCGACGGATCTGTTCGATTTGGAAAAGGCCCACGTGCGGGTTTTTAAAATGAAAAAGACTGAGACTTTCGGGGATCTTGTTGCAACGCTTGAGAAGTCGTTTAAAGTCCCCGAAAACAGAATGAGGGTCTGGCCGCTACTTTTAAAAGGTAACGTGAGCAGGCCCATTTATTTTGACAACAAGGACGAATATAGTCAACCCCTCGGAAATCTTGTGGACCCCCAGACACCGTGGACGGTGTTTTTGGAGTTGGCCCCACCCGACACAAAAGATCCCCTCCCACCCTTCGATCAGAAGAGGGACATTTTGCTATTTTTTAAATTTTACGATCCTTACGGGAAACGCCTGGGATACATTGGGTTCGGGCAATTTCTGCTAACGCAAAAATTTTTCGAATTAGTCCCTTACATTAATGAACGGCTGGGATTCCCACTGGATACTGAATTAACAATTTACGAAGAGACTGGACCAAGTCTCGTGAACAAAGTCAACCCGAACGAGACCCTTGGTTCTAATCTCAAGGGAACACGGGAAGAGGTTCAAGGAAACATTTTAATTTTTGAGAAAAAGCACTACGATGAGAAGGAGGAATTTGAATTACCAACTTGTGATGACTACTTCCGTGACTTACTCTACAGGATTGAGATAACGTTTCTGGACAAATGCAACCCGAATGATCCAGGGTAAATTGAGCAAAGCATAAAATGTAAAATAAATTAATTAAAAAAAAAAAATTCCCTCAGCTTTATCCTCGAGCTGTCCCATAGGAACACCTACGATCAAATGGCACAGGCAGTTGCACAGAGAATTGACACGGATCCAAACAAGATTCAATTTTTTAAATCGCTGGGGTACGCGTATGTGTTCCTTTTGCATTTATTTTTAATAAGTCGTTAGTTTAGTTCTAACAATAGATACAAGGATCTCCCGGGGAATCCCCTCCGTTCAGTTTATGAGGGAAGTCTTAAAGATATCCTCTCCTACAATAAGCCGAGAACTGGAAAAAAGATTTTTTATCAGAGACTCTCTATGAACCTAAACGAGCTTGAAGATAAAAAACAATACAAGTGCCTTTGGGTATGATATCAGCCCTTTTAAAAAATATATATAGAAAATTTACCTACCAGAAGATCATTTTTAAAATCATAGACCATTATCAGGTATCACCAAATTTTAAGGAGGAAAAAGAGCTTGTCCTGTACCCAAATAAAAATGGTACTGTCAAAACACTACTTGAGGAGGCTGCCAAGCAGATTCCATTCGCTGAGGACAGCACAGGAAAACTGAGGCTCGTTGAGGTCTCTAGCCACAAATTATTGCAGTCTTTCAGGGAGGACACTGCCTTAGAGCGTAATATTTAATATTTGTTTTTAAATGATAGCAATTATACAAATTAATTTAAATTGTCTAGACATAATCAGTAATCCAGAATCGATTGCTACAAACCAAGCTAGTCCCAAGTTCTATCGGATAGAGGAAATTCCGGCGAACGAGCTGAATTTGGCCGAGAATGAAATGTTAATCCCCGTCTGCCATTTCAGCAAAGAAATTTATAACGCTTTTGGGATTCCGTTTTTCATTAAGGCTAAGTACGGAGAGCCCTACGGTACCCTCAAAGAACGAATTAGAAAAAGGTTAAATGTCCCTGAAAAGGAATGGGAAAAGGTAAATAAAATTTATTTCAAGATTTATGTATTATTAATGATTTGTCATTTATAACCCAACAGTACAAATTTGCGATAATAACAAATCGTGCGGAATTTATAAGCGATGATACAATCCCAGTTAGCTTAGAGAGCTTTCGTCCTAATCAACGTAAATGTTTTAGAATATTTTTTATTTAATTATTTTAATTAATTTACTTTAATTTTCAGCCGGAAACAATCCACTCCCATGTCTCGGGCTTGAGCACATGAATAAATCCCAGAAAAGATCGCGTTACACCTACCTAGAAAAAGCAATTAAAATTTACAACTAGAGCGAGTTTCATGAAAATAATAAAATAAATAACAACCAAGTGAAATTAATTATTAACTGCAGACAAAACAAAAAAGAAGAGACGTTTTCGTTAATTGTAATGAATTAATTAATATATGGCTTAAACAAAAATAAAAAAAATAGTCTTGCTTAAGAACAGGAGAAAATCTCTGTACAATGTTGTTTTTGTTTTTCCAATTTTTTTTATCATAAAAATAAAACCCCAATGTACTATAAAAATTTGTAAGAAAGTGGGACGGTCTCCGACGAAAATGCAATTTCATAAAAAAAATAAATTTCAGTTAAATACGCTAAGAAGAAGACAAAATTCAATCCTTCGGGCACGTGCGAGAAAAGGTGCAGCCAATTAAATTAATTAATAAAACAAAAATCAAAAACCAATAAATAAATGGAAGTAACAAGGAAGTTTTAAATTTTCTCTATTGGGATTGGTTTTCAGTTTTAATCGTATAGCAACATTTCTTTCTTTGTTTTTGTAATTAAATTTTATTAATCAATGGCTTAATTCTGTTTTCCTTTCTCGGTCAATTAATTCAAATAATTTTTATACGGCTAAGGGATTACCTCCTCCCCGTCTTTCATTCAAACCACACCATTTACTCACTGGACGTAAAAAAAAATTGAAGTTAGAGCAAATACGTTACGTTGATCTTAATAAAAATAAAACGTATCCTGACTTTGTTATGTATTTTGAATGGCGTTCCAGAAAAAGGCAAAATAAAAATGCAAAAGTAGTAAATACAGAAATATAAAATATTTTAGCGGACGAAAAGTGGGTCTAAATTTTTATTTAAAATGTTATTTTTTGATCCTTTTCTTTTTTTCGTGTCCTTCATACAGTTTTTGATTCTTCCTTCTTTGTTTTAATACACAAGTAAACGTAACAGAAATAGATTTTGCGATTTTTTTTTAATCGATTTCAATTTCTTAAGAAGTTTTATTTTGTGAATGCCGCGCCCTTCGAATGTACCTTTTATTATACCTACGTTTATATATATATATATATGTGTAGGTATATATATTTATAAAGAGAAAGCCTTAAACTAAAGTTTTTATGGTAAGATTAATTGTTTTTTTTTTTCATGTTATATTATTTCTTTTTCAAGCTCTTTTATCATTTTTTAGCGAGTTCATTTGACAGCCAGTCAAGTCCTTCGTAGAGGCCGTGACCCTGCGTTGCACAAGTCGCTTGAATGTACCACTAGGAAAAAAATAAATTAAAATTGGAATGGCAAAAAATAGAATTTTTCTCACGTGTCGGTTTCGCAATTGGTTTAGCCGCAATTTGTCGGTTAATTCAGCTGCACTCATCGCATTGGGAAGGTCTTGCTTATTGGCGAAAACCAAAAGAACTGCGTCTCTTAACTCGTCCTCCTGAAGCTGTTCCCGGCGGAGTGAGTTAAATTTATATTTGTCTTTATTAAATAACACTTAAGCAATTAATAAGCCCATTCCTCACCATATTTTGGAGTTCTTTTTCCGCCTCCGCGATCCGATCTCTGTCGTTTGAATCGACAACAAAAATAAGACCCTGAGTGTTTTGAAAGTAGTGGCGCCAGAGCGGGCGAATTTTATCCTGGCCACCAACGTCCCAAACAGTGAAGCAAATATTTTTGTATTCGACAGTTTCGACGTTGAAACCGATCGTCGGAATGGTTGTTACTATCTCCCCCAATTTTAATTTGTATAAAATTGTCGTTTTTCCAGCCGCGTCCAATCCCACTAGAATTTATATTAATTTTTAATTTTAGTATAACTTAGACAATTTTTTTTCCAACCTCGGTGCGAATGTGGCGTTCCAGTAAAAGAAAGAAAAACTCACCCATTAAAATTCGCATTTGTTTCTTCCCGAATAGACGTGTCAGCAAACTTGAGATTGTAAGGCCCATTTTTCTTTACTTTCTTAAAATTCTATTATCTCGTTTTTTAACACCCAACTCTCAGGGATAAAGAAACGAGTAAAGACAATTTTTTATAGAAGGATGGGAAAACTGTTTTCCCTTCTTTTCCTTTTAGGGGTGTTTCAGGGCTTCGATGAAAATTATTTAGTATAAACGGGAAGGGCGGACGAATTTCTCCAGAATTTCGTAGAAAAACTTCCCCACTTAAATTATTTAAATAAGTCGTTTTTAAAAAATATATATATTTAAAACCACAAGCAACACCCGGCGCCTTTAGTTATACGACTAAAAGATTGTTTTTAATTTCTTTTATGTCAAAACGTACCGCAAAAGTGAAGTATTCAACTAAAAATGGCCGTCACGTTATCATAGGGCCGGGAGTCCGTCAAATGAGTCATCAGCATTAGATATCCAGCTAATTTCCGTCAGGTGGCGGGCTATTATAAAATAACTTTTTATTTATTTTGCAACAACTCAAAGCATTACCGAAAAACTCTTTAGGACAAAACACCTTCATTACACAAACCAGTGTCAAAAAACAAAATCAAATTGCCACAGTGATGGAGTGGTAACGCCGATGACAGCGGCTGACATTCAAAAACAATTTCACCACACAGTGCGGCGAGTTACGAACGAAAATTGATTCTCCAGCGAGTGATCGGCGGTTTGATTACAATAATTTTAACTTACTTACCGCGAAATAAATAAATAAAATTAATTGAATTCAGTGTTTTTTTCATCAAGAAGTGCCGAAATTAATCGCTGTGTTCACCCAGAAGTCCCGTTACTCCCATGGGGTAAAGTTTTTCCTCTGCGTCAGCGCTTTAAAAACAAGGAAAAAGTAAACAAAAGGCACTTTTTTGTGCGGCAATTTTCACACAATTTTTAATAATTAAACAAATAACATTTATAAGCAAAAAAATGCTCACTTGCCGACTCAATCGAGTGGTGGCCCGTGGCGATTCTCCTAAAAGTTTTAGAAGATTTTCTCCACCTCCGGCACATCGACGGCTCGAGTAGCGCCCGCAGTGGTGCGCATGTGACCATAAATAAAAAAAACACGAAAAATAAATAAATGGGTCTTTTTTTTGTTCATGCAAGTCATTCCTACAAAATTTTAAAAAAAATTACCGCGTTTTGTGAGTGCATGTGTTTACAATATTTTATTCTTTGTTTTTTAATTTGTTGTAACTATCTAAAAATGTCACAAACATTTTTTATAAAGGTAAAAATTTCGTCCGACTCGTCTATAATATCCGAGGTTTTTCGATTTGAATGGTTCCTTTAACAAAAAAAATGATGTAAATTGGCACGAAAATGTTGCACTATTTTTATGAATATCTCGAAAACAATGGCAAGTAGATTATTTTCATTACTTTACCGTTCTTCCCTCCTACAAGGTGCTTTGGAGACTGTAATTAAAACGGAAAACCTCGAAGATAATAGAATTCCAAATTGCTGTAAAGGAATATTTTTATAAAATAAAATACTATTTTTTTTATTTATTTTTTATTCTAGACTGACTGAATAATTTTTCTGCCCTTTGGTGCCTTTATTATTATCTTTTTTTCTGATATATTAAAATATAAATTTTTAATTTTGCACGATGCCCTCGTGGAAGTGTTTTTCGTGTATACGATTTCCGAACGAAGACAACATTACAATTCTTGATTATTCGAACGGAACACTTACTCGAGTACCCCCCGATGTCTCACAGTTCGAGCGGACCCTAGAAGAGCTCTATTTATCTTCGAATCGGGTAAAGTAAAGAAAAGAAATAAAATTATTATATCAATTAATTATTAAAACAAACTTAGATCAGAGATTTACCTCCCGAACTCTTCTACTGCCAGGGAATTCGTACGCTTAAGCTAAATGATAACGAGCTCGAAACAATTCCGTACGCAATATCCTCTCTACGTCAATTGCAGATGCTAGATTTAAGCCGAAACGGTATTATTTGAATTATAACATTTTAAGTCAAAATATATTTATTAATTTAATGTTTTAACAGCGCTTACTTACATTCCGGAGAACATCAAGTCATGCAAGCATCTGACTCACTTAGATTTAAGCTTAAATAGTTTATACCGCCTTCCAGACGCAATAACTAGCTTGATATCCCTCCAAGAGTTGTTTTTAAATGAAACATGCCTCGAATTCCTTCCAGCTAATTTTGGACGTTTAGTCAATTTAAAAATACTTGAGTTACGATCGAATTTTTTATCGAATCTACCAAAATCAATGGCTAGATTAAGGGAATTAATTCGAATTGATATTGGAGCTAACGAATTTACAGAGTTGGTATGTATAATAGTATTATTATAAAAATACATATGTGTTTTCTTTATTCAGTTTAATTGTTAGCCTGAGGTAATTGGAGAACTTATAAAACTACGAGAGCTCTGGATCGATCTTAATCAAATACGTCGAATATCCGCAAATATATCAAACCTTTCAGAGCTGATACATTTTGAAGCAAATGGTAACCAGCTAACAACATTGCCAAATGGTATTAGTAATTGGAAAAATTTAGAAGTACTATCGCTTTCCTCGAATAATTTCTGGGAACTGCCTTTTAGCATGGGAATGTTAAGAAGGTTGGTTACACTTAAATGTGATGCGAATCGACTCAGAGAGCTGCCGGATTCGATATGCCATTTGGAAAATCTCGAAGAAATGGTGATTAATCACAATCGAATAACACGACTCCCGAGCACAATTGGACTTTTGAGAAAATTACGATTTTTATCCGGTGATGAGAATCTCCTAATTCGCCTACCCGATGAAATTTGCAGCTGTGTCGCGCTTTCCGTTTTGAGTTTAAGCGGAAATAATTTGATTGAGGTGCCTCGTGACATAGGGCATTTAATCAACCTACGTGTTTTAAATATCGTTAATAATTGCATTATAAGTCTGCCGGTATCAATTCTTAATTTAGATTTAACCGCACTCTGGATCAGCGACAATCAATCACAGCCCCAAGTTCGATTGCAATTTGTTGATAGCAATACAAAACAAGAGCTAACTTGTTTTATGCTACCACAAACAGGGGTTAAGACGGATCAGCAAAATCAAATCGATGAATTTAATCCGTGTCCTGTAAGCTCATCGTTTAGTGAGAGCGGTTCAAATGGATCCCCCCAGAATGCGATTAAACATAGTTCGGTTCAACAAATCTCCCAAAATGCTTTCGTCGATGAAATTTCAATTCTCCAGCGACGGCAGCAGACAGTTCGTGATTCATCTGAGGTTATTGAAAATAGCAGCAACATCCTCCTGAGCAGCCCCTGCCGACGGATCTGTTTCGCGGATGATGCAGGGTTGAAAACGAGTGAACCAATTAGAAAGCGGCTAATGCGATCACCCACGCCCTACCCGAAGGAGCTCCGGTCAATGGCCAAATACCTGAAGAGCATCAACCAAAGCAATAGTTTAAGAAGTGACGATGGCGTCGCGATGCCGCAGGTGGAAGAAATCATCGATCTTAGCAACTTTACCACTGAAATGGAGGGAGTTCGAATAAAGGAAGCGAAAGTTCTGGTCAATCCCGGAGGCGGAGGGGGCTACCACACCTACGATGATACCCAAAAATCAATTAGTTGTAGTTCGGCGAACTGTGATAGCCTTAGCAAATCAGGTAGGCACTTTTACATGACGAGTGACGGTGCAAGTAACGGGGCGCGGTACCAAAATTTGGAAGATTCCTCTTTGGTACAGCGCGCACCTTATGAAATTTCCTTACCTCAGGACATCCGACAACAGACGAATTACATTGATTTCGCTGGTAAACAAATGCCCCCTCTTAATGCAACATATGACCTTATGAAACAACCCTTCGTTCAGCCCCCTTTTCAAATTGTTCAGAGTAGTGAGTATCTGCCACGGCAACCCCCGCCGTATCACGTTGCGAAGATTTTTACTAAAAAATCTCCAGCCGACCTTTTGAGTTACGACACGGTCAGAAGTCAAACACAAATGCGGAATTTGAGCAGCGAGAGTGGGGATGACAACTCAAATTTAAATTTATTAAGCGATTTGTATTTGGACATGAACAGAAATAGCCGACAGAACGAGGAGCTTAGCGACCGGAGCAGCAGAATCAGTCGAAATAATAATTTCGATGAGAATGGATCAGAGAGGCTCCGCGAAAGTGAGGATCAGCAACTTTCGGAAAGTTTCGAGCAGGGCAGGGGGGAGCTCCACTCGATTCAGAACTCAGCAAGAAACGGCTCTGCGAAGCATCCATCCAAATCGCAAGTAATTTGGCTTTTCGGACTCCACAAAAATCCTACCGTGGTAAAAAATTTGATATCACTTTGTTAGCATTTTCCAAAATAATCAAATTTCAGAAGCAGATAATTGTTAAGAAAGAAGACATCACAGGTTTTGATATTAAAGAAGTTCCAAATCAGGTAATAAACTAAAAATAAACAATTGCAATTAATTAGTAATTGCAATTAATTCATTTACTCAGGGTATTTTTGTCAGTATTTTGAGTCCGAACACGCCAGTTGCGTGTCAACTGAGAGTCAACGATAAAATTTTGGACGTGGACGGGGTTGACTTTGCGAAAATCGACCTCGAGGAGGCGTATGAAGTGCTGCGGGCCTCCGGACCAGCACTAAACATCATGATTTCGCGAAAGTAAACTTTTGTTTTACACTTTACAGTCAACAATTTACACTTGCCATAAAAATATAAAAATTTTAAGAAACGAAAAAAGAAATACTCCATCGCATCAAAAATCGTGCGCAAATTCCTTCCTTTTTGTTTTTCTATAGGAAGCGAAACTGTTTTTTTAAATATTTGATGTACTATTTACAACCACTTTATAAACGCTTTGAATTTACAAAAATTATCTTTATCAAATTAAAATATGGTGGAGTATTAAAAAAATATTAAAGTAAATTTTGTTTTTCTCATTTTTCTATCATCAAGAAGTATTCGGTGGGAAGGCAGTTTTACATTTTATTACGGTAGATAAACTGATAAGAAATGTGAAGACTATACATTTCCAACTCGCATGCCGTTTGCTGAAACCACTGACATACATATATGGCCTGCTGGTTGAAAAAATTCAACAGCTTCAGAGCGCTCTGAGCTTTCATTTTGCTCTTGTTTGAGCAGTTTAACACCAAACGCAGAGCGTCCTGGGTTTTCAATTCACTGTTCTTTGAGCACTTGTCAAAAAAACTCAGTCCGCTCCGTAGCGCTTCAAATATCTCCGGGTTTTAGGCTGGAGCGAAAAAGAGATGTGTAAATTGAATTGCAGAATTTTTTGATTTTAAGGAGAAGTTGAAGTGAATTTAAACTGGATTAAACATTCTCACAGGTGATTTACAGTGATAAGCTCCAAAGGAAATATATATGATTCATAACTTTTCTGAAAGATTAGACCTTCCTTCTCAAATCCAAAAAAATTTTAACATCATTCATTTCTGACATTTGGAGGGAGGGTTCCCAGCGAGGGATTGAATTACAGCAGGGTTTGAAAACTGTTTTGTATGTGCCTCAGCAAGGATAACATTGCTGCCAAATTTCATCAAAATCGGAGATCTCGGGTTGAGAATGCTCCATTGTCAGGTATATTGAACCATACATTATAGGTCATATGACGGAGGAACGAATGAATATGGAGTGACAAATTCGTTTAGAACTTCTGTACGTAGTGATGCCTAATCTCCATAGAAAACCAACCCTACCAACCAAACCAAAAATATCTGCAGCTCTTTCATTCGCATTGGAAGGTCATCAACTATTTCGCACACCTCTTGTTCTTTAATGTTTTTGTCAAGAGTTCCTTAATATTTTTGGAGCACACTTTCACCTGATCTACAATGTTTTTTGAATTTAAGTTTAAATCAAACAATCGTTCATATGGTGCCTATTATTTTTTTGAAGTATACGTCATCATCGAAAATCCTGAACGGTATACTTTTAACACAAGTTAGTCCGACACAGGATTTTAAAAATTCACTTTTGGTCAGTTTCGAGGCTGCATTGGATCCATTTCGACGACTGCTTACATATACAGGACTTCTTTCCGTTAACCAAGATGTTTCTGTGTTATTATTTTCATCGTCAAAATTAATTTAGTGCACAGTTCTATAATGTCTTCTTATGTTTCCCAACAACTGCCCTTTTAAAATCCTGTCACATAACAAGCACTTGGAAGTATCAGTGTTCTTATCATAAGACACGAATTTACTTTTATCTATAGTAGATTTGCGAACCATACTTGTTTTTTATTACAATTCAAAAACTCAACACGAAATAACAATTGTTTCTAATGATCCGCTTGATCTAGCCGCAATAACATGATTGCAAAGGAAAATATTCTTTTTCATTCCGAATTATTAGTTTTCATTCTTTCTCATTGTTTTTCTGCAACAGAAGAATATTCCTTACCTTCCATTCTCTCGCGAATGGAACGTATTCAAAAATTCTCTACAGGAAAAATTCTTTCGAGAATTTCTGGATTTACATATTCATTCGCGAATGAATGTAAGTGAGAAGAATGCATTTTTTTTCATTCGCGAACGAATTTTTCCGAACCCTGCTACTAACCCATAGACATCACTTAGTGCAAGCGTAAAATTTTTGCCGATACATCAGAGGGACGTAAAAGTGATTTCATATTAAACTTTTATAGCCACTTGTTCCCCATATAGACATCGCTTGTTAACCTAAAATCCAATAAAAACAAAATATTGAGTAAAGTAATGTGATGTGCACGGCGCCTTAGAATGGAAAGGCTAACAGAGTAGCCAACAGTGAGCCTCACCCTTAAAGACCACTGAACTGCAATTCCACTTGACGTTTAGCCACCTCTTGGCCCCGATCTGCGGGAAGGAAATCGCCAGGGCGCCGGCATGACGGCACTTCTCTTCTGGCCAAGTTAGTGAACGGTCGTGTCAACAGTACTCCGGGAAAGTTAAAAATTTTTGAGTAGCGTGTCTCTTCATTCAGTCCTTTGAGACTTTTTTTATATATCTGTGCCGTGGGGTGATCGACAATGAGACTTGAGATTTCCGTGAGGAAGCCGAACAACAGAGCGACATACTACAAGTGAGTACTTGCACTGAAGAGGTGAACCGGAATTTTAGTGGTGCCTTTTTTTGTAGGAGCGCCCGATAATTGGGCTTAGAAGGGGCCCTTCCCAAAAAAAGGGAAAAATGTACGCAGCGCAATTCGCTGCCTTCGCCGCCTGCGGAGGGCCCCCGAAGAAAATAGTTGTCCAGCGCAATATTTCGCTGTCGAGCCTGACAGACCGTCCTCGCCCGGAAGAAAATTTAATTCCTGGAGGCTGCCGGAGCTTTCATAGCAATAGGTGCCCACATCAACTACATCAATTTTAAGCTGTCCGTCCCCCTGGACCACGTCAAGGGAACCTTTTCACCCAGATCTCGTGTGAGCCGCCACCTCGAACGTTCAAGAGGAGTCCCGTTCGAGCCGGTGCCGCTACCTGGACCCCGCCAGAGCTTTCTTATCATTATATTTGAATCCCCTCCTTCTCTAGGGAAATTAGTCATTAAATTTTAGCCCTCTTTTTGATCCGCCACACCCCATCAGGGTAACGCAAAAAAACCGCCTTGAACTTAGACTTGAAATTGAAGTAACGTGAAGTCAAGCATTGCCCTTTTGCGAATTGTAAGTAGAACATATTCCCCCTCGCATTACTGCAAGTTTCCCGCTTCTCCGCCGAGAGTAGGAAAACCTGGTTTTGACTAATTTACTTCGGGGTGAAACACACTCCTCCCTACAGGTGCAGAGGTCTGCCGATCGATCGCCGATTTTCTTGGAGATTTGACCTACACTTTTATTGACTTATATCGTAATTATCCATCTAAGTTTCTTCTTGTCACAACTACTTTTCGCGCATTATATTGAATTTTGTTTAGGAGGCCCAACGTGTGAATAGTTGATTAATACTGTAAAACTAAGCTACGTACGCACCGCCGCGAACTGACGTGTCTTTCGCAGTCTCCTTGTTTTTTCTATTCTTTGCTTAACCGCCTGTTCTGCCTTTGGCTCTTTCCGCCGGCTTTGCGTTCCTTGCTTCCGCTTCGCCTCTCTCGCTGTCTTGTGGCCGTGCTGTCCTGCTCCTGGCTCCTGTGCCTGTTTCTGCTGCTCGGCTGGTTTGCTGTTAACAGGTGGCTTGTTTACATCACCATCTGATCTTTCATCGGCTACACGACTCCTTCATTAGCTAAGACGCAAACCTGTGTTTTCGCCCCACAACTGGTTTCTGATCTGTCTATCCAGTGGCTCTCAACATCTTCATCTTAACTTCTTCGCACTATGGATACCTGTCACATCTGCTCGGAACCCATCACCGATCATAAGATTCAGTGTTTGGGTGTTTGTTACCACGCCTTCCATGCTTCTTGCATCAAACGTGGTACCATAATCAATCCTGACGGCTTGATCATCTGTGATGAGTGTACTGACATTAAGTCTTGCCATGTGCTCCATTTCATTAGTTCTTTCGCCACTAAGATTTATTCCGAGCAAACTATCATCGCTGCTAAAGTCAATTCTATTATCTCCAATATCGGCGGTTTTCAACTGTTATCTGATGACATTACCCAGCTCCATCAGAAATTGGACAAGATTTTGGCTTCTACTGGACACCTCGACACTGGCTCATCCGAAATTCTCTCTAAATTTCATACCATCTATAACATGGTATCTTTCGTCTCCTCATCCATCGATGACCTGCGTGAACACCTCTCCGACCTTACCCAGTCCACTGCACCTGGTTCGTCCACTTTGCTGCCCGTTATCGACGATTTACGGCGGAGCATAAAGCAACTTAAATCTGATGTTGGCTCCTGGAATTCCTCCACCTCACACAACTCGGATCTGGTGCGCTCACTCTGCGCTGATGTGAAGAACCGGTTAGCCCGCCCTGTTGTTTCTACACCTCCTGCAGTTCCGGCCGCGGCCCGCCAGGAATCAACATCCCACTCGGTACGCGTTTCGAGTCCGCCTCGCCCTGTGCCTGATGTGGGACTTCCCTCTGCCCCGGCCCCTTCGATTGTAATGTTCGGCACAACGTGGACCAAGGAGGACTGGTCTCAGCGGATCTCCAAACTACGCAACAACAGTATCCTCACTCAAGGCGACCCATTGCCATTTATCTTAAGTGGTGCCCCGCGCTTCTCTGACGCTTCCTGGGTTCGGAGCTTCTTCAGGAAACATTTCTCTTTGCTCCCCGTCAGCTGCACCAAAATATCCTCAACCGGACAACCAACTAGCTTCCGTGTCCACGTCCCCTCAGGATACGCCTGGCTTCTCATCGACCCCTCCAATCGTAGTATTGCTACAGGTAACGTCCGTATCTCTAAGTATTGCAATAAGTCCTCTAAGTTTGTTAAGTTTAGCTCCAATTTACCGAAGCCTAACACTAGCTATACCGCTAATTCTATGTAGTCTTATCATTAACACTAACAATAGTTCAATAACTTCTACTAAACCTAGTTTACGTACCTCTAATCCAAACCCCTCCTCCGCTAAGATGAGTAACACCTCCATTCCCTCTAAGTCCCAATCTGGTAGAACCGCTAAACCTCGTAGCATTCGCCAGCGTAAATCTTCTCCCCCCATGCCTCCAATTCTAGCAACTGGCAACTTAAAGCCAGCTTATTCCCTAATTTCAATCATGCTACTCCTCCTAAATACCCTAATTTCGTATACTCCCACACTTTGAACCCCTCCCCCCTCCCTCCTACCCCAACCCCTCTACCCCAACCCCTCTACCCCAACCCCTCTACCCCAACCCCTCTACCCCAACCCCTCTACCCCAACCCCTCTACCCCAACCCCTCTACCCCAACCCCTCTATCCCAACCCCTCTACCCCAACCCCTCTACCCCAACCCCTCTACCCCAACCCCTCCTGCCACATCTACAGCCTCCTCTGTTCCCACCCCCCCATCTCCAACAAGGACAACCCGGCGCTAGCGCCCTCTGCTCCCTCTCTCCCAGATCGAATCCCATCTCCCGTTATCACCTCGATCTCGCCCACCTCACCCTCTCCCCCTTCCACCTCTGACAGACCCTCCTTTATTGACCCTCTCCTTCCTCCAGTCGTGAAGTTAACTCGGCTTTCGGCTGAATCCCCTGCTTTCCCGCCTTCGCGAGCGCAGAATTTACGATAACGTACGTCTATTCCTTGCCTACCTTCACGATAAAGCAGATCACATCTGCATTGAGGGAAAAACTCGTACCAACGTCATAGTCTCCTTACACCAAGAGGGACTCCCGACCGATCCCACCATCCTGAAACAACTTTACCTCAAATTTCATGCTGCTTTCGACGTCCCTCCCCAACAAATTTCAGACGACCTGTCCGCCTTTGCCTCTTACCTAAACTCCAAGCGCATTTCCCATCTGCAGAAAAGTCGTAATGACTCCAAAAATTACTACTGCTCCTAACCTCCCCACCTACTCCTCCTCTTTACCCTCTCCCCCCCACCTATCCCTGCTCTATCTCATATTTCTCTGTACTACCAAAATGTCAGAGGCCTCCGTACCAAAACCGCCTCGGTTTTCAAGAACTCCCTCTCCTTCCCTTTTGACATCTTTGCCCTTACCGAGACCAACTTGACTGCCAGTATCTATAGCAACGAACTTTTCCCTGCGACTTTTTCTGTTTTCCGTGCCGATGCCTGCGACAACGGCTCAACCCCCTCCAACCGCGGCGTACTTCTTGCTGTCCATACCCGTTTCGGCGCCAGCCTCCTCACTTCTTCTAATTCCTCTCTTTTCAATTTTGTATGCGTTAAAGTCTCTACTACTGGCAAATCCCTGTACGTACTTTGTGCATACATTCGCCCCTCCCAACCTCTCGAGGCTTACCAACTTGTCACCGACACGATCGACTCCATCTTCAGTACCCTTGGACCCAACGACGAAGTCATCGTTCTTGGTGATTTAAATCTCCCGCGCCTCGCATGGCTTCGATCTGACGACGACCTCTTTTTCATCACTTCTAATACCCTCTCCGACAAGAAGACTATTTGTCGACCGCCTCTCTGACTCTGGTCTCTATCAAGTCAGTGGCGTAACAAATATTCTGGGTAGACAGCTTGACCTTGTCTTTTCCTCTGACCCAGTTAACTCGGTTGTCTCTCAGAGCTCCCACCTTCTCTCTACTCTCGACGAGTATCATCCACCCCTCTTTCTTACTCTTGGTCTTGTGACCCCACCTCTCCACACCACCTCCGAGTCATCCTACCAGTTCAATTTCCGCAGTGGCGACTATGGTAAATTGTGCTACCTGCTCTCCCAATCATCTCTTCTTTCCCTCTCCGCCGAACCCCAGCTCCCCGTCGCTGATGCCCTTGACGTCTTTTACTCCGAACTTTTTGCCTGCCTCGCCCAATCATTTCCCTATCAGCCCCGCAGAGATAATTCCTCCTCCCCCCCTTGGTATAATAAAGAACTTCGATCCCTTCGGAACAAAAGAAACAAATTATGGCAGTCGTACCTAGTTTCTCGTTCCGATCGCGACTTCTCCAATTACCTCACTGCGGCATCCCTCTTCTCCGCTCCCAGTGAATCTTCGTATCTTGACTACCTGAGTCACATGCAGTCTACCCTCATCTCTGACCCCAAGCGATTCTGTCAATTTATCAACATCAAGAGGAAATCCAGTGGTTACCCCTCTACTCTTAAGCTCAACGGCAATTCTTCCTCCGACCCACATGCTTTAGCTAATCTCTGCTCACCACTTCAGTTTGTCCTTCAGTGAGCATATCTTTGAACCCGATACTACATATTTCCACTTTCTGGCCTCCCGTCCTCAGACCTCCCTTGCCTCCATTAATATTGATCCCTCTATGATAGCCTCCGCCATTGCTGCCCTTCCCGCCGACCATAACCCTGGCCCTGATGGTATTCCCGCTATCATACTAAAAGAGTGTGCCCGACATCTGATCCGTCCCCTATCCTTGATTTTTCAACTCTCCATCTCCCAAGGAGTCTTTCCCGCCAGGTGGAAAGACTCCTTTATCATTCCCATCCATAAAAAGGGCTGTAAGAGTGAGATTTCTAATTACCGCGCTATTGCCAAACTCTCCGCCATACCTAAACTCTTTGAAAGCATCGTTTACGACTGCCTTTTCTTCCACTGCAAATCCATTTTCTCCCCGTCCCAGCATGGCTTCCTTAGAGGCAGGTCAACTGTCACCAACCTTACCAACTTCATATCAAGTACCCTATGTGCCCTTGAAAAAGGTGATGAGGTTGACGTCATTGCTACCGATTTCAGTAAGGCATTTGACAAAATCTCGCACGATCTAATCCTCTTCAAACTCCACTCCCTTGGCTTCAACCAGCTTTTTTCCTCCTGGATGAAGTCCTATCTCGAACATCGCCAGTATAGGGTCATTTTTTGCTCTTCTACCTCCTGCCCTTTTGTAGCCAACTCGGGTGTCCCCCAGGGTAGCCCCTTAGGTCCGTTGCCTTTCATTCTGGCCTTCAACGATGTCGAGTGTGTCATCAAGCACTCTGACCTCTCTATTTACGCCGACGATATGAAAATCTCCAAACGGATTTCCTCTTCCTCCGACCTCTGTCTTCTTCAAAGTGATCTTGACCAATTTTGCATTTGGTGCACTAAAAACTCTCTAGAACTCAATGTCTCCAAATGCCAATCGATCACTTACTCCCGCAGACGGCCCTCTTCTCCCCCCAGAGTCTATCATCTGTATGGCAAACCCATCCCCTCTGTATCCTCTCTTCGCGATCTTGGAGTCATCTGTGATAGCGAACTCAACTTTCGTGAACACATTGACAACGTGATTGCCAGAGCCAACTCGGCGCTTGGTTTCGTGAAGCGCTGGTCTAAGGAGTTCCTCCACCCCTACGTTGCCAAATCCCTCTTTGTCACCTTCGTTAGGCCTCTCCTGGAGTACGCTAGCCAAGTCTGGTCTCCCTTCCAATCCAACAGCATAAACAGGATTGAGGCTGTACAACGCAGGTTCCTTCGTTTCGCTCTTCGCGAGCTTCCCTGGCCTGTCCCTCATAACCTTCCGCCCTATGAAAACCGCCTCTTACTTATAAACCTGCAGCCCTTGTGGAAGCGGCGCGACCTCGCCGATATCATCTTCATCCATCAACTGCTTACCGGCGAGATCGACTGCCCCTCTCTTCTTCAACGGGTCCCTATTTATACCAATCCCCGTAGCATCCGTTCGGCCCCTCTCTTTCACCCTGCTTACCACCGCACCAACTATGGCCTTTCTGAGCCCCTAACGTGAATGCTTCGTAAAGCCAAATCCCTCCCTTCCTTTGATTTCCACCTGAGTAAAGCGTCACTTAGGAACAGCCTTGCATACTCACCTAGACGCTTTGCCCGCCCCTTCACCTTCCATAGCTGATTAGGTTTCGATAAGTTCTAGTTTTAGTTTTTGGTTTCATTTCTAGTTTTTAAGTCTCTCCTGCATGTAGCTTGTATTAAGCGCAAATAAATAAACTAAACTAAACTAAATAAACTTAAACTAACGATCTTTATTTTTTTTTCTCTCGAATATATCTTTAAGAATAACCGGTTAGGAGCACTTAGCTTTGCAATTTTTTTTTGTTTTTTGTGATTTCTGTAGACAGGAGGTCTAGGAATGGCCCGAGGGCCCTTGAAAATTCATCCCTTTTTTCATGAATTGTTACAATGAATAAAATGTTTTGCTAATTAAATAATCGCTATTTCCTGAGGGGGTTGACCACCTCTTCCATTCCTCTCTCTCTCTGCCACCCGCACGCATACGCTCCGTGATGGGGCGCAGGTTAATGGTTCAAGAACCCTTCCCCAGGCCGGCGAGCTAAGCACGAGCAATCATCTAGACGCGCGTCGAGCCGAGTTATCCTGCGTCCGCGTGAGGGCCCCACGAATTATAAATTTATTTTTGTGTGTATGCATGGTGCTGTGGGCACGGTATTTTCTTTGCGGGACGTCTACGTGACCGCAACGACATCTGAGGGCCAGCTGGAGTGACATTCCGGATGAATGTCTAAACCAACTAAGTTCCGTCCTCGGTGGCCGCACGTCCTCACATTACATATAAAATGGCGCTCAACGTGGGGCCCGAAAAAGTAAGACCATATCAATTAGGTTCGGAAGAACATACTAAAAGACAATGGCGAATATAGTCGCTTAGCATTCGACCTGCTCGGTCCTTGCTTTTTCTTTCTTTTTCATTATTCTCCCCATTAATTGCAGCGAACTATTGATTCATTACCACAGCAGGTGATGCGTCTAGAATCTCATCCCTTTTCTTCTCAAACCCTAAAGTAGTAAATTCCCAGCTGCATTCCAAATCGGTGGTGGTCTGTTTATGGGCTTCATGGTCAGTTCTGTTGAGCTTGCTAGGACACGTTCGATGGGCTCAGCCTATAGACGTTGCGGTGAACTCGGCTGTTCAGGGCTGTGTAACGTATTCATGCATGGACCAATGATCGACCAGATTCGTCTGGCCTTCCCCGGTCTTAATAGAGAACCAGTGGTAGTGGGTTTACCCACTCGCTGTGCCTCTGAATCTTGGCAGGGCTTGGATTAGTCTAGAATGGCGTGCAGTCGAGCATGCGAGGGACACAGAGATCGGTGATCTCAAGGTACGCCCCGAGTCACTTGCCTGGTCCTAGGGAATACCGGAAGCATAGCTATCGACGATCAGATGACCCACCATCTGTAAAGAAAGTAGTTACCCATTTTTACCTATCCTCATCAGCCGCTTCGGCTATCCAGTTTGAAATCAGCTCCCCCCTTTTTCATTTGACAGACATAGTCTGACTGGTAGAGAGAGAGAGAAGGGTTGGTCACCCTTGGAAAATAATTATATTATACGTACCCTGAAGTTACTTAGTTTCAAACTATTACTAGTGATAGGCTATGCTAAGATTGTTGCAGAAGTAGGTTGAAGTTTCTGAAATTTATCTTGTTTCCTAAATCATCATTTTCAATTTCATACTGTTGACTTATTGTCATTCTTATCCTTTAACAATTTTAAATTCGTGCGTTCCCCTCCGTTATCGCGATTCCTAGGGAACTATGCCGCTTGCACGTCCCCCTCCTGTGGATGATCAAGGCGCGTCCGGTGGTACGGTAGACGGCATAATATCCACAAGGGCGACGAATGGGAATAAGGATCGCCTCAACGAATCTATTGACACTTTGAGAGCTGACCTGCAAAGGATTAGACAGAGCATTACTGCCCTACAAGTAGCAGAAAGTAATGCCATGCACCAAAACCGACGAGGTCCACGCAACAGGCAACGAGGAAGCAGAACAGGACTGCGAAGCCAAGGTACTGCACTAAATAGAGACGTTCCTAGACCTCAGGCTACTCAAGAGACGGTCCCCCCTCACCCGTGTGGTTCGTTCGTAGCCACGCGAGATCTGAATCTAGATTGGCCTCTGCGGACAGCCCCGAGTAATGCTTTTGCAGCCTCGTCCTTTGCATCCCAGAGTAGGAAAGCATCTCACGCGCTCCTGAATACCCCTTCTAGGAGTTCTGTTGCATTTATCCCCGTCAAGAAATCTACAATTTCCACTTAGAACCGTCCCCTATGTTGGAATTGCAGACGCCAAGGTCATCATTTTCACATGTGTCCGGATGAGCAGACATCTTTAGAAAACCAACCCTACCAACCAAACCAAAAATATCTGCAGCTCTTTCATTCGCATTGGAAGTTCATCAACTATTTCGCTCATTTTGGTTATCACCCGCTAGCTTTTTTCTCTGGGTAAGTTAAACCATTTGGTGTTGCCACATCCAATTCAGCGCAGTTAGTACAGGCCGACATTTCACAACTACATTGCTATCATGTGTACAGACTTGATATGTCAACAAATGGGTTTTTTTGGAAATTAGGTATGAAGCCTTCGGAGGAACAAATAAATATGGAGTAGCAATAATCCGAAAAAAGTGAAGCCATTTCAAAGATTGTGAGTAAAACTAATAACCAGGGTGTGAAGAATATTCGCATTTCATTCATTCTTTAAAGAATATTCTTTGAAGAATTTTACTTTTCAATCTTTCGCGAACGAATGAATCACACTGTGTCTAGGTTGATTTCGTTCTTTCGCGAGAAAATGTAAATATTCATTCCCACATATTTTACATTCGCGAATGAAAAAGAATGGAAAAGAACGTTCGTTTTCATTCTTTGAGAGGCCCGCCGCTGATTTGTTTTTTTTACTAATCGTACTTTCCAAATTGTTATAATTTATGTTCTGAAACATTCCGTATTAATAAAACAAATAAAACGTTATAAAATTTATAGTATTTTTAATTACATAATTTCATTTCTATCTAATTGTATTAAATCTGTGAATATGAAGGAAATTCACGGATTCACTAACTATACTTTATTGACGCGGATTAAATTTAAGTATATTGATTTTGACTGCTGGCCCACGTTGCTGCTGGAGTTCCTGTACGACGGAGGCTGGTGATGTCGATCTGGCGGCTGATGATGAATGTTGAATGCTGAATTTGCTTGCTTTGTGAATGTTGATGTGCGGGTTGTTAATAAACTAATATTTTCTTCTAAAATCTCAAATGGGTCATGTGCGGCACCGGAACTTCATTGTTATTTTGAAGATTGTTGTCATCTTGGTTATCTCCAATTCTTTCTCCTTCCAGTAAATTAATAAGTGCACCGGTTTTCAGTATGTGCATCTAAAAATTTCAATAGAAAAATGTTAAGTACTTTTTAGGAATGAAGCAGTAGGTAGATTAATAGGTGTATAGGGCGTACAATAAGTAGGTAGGTAGGTAGTAAGTTGGCTAGTAGATAGTAAATAGCTTAGTAGGTTGGTAGGTAGTATAATTAGCAGGTAAGTAGTACAGCAAGCAGGTAGGTAGTAGGTAGATTTTAATAATTACCACTGCAGTTCCTTTCTGATCCTCAGTAAAAAATATCGAATCCAAGTAATTAAATCGAGGGTTTAACTATGAAGCTGCAAGGAAAGCCTCATTATCGAGAAGTTTTTCTTTCTTTTCCATCATTGATTGATGCAATTCAGCAGCGTATACATTTCCAGTCATTTTTTCTAATTTTGCCTCACATACAAGCCAATCACGGTAAAAATCACCAATATTATATTGTTCGGCTTGAATTCGTTTCGTGCATTCAGCCATTGGTTGAAACGCCTCCAAAAATTGCATAATGAAATCCCAATCAATATCAAAAGGAAATTCAATGTCATTGTTTTCGATGTATTCCTTCAAGTGATGTAAAGATTGTATCATTTCATACGTTGAATTCCACCTTTTTAAATTGTCGAGGACTGGCATTCGCATACAATTTGTAATACGATTACCTGTGATATTCGTCCTCAGGACTTTTACTGCTTTCCGGCATTCTTCAATGTTGGTCTGTATATCCTTTAAGGGTTCATGCGCAGCTAATTGTAGGGTGTGAGCGGGGCATCTTACTACTGCCAAAACTGATTTCAAATATGTATGATTTTGTTCATACTCATCGTTGTCGCTATCGGAATTAATTGAAACTCTGCCGTTGTGTTCATTGTTTTGTAGTTCTTGCATTTCTTGTTGAAGAAGCTTGGATGCTTTCAACACATTTGCAGCATTATCTGTTGTAGATGAATGTATTTGCATAAGATCTATATTGAAGACATTAAGCATTTCACTATCTCCTCTTTCAAAACAAACTGCCGTATGCCTCTTTTTTAATTGGATCATTCCAAGAGCATTGACACAAATTTTAAAATTTTTCATATACTGGATATAAACTCCTAAAATGCTTTTTTCTTTCCTTGTGGCAACATCGACTTTTAAACACATCATCTTGTTCTTTAATGTTTTTGTTAAGAGTTCCTTAATATTTTTAGAACACACTTTCACCTGATCTGCAATGTTTTTTGAATTTAAGTTTAAATCAAACAATCGTTCATATGGTGCTATTATGTTTTTGAAGTATAAGTCATCATCGAAAATCCTGAACGGTATACTTTTAACGAAAGTTATTCCAACACAGGATATTAAAAATTCACTTTTGGTCAGTTTCGAGGCTGCATTGGATCCATTTCGACGACTGCTTACATATACAGGACTTCTTTCCGTTAACCAAGATGTTTCTGTGTTATTATTTTCATCGTCAAAATTAATTTTGTGCACAGTTCTATAATGTCTTTTTATGTTTCCCAACAACTGCCCTTTTAAAATCCTGTCACATAACAAGCACTTGGAAGTATCAGTGTTCTTATCATAAGACACGAATTTACTTTTATCTATAGTAGATTTGCGAACCATACTTGTTTTTTATCACAATTCAAAAACCCCACACGAAATAACACTTGTTTCTAATGATCCGCTTGATCTAGCCGCAAGAACATGAATGCAAAGGAAAATATTCTTTTTCATTCAGAATTATTAGTTTTCATTCTTTCTCATTGTTTTTCTGCAACAGAAGAATATTCCTTACCTTTCATTCTCTCGCGAATGGAACGTATTCAAAAATTCTCTGCAGGTAAAATTCTTTCGAGAATTTCTGGATTTACATATTCATTCGCGAATGAATGTAAGTGAGAAGAATGCATTTTTTTCATTCGCGAACGAATTTTTCCGAACCCTGCTACTAACCCATAGTCATCACTTAGTGCAAGCGTAAAATTTTTGCCGATACATCAGAGGGACGTAAAAGTGATTTCATATTAAACTTTTATAGCCACTTGTTCCCCATATAGACATCGCTTGTTAACCTAAAATCCAATAAAAACAAAATATTGAGTAAAGGCTAACAGAGTAGCCAACAGTGAGCCTCACCCTTAAAGACCACTGAACTGCAATACCACTTGACGTTTAGCCACCTCTTGGCCCCGATCTGCGGGAAGGAAATCGCCAGGGCGCCGGCATGACGGCACTTCTCTTCTGGCCAAGTTAGTGAACGGTCGTGTCAACAGTACTCCGGGAAAGTTAAAAATTTTTGAGTAGCGTGTCTCTTCATTCAGTCCTTTGAGACTTTTTTTATATATCTGTGCCGTGGGGTGATCGACAATGAGACTTGAGATTTCCGTGAGGAAGCCGAACAACAGAGCGACATACTACAAGTGAGTACTTGCACTGAAGAGGTGAACCGGAATTTTAGTGGTGCCTTTTTTTGTAGGAGCGCCCGATAATTGGGCTTAGAAGAGGCCCTTCCCAAAAAAAGGGAAAAATGTACGCAGCGCAATTCGCTGCCTACGCCGCCTGCGGAGGGTCCCCGAAGAAAATAGTTGTCCAGCGCAATATTTCTCTGTCGAGCCTGACCGACCGTCCCCGCCCGGAAGAAAATTTAATTCCTGGAGGCTGCCGGAGCTTTCATAGCAATAGGTGTCCACATCGACTACATCAATTTTAAGCTGTCCGTCCCCCTGGACCACGTCAAGGGAACCTTTTCACCCAGATCTCGTGTGAGCCGCCACCTCGACCGTTCAAGAGGAGTCCCGTTCGAGCCGGTGCCGCTATCTGGACCCCGCCAGAGCTTTCTTATCATCATTATATTTAAATCCCCTCCTTCTCTAGGGAAATTAGTCATTAAATTTTAGCGCTCGTTTTACTCCGCCACACCCAATCAGGGTAACGCGAAAATACCGCTTTGAACTTAGACTTGAAATTGAAGTAACGTGAAGTCAAGCATTGCTCTTTTGCGAATTGTAAGTAGAACATATTCCCCCTCGCATTACTGCAAGTTTCCCGCTTATCCGCCGAGAGTAGGAAACCCTGGTTTTGACTAATTTACTTCGGGGTGAAACACACTCCTCCCTACAGGTGCAGAGGTCTGGCGATCGATCGGCAGGACTCCAGCTACCAACAGGATCGGAGGTACGTACTAAATTAAGATTTCTCATGCTTTTTTCGTATTTTAAATTGTCCACCATCGCTGGAGGAGTGGAACAATCTAGTGAATTTAAAATTTAGTCGCGGCTTGGCACCTTCGATTGTCACAGTTCAAACTTTTCAGCGTTCGCTTCCTCTCGTAAGCGCTCCGTCGATTTTCTTGGGGATTTGACCTGCACTTTTTGTTGAGACGTTTGGGCTTTGTCCAACCTAACGCTCATTTTGAGTGGATGAAGTTGGCTCCATCCTCCTGTTCAGAGTTCGGTGTTTTGTTATCCCTGGTCTGTCAGCTGCTGTCAGGATCCTTCCCATTCCGTGTGCGACAGCAGAGCAGCGCAAGTGTCTTAAGCCGTGAAATACAATTAGAGCATTTTTCAGTTAAATTCTACAATCAGAGTGTAAATAACAATATTCAGAGTGAACATTGATTTTGATATTATAATAATAATATTAAGTTGTAGTAGCTAGTTGTGTTTTCATTTTGTGAGAATAAAAGCATCCAACAGGTTATCGGCCCAGCACGCCTGAAATTTTTGCGAAGGAAAACACAGTTGTTCAGAAGACTAGTGATTCTCAGAAGTTATTCAGAAGAAATGTAAGTGAGGTTTTTGTTAATTATTAAAAATGAAGATGTTCAGATAGTGAGATAAAATAAAAACTCAGAGCGTGGCGTCATGTCAATTCCGAGAAGGCAAGGCGTCATAACGGTTTGTGAAATGACAAGGAATCACAACGGTTCTTGCAGAAGCAAGACACCGTGCTGTTTCCTCGAAAAACGATGAGGAGAAAATGAATTGACAATGGACAAAATTATGAAAGAAGCTAAATCTGTCTATTGTATATATATATATATATATAAAGTAGATTCATTCAGAAGAAGGAGATTGTTTCCGTGTGAATTTATTTAATAAATTCATATACAAGCAAGGAATAGAGTAATTCTCCTTGTTTAAAGGAAACATTCAGAGTAAAATAGAAACAATAAATTTATAAAAAAAAAGAAGGCGCACGACTTTGTGATGAACAGGCAGTGCATCGAATTCACATAGTTGTTGTGTATTTTTTTTTGTGAAATAAAAATAATAATAGTAATGTTGGAAGTTGGGAAGTCCGGAAAATGCATGCGTGTGCGATCGCTCCTCTCACGCCTTAGGGTTGATTGCAGTGCGTCAACTCATAGTGGGAGGGAGCACGTGTGTATTGATGGGCCGAACAATTCCGATTTGAGTTATAAATAATTTTTTTTTATTTAACTTGCTGTGCGGTTAAATGAAGATTAATAACTCTGACTGTATGCATACAACTTTATATGTATTAAATAAATGACTGTTTGGTATATTCAACAGAACAAGATGTCAGAGAAAAGAATCAGAGATTCGGAACAATCACCGAATAAAAATAATAGAGGTAAATGTTTCTATTTATTTAGAATATAGACAATTGTGTATCAGAGAAACCAGATCTGGTAATTTGTTTTTATTTTCTGTCTTCAAAGAAATAAAAACAAGGTTAGATGAAATAATCAGAATAATTGATCTATTTAAAAATCTAGAAGAACAATCAGAGAGCCTGACGCCTCCGGGGTTACCTGTGATGTGCACGATAACCCCGAGCGAACGTAGACTCAGAGCGGATTTGACGGAAACTGTAAGGCGACTAGAGGCAACAGCGGAAGTAAATCAGAAGACATCTGAGTTGATGGAAAGGTCAGCAAAGCTGATGGCCGACTCCATTACAAATTTAACGAGAGTCTTTCATATCAGACGTTCAGAGGTAAATAATATGTCTTTATTAAATTCTACAATCAGAGGTGGGGATTTTGTAAATCCTGAGAATATAACACAAGAGCCGAATTCAGAAGATCACGAGAATACTCAATCGACAGTAATAAATGAATTGAGCCAAACATTGAGGGAATTCAGACGCACACTAGACACAAGTAACAGTGTGAATAAATATAATATTAAAAGAAATTATAAACTAACCCAAAACATGCCTTTGAATGTTTGGATTGATTACCTAACCTCAGAACTACAAACATATGATTTACTCGAATTCATTCAAGAAATCATACCGACGAATGAAGATTATAGTTCAGAGGAATTAAGGAAAAAGAAAAACTTAGTCAGAGATATAATAATTAATCATGTTGATGAATATTATCATAAAAAGATATTGAGTATTAAAGAACCAATAGAAATTATTCAGATGATTAGAGAAAGTCGAAAGGCCGAAGCAAATATTTCAGCATCCTCGGTCAGAGCACAATTATACAGTGTGAGAATGTTACCTAATGAAAGCATAAATAATTTTTGTGACAAGTTTGACACAATTATTGGAGAATATGAAACATGTGAAGACATGATACCTCTGACAGAAGAGGAGAAAAGATCAGCATTTTACAAAGCTGTTTCAGAGGCTCATAAAAGTGTGAAAACAGTAAATTTCACTAAGAAACAATTTAATAATACAGATATGACGATAGATGATATTAAAAAATATATTTTACAGATGGAATCAGAGTTGAGATCGGAGGAAAAAAATCAGAGGGAAAAACCAATGGCGAAATTAGTAGCAAAATCAGACGTCCAGAAGTGCTTCAGATGCAATAAATTCGGTCACATGGCATGTCCATTGACAGAGTACGGTCTGTGGTACTGCTTCTATTGCCAAGGCGTCAGAAACCACAAGGGTGATGACTGCCCAAACAAGGCTTCTCCAAAAGACGGGTATGTTAAAAATCAGAATTCAAATATTTATAATAATACATATAAGTGGGAAAATAAAACAAACAAAAATAGAAGTAGAGTATTCAGAGGTAATAATAATAAAAGTAGAATTAAAGGCATATTCAGAGGAAATAACAATTGCGTGACAAAACCAAATTCAAAGCCAACAACATCAGTACAAAACCAAATGATAAAAAGGAAAATAAAGGCTTACAATGCAGGTAATAATGCTATGGTTAAAAATAAATCAGAGAATAAATTTAAGTCAGAAGAAGCAATTACATTCATTGCGGACTCAGGAGCAACTGAGCATATAATTGGCAAAAGCATTTACTTGCATAACTTTAAAATGAGTCAAGGGGAGACAATTAGAAGTGCCAACAAAAACAAATCTGCAAATATAATGGTGAATGGGAAAGGCGACTTATATATAAACTCAAATATAAATAAACATGAAATTATTAAGTTGTCAAATGTTCTGGCAGCTAAGGATGTGTCAGACAATTTAATATCACTCAGACGCTTTGATGATGTTATGGGATCTATAAAACCGGCTACCAGTCCTGGCGGTAATAGGTATTTGTTGACGACTATTCAAGATTTGCAAAAGCATATGCTGTTAAAAATCAGAGTGAAGCAGGTGAGTGCTTGGGAAAATTCTTAATGACAGCTAGAAATCTAATAGATGAATGTGTAAAGGTAAATTTTATCAGAACAGACAATGCAAAAGAATTTGTCGGGGGAAAATTTTCACAAGTCATGGTGAAAGAAAATATTGAAGAGGATTTCGCCCCCCCTTATACTCCTGAACACAACGGAACTTCAGAGAGATTTAATAAAACCCTACAATGGAAAATCAGAGCGTTAATGTTATATTCGGGGTTACCAAAGAATATGTGGATGTTGGCCTCAGAAGCCTCAGTACATTTGTACAATAGAACTCCACACAGAGCTAATAATTTCGAACCACCACTTCAGAAGTTTACCCCAAAGATTGACTCGAATATAGACAAAGTCAGACGTTTTGGGTGCATAGCTTATGCTAAAATACCTTTTCCTAATACTAAATTCTCAGAGAGAGCAATTAGAACAATTATGGTTGGGCACACAAAAACTGGGTATGTATTGTGGCATCCAGAATCAAGAAGTTGATTACTTCAAGGAACGTTAGGTTCAATGAGAAAATTGTGTACAAGGAGTTGTATCACCCTAAGTCTGATGAAAGAAGTTTAGAAGTAACTCCTGAAATAATGAAAGACATCAATGATGTAGGTTGGCTAGAAGACTCAGAAGAAAAGGGGGTAGAAATCAAAAGCCAGGAAAAAGGATCGGAAGAATTAACTAAGACAAAAACTGGTAGACCGAGAAAAAGGAAGTCAGATGATATTACTACCGGGAAATGTTCAAGGAGGATGCGGAAAAACCCAGAGAGAACAGCCAAAACAAACAGGCCAACATGGACACACCTACGACCTGCTTTTGCGGAACATCCGAAACAAGATGCAAGAAAAAGCTCTATTGGAATTAATCCTGTCAAGAGTTTAGAAGAACATATAAATTCAGAAGATCAATTTATGCATGCGCTCATAGCCAAAATTAACAGAGATCCGGCTAACTATAGAGAAGCATTGGAATCAGACGAAAAATCAGAATGGATCAAAGCTGTTCAAGAGGAACTTAAATCTATGAAGGAAAATAATGTTTGGGAACTAGTCGATAGACCTAATAAATCAGAAGATGGAAAGAGGGTTCAGATCATAGACTCTAGATGGGTATTCAAAAAGAAATTAGATGATTGTAAACAAGTTTCATACAAGGGTAGACTCGTGATCAGAGGTTTTAAAGATACTAAGGAGTATGAATTAACAGAAACCTATGCTCCGGTATCTAGGTTACCTATAATCAGAACAGTTTTCGCGATAATAAACAAATACGGTCTTGAGGCGTGTCAGATGGACGTGAAAACTGCTTTTCTGAATGGAACTTTGGAAGAAGATATATTCATGGAAATTCCAGATGGACTAGTGGTAGATGAGCACACCAAAGTGAATAAAGTGTGCAAGATTAAAAGAACTGTGTATGGCCTTAGAATTAGTCCAAAGAGATGGAATCAGAGATTTTCAGAAGAACTACTCATGTTAAGGCTGGAAAAAGATATCAATGAACCTTGCCTGTTCACTTGGAGAAAGGAAGGGAAAATGGTCATAGTTTTAGTATACGTGGACGATGTGATCTTGGCAAGTAATTACTCAGACAAAATGTCAGAAGTAAAAGGAAAACTGAAATCAGTATTCCAAATGAAGGACGTAGGAGAACTGGAAAAATTCTTAGGTATGAAAATATTCAGAGAAAAGACAACCAAGGTACTATGACACAAACAGACTATATTAAAAAATGTCTTGAACGATTCAATATGCTGGAGAGCAAACCTCAGAGAACACCTATGGTTACCAGACAAGTAAAGAAAAGAGAGATCAGAAATGTAGTGGAAACCAACTCAGATGAAAATCAGAAACGACCTAAAGTTCCCTACCGGGAAGCAATCGGGAGTTTGTTATATTTAGCTAGCGCCACACGACCTGATATTTCCTACGCGGTTAATTACCTAGCCAGACGACAACTGGAACCTTCAGAAGATGACTGGAAGGAGGTCAAGAGGATTTTCAGATACCTAAACGGCACTCAGAACCTTGGTTTGGTATTCAGAGCAAAAGAAGAAACATTAAAGGCAATGTCAGATGCTAGTTTCAGAGACTGTCATGACTCATCTTCCACAGGAGGGTATGTAATCAAACTGTTTGGTGATACTATTGCCTGGAGAAGCCATAAGCAAAATTATGTCTCACTATCAACTTGTCAAGCTGAGACTATTGCAATGAGCGATGCTTGTCAAGAGCTGGTTTCTCTAGATAAGGCTATCAGAGATATGATTGGAAAAACTATGTATCCAGTAACTATCAGATGTGACAACGAGTCCGCGGTAAAGTGTACTCAGATGGATGGTAATCACAAGTTGAAAAACTTTGACGATGATTTGGCAAACATTCAGAGAAATCTGGAAAAACGTGGAGGTACAGGAAAGAAAAGTCACATGGCATCCACCCATGGAGACTATATAAAAACCTGTACATTAGAAGGAAAAGCTAAAGTGGTTTGGATGTCTACTTCAGAGAACGAAGCAGATATCATGACCAAGCCACTTGCATTTGAGCAACATAATTATCTCAGAAATAAGTTATTGAATTCAGAAATTAATTAATTCAGAAGGTTATTAATACTAGATGAAATAGATTGCTGAACATATAAATGTGTTCTCAGATGAAGCCTATTAAAGCTTTTGTTTCAGATTTGTTAAGAGGAGATAGACGTGTGGAAGATAAGGATCAGCGAGCTAGCCGGTAGGACGAAGAGAGGGAGTGTTGAGACGTTTGGGCTTTATCCAACCTAACGCTCATTTTGAGTGGATGAAGTTGGCTCCATCCTCCTGTTCAGAGTTCGGTGTTTTGTTATCCCTGGTCTGTCAGCTGCTGTCAGGATCCTTCCCATTCCGTGTGCGACAGCAGAGCAGCGCAAGTGTCTTAAGCCGTGAAATACAATTAGAGCATTTTTCAGTTAAATTCTACAATCAGAGTGTAAATAACAATATTCAGAGTGAACATTGATTTTGATATTATAATAATAATATTAAGCTGTAGTAGCTAGTTGTGTTTTCATTTTGTGAGAATAAAAGCATCCAACACTTTTATTGACTTATATCGTAATTATCTATCTAAGTTTCTTCTTGTCACAACTACTTTTCGCGCATTATATTGAATTTTGTTTAGGAGGCCCAACGTGTGAATAGTTAATTAATACTGTAAAATTTAAACTAACGATCTTTATTTTTTTTTCTCTCGAATATATCTTTAAGAATAACCGGTTAAGAGCAATAAGCTTTGCAAATTTGTTTTGGTTTTTGTGATTTCTGTAGACAGGAGGTCTAGGAATGGCCCGAGAGCCCTTGTAAATTCATCCCTTTTTTCATGAATTGTTGCAATGAATAAAATGTTTTGCTAATTAAATAATCGCTATTTCCTGAGGGGGTTGACCACCTCTTCCATCCGTCTCTCTCTCTACCACCCGCGCGCATACGCTCCGTGATGGGGCGCAGGTTAATGGTTCAAGAACCCTTCCCCAGGCCGGCGAGCTAAGCACGAGCAATCATTTAGGCGCGCGTCGAGCCGAGTTATCCTGCGTCCGCGTGAGGGCCCCACGAATTATAAATTTATTTTTGTGTGTATGCATGGTACTGTGGGCACGGTATTTTCTTTGTGGGACGTCTACGTGACCGCAATGGCCTCTGAGGGGCAGCTGGAGTGACATTCCGGACGAATGTCCACACCAACTACATTCCGTCCTCGGTGGCCGCACGTCCTCAGATTACAGTAATATTTCTATCAATATATTAATATATGCTTTATGCCCCAAACGTTTTGTTGCCACTACAAACTTGACAGTTTTTCGAGAGGGAAACTCATTTCAGTTAAGAATGTATTTCTAGGCAAAATTCAATCATTTTTTGATACAAATTGTTAAATATAATCACTATGTGGAATTTTCTTACATATTTGTTTGTGAAAGGAAATCCCAAATTTCCCGTTAATCTTCGCATTTTGCAGGCAGGCACCAAACAATCCTTGGGCATTTTTTCTTAATTTTTTTTTCTATAAAATAACCCAGAATAGATGCATTTAGAATGTTTCACAAATTAAACCAATTTTAAATTATCAAAATTACACCTTATAACCCACATTTAATGGAAATAAAACACAAACTGCACTTGACAAATTTAAGTTTTCCGTCCATTATTTGTTAGTCAGTTTGACAGTCGATTAATTCGCCTGCCAAAGTTGGCCCAAAGGATGATGTTTGTTCGGAGCATTTTCTACTCGCTTCTATCTTGCATGTGAACAAAAAGGCTTTTTTGCGGAATTACGTTGTGCCGCGTCTAAAATTGCAACAAAACTTGGTGTCTGTTTTGCAGGTTGGTACCTTCTTAAGAATATCATTTATATATAAAATCGAAAGTTGGTTTGTTTGTTGTTCAATCACGCATAAATGCTGTATCCGATTAGTTTCATTTTTTGGGTGACGGTACTACATGTTCCAGCCCAACCACTGACATATAAGTACTGCACTGCTGGTCCAATACAAAAATCCACTTTAAAAGTGATATCAACTTTTGGCCAAAATCTAACTATATCGCTCCCCCTTAGATACCCCAGGCGCACAACTTAATACAGCCTCATTCCAATATTCGAATGAAGATGGCGCAGATGTGACCACATTCGTTTTACCAAAAATAATTTTTCCAACAATTACCTTCAACTTATCTTCTACGCAGAATAGATATTCCACTATACCACGCGGCAAACAGTTAGGCAATTGTTCCCGACCGGGAAACAAGACAGGAACGGTGCTGGGGCACTCAATAGCCAGGTCCAAGGACCACTACTAATTGAGGCCACGCCAGTCGAAAAAATTCGCGATGTAGACCTGGACACGCCGGCCCACGCGCAGCCGAATTCCCTGCTAGACCCGCCCACCTTAGCGGAGCAGCGGTGCCTTCCTTCTGGAGTGCCTGGAAAACAGGCCAACATCAACAATACTGCACAGGATTCGGGTTGGATTACGACTCAGTCCCTATTAGCTGGTCTTCAGCAACAAATCGCCGGTTTGGTTAGGGACGAAGTAACTAAAGGAGTGCACGAAATTAAGGAACAGGCGTCTCGTGAGTTCTCGAAACATAGCTTCGCTGAGTCTTCGCCACCTACGTTGGCACGTCTTCCCCTCAATCGTGTTTCAGCTGGTCTAAGGCTCCCAGAAGCCAGGTTCAATCGACCACCTCCGTCCAGTTTCGAACATAGATCATCGTACTCTACTCATTCGTGCTGCGGCAGTCCAATCCGTAACTGGAGGCTGTAATACGACGGGGATAACCAGCGTCTGAGTGTAGAGGAGTTTATTTTCCGGGCCGAAACGCTCACGCATAACACTTTGCGTAGCGACATCTCTTCTTTAGTACGAAATTTTCATTTGCTGTTAAGCGACGCCCTAAATAACTGGTTCTGGACCTTTTTAAGAGGAATAACTAACCCTACATGGGAGCAAATCAAGTATGCCCTGAAAGCCGACTGGGGAGATCGTTCTTGAGACGTGGACATTCGCCGGCAGATGCTGAGCAGACGGCAGCAGCCTCGCGAGACTTTCGTATCCTATTACCAAGCCCTAATCTCACTTCGTAATTAGCTGAAAAATCAAATGTCAGAGGTGGAATTTGTCGAGACGGTGAGGACAGGGTTGCTCCCCTACACTCAGGAGCAAATCTGTCTTCACCGTACCGACTCAATGGGACACTTGCGGACGCTGGTGAACGAGGTGCAGAGTACGATAGAGCGGTCTCGAGCGGCGCTGTTGTCGCCTGCCCAGCATCGAATCCGAATTGAGGAAGCGAACTCGCCAATAGTAGAGACGGTCGCAGATTATGACCTGCACCTGGAAGAAATGGGAATAGTAGCTAGGTACTCACCAGCGAAGAGAAAGTGTTGGAATTGCGATGCCGAAGGACATATTTATCAAGACTGTGCGAAGGAGCCAACGAGCTTCTTCTGTTACGGTTGTGGTAGGAAGCGGACCGTCAAACTCCACTGCCCTACCTGTTTATAAAAAAAATACAATCGGGTCCAAATCAGCAACACCAGTTTCCGGCCACAACGAGCGATGTTGACAGCAATATCGTCGGAAGAGACCTTCCCTTTCGATTCCCAACCCTAACGGGAAGCCCGAAGGGTTCTCCCGTTCGGGATGAAACCCCTCATTGCCTTATTAAGGAAAATATGCCTGATGTGTCACCCAAGGAAAAAACAGACGTCCACTCGGTCACCTGTGAAGACTGTGCTGAGTCCGATGTTAAGGAATCAAGTCAAGCCTATTCGTTGCTATATATATTGTTCCCACTCTGACACAAGCTTTATACTTGGGGGTTGATTTTTGCAAAGCGTTTGGTCTGGCTCCAGATGAACTAGGGTCGTTGACGTTGTTGGATGACCGCGGAGTCGACCGACTCCAAACTTCATGTCATCCCTTCTGTTGAATACCGCCGGTTAGAAAATGTCAAATCCCTCTTCCCTTCGTTCACTACACTGGGGCTGGGAAAGGTTCACCTCCTGGAACACACGATTGATGTCGCGAAAGCTACCCCTATCAAATAAAGAGTTTACCCCTGTTGGGTCCACAGAGAAGAAAACTCCAACGATATACTTCAATAATTTAATCCTGAAAATTCACAAAGGTTGTGTTGGTACTCTGGTTAGAGGCGAGGAGACAACTGACTGAGTCGGAAACCCAAAAAGCAAAATAGCTACGCGTGCAACTTTTACGGCATGAGAATTGCCAGCTTAAATCTAACAACCCCATGTCACCTGCCGTTCAAAAACGGATGGACGCCGAGCTGAACTGAATGCTGTCGCTTGGGGTGATAGAGGAAAGCCAGAGCCCGTGGAGCTCCATCGTGGTATTGGTGCGGAAGCCCGGGAAGGTCAGACTATGTTTTGACACCCGTAAGGTCAATTCAGTGACCAAGAAGGATGCTTATCCTTTGCCACATATAGGCGGTATCCTGAGATGCCTTCCGTCGGATAAATTCATAAATAGCCTTGACCTGAAGGACGTTTTTTGGCAAATACCACTGGAGGAAAGCTCCAGGGAGAAGACCGCTTTTGTTGTACCTGGTCATCCCCTCTGTGAAGTCACAGTGATGCCATTCGGGGCCTGCAACGCTCTTCAGACAATGTGCAGGCTCATGGATAAAGTAATATGATACAACCTACACGAAAACCTCGAATTGCTGTCCCAAGTGGCCAGTTGTCTGAAAAGGGCAGGCCTTACCATTAACGTTGAAAAAAGTAAATTTTGTCTGAAGGAGACAAAATATTTGGTATACATTGTCAGGGAAGGGGGCACCAAGACGGACCCTGACAAGGTCGCCACTATGATTGACTACCCGTCGCCTAAAACACTCATACAGGCTCGTCGCTTTCTCGGTATGGCCGGTTGGTACCCAAAAGTTTATACCAAATTATACTGACTTGACTTCGCCCATTACAGACGCGTTGAGAAAATCTAACACATACACGTGGACTCCCGAAACCCAGACAGCCTTCGAGGAGCTAAAGAAATTACTTACATCTTCTCCATTGCAGGCAAGTCCTCATTTTAAAAAACCCTTTATCATTCAGTGCGACGCGAGTAGTCAAGGGGTAGGGAGTGTGCTTCTTCAACACGATGACGAAGGTAAGGAAGAACCGATCGCTTATGTGTCCCAAAAATTGAATACGCCTCAGCGCAACTACACAGTGATCGAATTAGAATGCTTAGCAGCCATCATAAATCTGAAAAAATTCCGCGCCTACGTCGAGTTAATGCCTTTCAAGATTATAACTGACCATGCTAGTTTACAACAGCTTATGGACCAAAAGGACCTTAGTGGCCGACTGGCTAGGTGGAGCCTAAAGTTACAGGGGTTCAATTTTACAATTGAATACCGGAAAGGCACAGTGAACGTGGTGCCAGATGCCCTATCACGAGTTCACTGTGATCGCTCTCTGGAAGATCCCGGACCAGAAATAGATCTCGATTCCCTTCATTTTCACTGTCTGGAGTATAAAGAACTTAGAAAACAGGTAGAGAGGAACAAAGACCGTTTCCCTGATTTGTTGGTTCGCGAGGATTTACCTATATATATATATTCGAACGCAACCACGGTCCGGTGATCCCGTTCAAGAAGATGAGGCATGGAAATTATGGTTTCCGAAGGCATTAACTACCGACGTCATATCACGAGCGCATGACCCACCCCTAGCCGAACACGGTGAAAATGGGAAAATCTTAGAAAGGTTTAAGGTAACTAAATTCTCCCCATACAAAATTTTGTTCGGTAATAGGATGATTGAGCATGGTTCTGCCTATGCCTTATTTAGGCAACTATGTGGGGTGGACGAACCCATCAATGTGGATATTTCCGATAAACTCCAACTAATTCGAGCGCAGATACGCGAAAATTTGGATATATGTAGCTTTTGACAGGGGGTCTCAGAGTTAAAATTTACGGACTATATCCGTCGAGTTCAAAGTAGGGCAAGAAGTATACCGATGGAATTTCCTGTTGAGCAATTTCGGGAGAGGTTTCAACGCCAAGTTCGGGAAAAAATTCGTTAAATGCTACGTAAGAGCGTAGCGTAACGTTATTGTGTGTGCGTAACGTTATTGTGCGAGCTGGAGTCCCTACAAGGCAAGTTAATTGGCACATTCCATGCAAAAGATATAAAGCCGTGACGAAAAGAAGTAATCGTCCTTGAATGCTACATGTTTCCTGTTAATTTATTCTAGGCTAAGTTGGAAAACTCCGCAGCGCAAATCCGTACTGGAAATTCCCCACTTAGTTTCGGTAGCCCTAATAAGGCATCCGACCAGCCTAACTGGTATCAGAGTTGTCACACAGCCGCCTCTGCTCGGTTATGCGGTAGACATACCCTTTTTACCACCCCTTCCCATCCTAGTTAGAGTTCCTTATCTCTAACCCCAATCCGATCCATCTCCCACCCTTCATCATCCAAGAGGCGCGGCCTTCAATCCTCGAGACTGTGAGATGGCGCGGGGCCTCTTGAGAATTGAGGATGCTGGCTTCTTCACCCAACAAGCCTGTTCGAGTTCATAGGAGGAAATTTAATCCGCTTCAGTAAAGTAGTGTTTTAGTGAATCCGCGAATTTCCCTCAAACTCACCTTGCCAGCCATCCGAACAAAGCCTATTCGAGGTCCCGGGAGTTTTTTCGGGCTCGAGGGAACCAGGTCGTGAAGGGGCCCTGCTTGTTCGCTCGGTGAAGCTGGCGGTCCGATGACGTCAAAGGAACTCCCTGGAATTGCAGGAGTTAGCTCCTTCAGCTCGCTACCTGACCCGGATATTCCTCCAGTTTTCATCGGCCGCTAGTCCCTCGCGGAGTGTGCCGGCAAGGCTCCTTTTCCCTTAAGGATCTCCATTTGTCCTATTCGGTGTCTAGATATTCCGTAAAAATTTATTCATCTCCACCTGTTGTTTCTCTTTCCCCAAGATATGACCGGTACACAGTCATCCTTCTGTATTAATATCATCAATACCATCTTCAATATTCTTGCTCTCAAACATTTTTTTGGTTAATTTGGCTCATACATCACTTAATTTCAATTTCCATTCAAGTCAACAGGGTATTATGGCCTTCTTCCGGATATATTCATAGCTTCACCTCAGTCAAACAGCGTTTTTCTCCAGCGGTCATCCGTTAGGACCACCTAACAGCATATAGTTCTTTTCTTCACTAAAAATTTCTTTTTTCTCTATTCCCAGCCTCCCATTTTTACCCTTCTCATTTTTTCAACCCCTTATTTAGACATTTTTTATTATACTTGGAGCTCCTGTACTTCAACTTGTCCCCCCCTTAGTAAAAGATTGCACGTCAAGGTATCTGACAGAGGATTCCCTTTCCGTACGATAAGCTGCAGTTTTCATATTTCGCAACTACTCCCACCTTCGGACTCCCCTGAACAGTAGCGTTCCGCCGTTGGCGTCCGGAGGAACGCGCTTCCTTGGAACGGATGTTCATCTCGGGTCTGGGATGACCGCGGGGTTTGGTTTACAGCCACCCTTATTATGTTTTTTTTTTATATACTTCATAGTTTTCTGTTTACCTCTCCTTGTGGGTCCGGCTAGCTCAGTCGAAGCTACTGGTAATGGGTCGACCCACATGTTGGGCACCCTTAACCGGCATAGACCCTAGTCAACCACCCTTGGGACCGGTCCCCGGCGAACACCAGCTAGAATCCCGACCATTCTTCAGTTCTTTTGGCCCCACTGGTGAGTCTAGCGGACCTGTGTTGTTATGGTCGGGAATCTAAAGGCCGTTCTCCAATGCACGGACCAACCAACCAAAGTGCTGAACTGGGGAAATTATCGTGTAAAACACATATCCTAGCCCGTAGTCGTGCTCAAAAATGCCGCAAAACCGTCTTTAAGGTATGATAATCGTTTTATCCCCAGCGTCATTTTAGGCTTGATGCGCATCATAACGTAGGTTTCACTTCAATTTCATTTCTCAATAGGGAAGCCAAATATAGCGCAATTATTGAAATAAATAGTTGCGAAATATGTAATTTTTCATAGATTCACTACACCTTTCAGTCATTAATTACTAAATGTTATGATTCGTGAAATTTTAATGCTGTCACCACCTCTAGTACAATAATTTGCTGAGTGGGCGACTAGTACTATGTGGTTAGAACGCACACATGAAAAAGTTAGCCCGGTCGACCAAAACACGAGCGAGAGGGAATATGAGGCCGATATGAATGTGGCACGCGATGAGGCGATTTTGGTTGGTTCGTGGTTGGTTGGTCCGTGCATTGGAGAACTCACTCAAGCAGCGGTACGAGAACCCGTTGCACCGATTCACATATCGGCTGATCGCCAGGGATTGGCTGCGCGGGGCGATGCGTGAGTGGGTTGCACTGGGATCTTAGAAGAAACGAAGCAGCGCGTGGACACAGTGTGGCTTGGATCGGCAGTGTGGGATTTAACTCTGAAGAAAACAGTGCGCGTAAAGTATGGGCGTTCGCCGAACATAGACCTGTAACACAGGTAGGGGGTGGTTGTGCCGCTCCCATCGCCACCACAAGCGACGCTGCGCTCTCAGGGCAAGCAGGCTCTCGTGGAGCGAAATATTGAGGGAACCTGCAAACTTCCAGTCTGGCTTCCGTCGTGATAACAAGTTTAGGCTCCGCACGCCATTTTCTTTCCGCCCACATGTGAGGAGCCTGTTATTGGGCAATTGAATAAAGAATGTGGCTACATTTTCCCGTTTTTTTTTCTAATTGCGCATTCCGTGAACTTTACAGATCCCCTCGCCCTTGCAGCCCTGTACCGCAAGCGTCAAATTTCTCTAACTCTAAATATATAAGCCAACGTGTTGAGTGGTTCCGTGTCAACTAAAACTCACAAAAGACAACATATTGAATTTGAAATATTGTTTTTGCATGGAATAAATATTTTCAAAGTTATTCGCAGAAATAAGCATGTAATCACAATCTTATTTTTTAGTTTTATTCAATAACTGACAATCTATAAATCTGCATGTTATATATTAATAGGAAAAGCCGAAAATTCTGATCCTTTTTTGACCTATTTCCCGTGTACATATCGTAATGAAACATATATCAAGTGAAAGGTATTTTTTCATAGATGTGCACAATATCCGTTTTCTTCAAGTGCATGCATAGGGAAAGTTGTGAAAGCCAGGTAAAGTTTTAACTACCATGAGACATTTTTTTATTCGCATACGCACTAATGCACTGTGCACGCGCTATCCATCAAAAGAAACGAGACGACGGTCTACGTTAACGGGTCCAATTGAACGATGAAGTCATAGAAACGAAGTCAGATCAATTCGAAATATAAGCAGCAACGTTCATTTTGTTACCCACACCATTGCATACGCAAGTTTTTGGAATTATATATGCATTTGATACATCTTTTTCCTGAGTTTTATGATGTTGCAAATAATGAACAACGTAATGTTATAGACACAGGTTTGCGTGAAGTGACACATCATAATACTGGTATGAATGTATTTGTGTTCGAGTTCATAGGAGCTTTAACTCGCATCCGTTAAGCTTCAGCATCAATTACTACTCTTGCAAAGAGTGTAACGAACCTTGTCATCGTCCATCTACACAGCATCACATTATCCTCTTCGCGGAACAGATGAAGCCGGATCATCGCTAGTAGCGATCTCATCGTAATCGCTTCGTTCGAAGAGATTAAGAAGGCCTTATCGCTGCGCAGCTACCACCCACGATCGCTGATAAGAGAAGCAGACCTTTTCCATCATCAGTCGCAAGATCGACATATCCAGCCTCATTTCTGCCGTTGTACACAGGAACTTCAGCCAGCAACGTGGGCCAGCAGTCCAAATCAATATATTAAAATTTAATCCACTTCAATAGAGCAGTGTTTAGTGAACCCGTAAATTTCCTTCATATTCACCTTGCCAGCTATCCGAACAATTTGTTTTAACAGCTCATGCAGGCTGTGGAAAAACTTTTATTCAAACAGAGGTTATACACAAATTATATTCTCTACATTTACTTTGTATTGCTACTACATTTAGTGGAATTGTTTCAACTCTACTTATTAATGGCTGAACATTACATATTATATGCTCACGTAATAATTTAATTGAAAATTTCATTGTTTCGTGGAACTTATTCCCACAATTTCGACGTTTTACTTTAAATCAGAACATGCCAGCACTGTTGCGTAAAATCGAATTTGTTGAATTTCTTAAATTACTCGGAAATGGAGCATTGCCAAATTTTAATTAATTAGGTAAAGATTTAATTGAAATCCCACCCAATTTAATTAGTAAACTGAGCAACATTATTCGAGAGGTTTTTTAGTGATATTTTATCAAATATTGAAAATAATATTTTAAGTTCCGTCATATTAGCTCCGAAAAATGAACATTATTTGTTCACTAATTCGGATATTTTGAATCAAATACCAGGACAAGTTAAAGCCTATTGTCGAGTTAATGTATTTCAGGTTGAATTTTTAAATTCATTGAATCTGAGTGGTTTCCCACCTCATAAATTGGAATTAAAGACCAATTGTATCGTATTACTAATACGAAATTTGAATACAGCGAAAGCATTGGTAAGTGGTGCCAGAATTAGAATCAAACAAATGCATAAAAACGCACTAGACTGCAACATTTTGTCTGAAGTTACGCGTGGAAAGAGAATTTTAATCCCTCGCACTCTTTTAACGTACTTCAGTACACGTCAACTTTTTGATTTTAAACGCACCGCTGCTATGACTATTAACAAATCGTAGGGGCAAACATTCCAAATGGTCTGAATATTATTATTACAACCAATATTTAAACATGATCAGTTGTATGTATGTATGTATGTAGCAGTCAGTCGAGTTCGTTCATTTGATGCATTACAATTTAATATTCCACATTCTGCTGAACAGCGTAATTTATTTAATAATGAGAAGTATTTACTAAAAATATTATTTTTAAAGAAATCGTTGAACCACAACCTTTCAAATGCAAAATAACATCTTATTAAATTTACTGCCGCGACAGGATTTGCAATTTCGTTCACAATAGAGTGGTGGCAAGAAAAATAAATTCTTGAGGAAGCTAATTTTAAAAAATCGGTCGATCTGGAATGCGATGAGATTATGTATACACATATACAGTACTCTGCCATTAAATTATTACCACTGACAAAAAATCAGAAACCAAAAGTAAAATTCAATGTTTTGCTGCCGGAGTGAAAATTTAACACTATAGTTTTATTAAATCTAAACAGCTATGCTTATTGACTACATTTCTATTCCAAAATGAATAAAAATTAACTAATATTTAGTATATTTTTTATTACTGCCTCTATACGTCGCGGCATGCTTTCGATACATGAATTAATGCATTCTTTAATGGCTGGATCATTTTCCCATATATCCTTAATATTATTAAGCAATGTTTCTTTGCTGGTGTTCTCCCTTGAATATACTTTATGTTTCAGCAACTGCCATACGTTTTCGATGGCGTTAAGATCTGGTGAGTTACCGGGCCATGGCAAAAGCGGAATATGCACGGAAGTGAGGAAATCTTTAACAATTTTTGCAGTGTGGCATGGTGCGCCATCTTGCATAAAGAAGTGTTGATCTCCGGTTGCCCGAAAATCATCGAAATAGGGCAAAAATATGTTCTGCAGCACTCGAATATACTGTTCTTTCCTCATCGTACCTTCGACAACGTACAGAGGACCTGGTCCACTCCCGCTTATAACACCCCAAATCATGATGGACGGTGGATGTTTCACAGTTCTTTGAAGACAAGACTCTTCAAACTTCTCTGAAGGTCGACGAGGAACAAAGGTTGCAGCTTCCGTCATCGTATTAAAGGTGGATTCAACGGAAAAAAAAACCTGCCGGCATGAAGAAAAATTGGTATTATTTTTTGATTCTTCTTCTTTGCTCAAGAAGAAAAATTATGGATGTCTACCTTCTTCCATTGCTCAACTGTGAAGGTCTCATGATCTTTTTCCCATATTAGTCTAGCCGATTCCATCCTGGGTGTCAGCCTTGGCTTCTTAACTGGCCGTTGGCATTTCAGATTGTTTTCTGAAAATCGTCTTCCCAAAGTTCTTACTGACAGGTTAATCCCTGAAGCCTCTAACTCTTTTTTTATTTCCCTAGCTGGAAGTCTTCTGTGTTGCAGAGCTGTGGATAGTACTTTTCTATCCTCCCTCGGTGTGGTTTTGCGTGGGCGGTCACAATTTCTTCTTTTGTTTGCTTCAATTGGAATATTCTCCTTCATATTTTTTCCTATTTTAAGTACCACAGGGTGTGATACTCCTTCTCTTCGAGCAATTTCTCGCGCAGAATGTTGCCCTAATTGAAGTAGAGTGCAAATACTCGCCTTTTTTATTGCCGAAATATCGGCTTTTCTTCCCATTCTGAAAAATAAGCAATTTTTAAGAAATGTTTAAACATGTTAATAATTAACTCTGATAATGTTTAGTAAAAAAATACAAACCTTGCAGAGGATACACTGGCGATCCTGGCAATAAAACACACAACAAATTTTTCACTTATCTCACTTATTTACAAAGAAAGACTTCGCTTAATGTGATGTTCACTGGTTGAAAGTCGCACCAAAATTGAACCTCTATTCTAAAAGGACCTGGTTTTATAGGAACGTCCCCTCCGGTAGAAAATCTTCTTTTCCCAATTAGGTAGATAATTCTAACGAACCCATTAAGATCATAACCATTTTCAAATCTACTTCATTTTCCGAGAAAACTACCTAAATATGAGAAAGGTCGTAGTGGTAATAATTTAATGGCAGAGAGCTGTAAATATAAAATCTAAAGTTGGTTTGTTTGTTTGTTTGTTGCTCAATCACGCCTAAACGCTTTATCCGATTAGCTTCATTTTTTTGGGTGAAGGTACTACATGTTATACGAGATTTCAAAATGGCGGACCCAAAATGGCTGCCAAAAATTGAAAATATCAACGGATTGGCATAAAAATTGGTATTTGTGGGTTTTTAAATAACCTTATTGTGAATCTATTTTCGAAATATGGAAATTCAAGATGTCGGATTCAATGTAGCGGCCAAAATTTTTGTACACAGGGCGAAACCGGGTAGCCCAACACGCTTAGACGGTGCATCCGAGCTTATTCATTTTTTGGGTGAAGGTAACACATATTCCGGCCCAGAATATAGGCTAGTTTTTATTCACGAATTTCAAAATGGCGGACCTAAGATGATGGCAAAAAATGAAAATATCAAGGGATTGCCATAAAATTGGTGTTTAGGTGTTTTTGGATACTCTTCTTGCTAATCCATGTTCGAAATTTGCAGTTAGAGGTGGCGGATTCAATATGGCGTACACTAGTTTTCGAACTTCAGAGAATATAAATGAAAATTATTACTGTGGATATTTTGAGGTAATTTCGAATTTACTATCAAAGTTTGGAAATTCAAAATGGCGGACCCTATACGGTGACGCAAATTTATGTACACTGGGTGAAACTGAGTAACCCATAATGCCTGAATATTGGATCGGACTATATTTATTTTTGGGGTGAATATACTTCATACTGCGACCAAGCATATGTATAGACTGCCTTTTATTTGCTAATTTCAGAATGACGGATCCAAGATGGTGGCCAAAAATGGGTTTTTTTGTTGTCCTTATTGCGAATATATGTTCGAAACATGGAAATTCAAGATGGCGGATCCAATATGGCGCCCAACATTTTTGTACACTGGGTAAAACCGGGCAATCCATCACAATTAGACGTTGGATTCGAACTTATTCATTTTTTGAGTGAAGGTACTACATATTTCCGCACAATATATAGGATACTTTTTGGCGAACACAACATGGCGGCCAAAAATTGAAAATATCAAGGGATTGGCATGAAAAAAGGTATTTTGGGGGTTGTTAGATGTCCTTATTGAGAGTGTAATTTCGAAATTTGGAAATCAAGATGTCGGATTCAATATGGCGATCTAAATTGGTGTATAGCGAGTGAAACCGGGTACCCATTACGCCTAAGCGCTGGATTCGATCATATTCATTTTTTAAGTTCAGGTACTACATATTCCGGCCCAACATATAGGTTACGTTTTTTGTAAATTTGAAAATGGCAGATCCAAGATGGCGCTCTAAAATTGAAAATATCAAGGGATTAGCAGGAAAATTGGTATTTTGGAGGTTTTTAGATGTCCTTATTGCGAATCCTTGTTCAAAATTTGAGAATTACGATGACGGGCCTAATATGGCACGCAGCCAAAATATTCGTACACCGGGTGAAACCGAATAACCCAGCTAGTATCTTTATATATTTTTTAAGTAAAAATGTCTGATTTTGTTTTATTCTTTTTTAGAATAAGTTTAATCGAATTTCGACCACAAGCAACACTCGTTCATAAAAAAACTTCAGTCGATCACTTATTCATATAAACTTCAAATTTAGTAATTTTAAAATTGTATGCTTTTAAAATATCTGTTCCTAAACAAAACAGTTTATTGTGCGTGAAATTCACAAGAATTACAGACAACTGTCTACATATCAAATACACAAACAACTAAATTGTTTTACAAGGCCTCATCTGGTCACCTTGGCGCTAAGATTGGCCGCCGCCAAAGAATATGGAACCCAGTTACAAAGAAAGTTCACTCTAATTTTGTGACGCAATTTATCCCCTCTATGGTCACTTTTCAGCAAAATAAAACAAAAACTTTACCCATTAGTCGAAAAGAGAGCTGGTTCCAGTTCCAAATTCTCGTTTAAATTGCCTAATAAGCAAGAAGGATGGCATTAGTTACAAATACCGACAAACACTACGCAACAAGAGTTTACCTATTACTTTGTGTCCCAGCAAAACATTGGGTTTTTCTATCATTGTGTTGGTGGCGACTCGGCCGTGCTTTTCAGAGAGGAGGTTCACATATAGGTTTGTTTAAGTTTTTTCAACATAGGATTTCCTTATGCGTACCGGCGGCGAATGCTAAACCAAATGCGACTGTATGCCGATGCGCCTGGCGATCAGATAGCTTTACAGGACAGGGTGCTTCATTCCGATTGAGTTTTTACTGAATTTATGCTAAATGGTTGCATATTAGACCAATTATTTGTAAATTGTCTTACGAATATATAAAGAAATTGCGCTGAAATATATAGTGAATTAATAATTAATTTTTGGCATAAAGAATCACTTATATTTACAAAATTTGTGCGTTTATATTTTTTGGGGACACTGTAGCTCTGTATCAATTCCTCTAAATTCCAAGCCCTTCCCCAGCATTATTTCTCTCGTTTTCACCACAATGGGTAAGCATGCTAACGACTTCTAGCAAGATCGTGGGGTTGAGAGAAATAACGGTACCAAGGTCACGAAATATGAGAAGCTAAATTACCGGAGTGAACAGCCTTTGTAACGTAGGTTCCATAATCTTTAGCCGCAGCTGCTTTGTAGAAGTACGTATGAAGCAGACTGTTTGCGGCAGCCTGATGCGAATTGCGTTGTTGTGCAGTGGCCGCTACAGGAAAAGCTCCTTCGTTTTATATCGGGCTCTTATTGCTATTATACATATGTGCCATTGCTTAACAAAAGTTGCGGTCGGAATTCACCAGGCAATTTTTAAAAATTTTGATTTAAAAGTAACCTTCAGCGACTTACGAAAAATATGGAAGAAAAAGTCATGTAGACATTTCAAGAGATTGGATCATGTTCCATTTTGTTGGTTGTTTGGTTTGTGAGCTCTTTTCATTTGTATTGATTAAAAACTTCAACGGGGGATCGTGTTATCGCAGTTTCTCTCGTTTTTTCTCCCGCCACAAACTTTGACCTCTTTTGATAACGGTTTAACTGCTGTCTCGAGAAAGATAACGGTTCATTAATTTTTGACAGAAGAGGTGATTGGGATAAACGGTCTAAAAGCGAAAGGTTTTTTGGAGTTTGGCTTTTAGATAAAAATAAAGTAAATTAAAATAACAAGTTATGTCTCTTTTAAACTTCGGGTCACGTTTTTACCGCCGGATGAAGTTTTCATTTCGAAACTTTTCAAGTAGCAGCGATTCGGAAACTGTGGAAAAAACTTCACTTTTCGATTTTCACATTTCACATTCCGGAAAAATGGTGAATTTTGGGGGATGCTTTCTCCCTTTGCAATTTGCCGATTTTTCGATAGTTCGATCGCATCTTCACACGCGAGCCCACGGCTCCCTTTTCGATGTCTCCCACATGCTCCAAACCGTGCTTAGAGGTAAAAAAAAATGTTTAATTTAATTAAATTTTTATGTAGAATCATAGACTTATATATAAAGTCTTTGGTTGAATTTAACTCCTAAATAAGTAAAAAAAAAATAAAAAAAATAGGGAAAGATTCGGTTGAGTGCTTTGAATCAATTTGCACCGCAGACATTGGGGCCTTATCAGAAAATTCGTGCTCTCTGACGATTTTTACAAATGAAAAGGGCAACATTTTGGATGATTTAATTGTAACAAAAATTTCAAAAGACTTGCTTTACGTCGTTTCGAATGCGGGAATGAAAATTCAAGATATTGAAATTATGCAGGCGGCTGTTGTAAGTTTCTTTTTAATTTTATTATTAAAATAACCTACGGACTTCATTTTTTTTTATTCTTTATTCTTATTTAAAAGAACAATTTCAAGGCAAAGGGAAAAGACGTACACGTCGAATTTTTAACACCATCCGAACGTGCCCTATTGGCCCTCCAGGGTCCGGAAGCGGTACGGGCGCTCCAGAAATTGACAAAAATCGATTTAAGCAAATTATTTTTTATGATGACGACAACTGGCGACATTGCTGGGGTAAAAAATTGCAGAATTACAAGGTGCGGCTACACGGGAGAAGACGGTTTTGAAATTTCAATTCCAGCCGAAAAAGCCCCGGAAATTGCTGAAATTTTGATAAATTCGAAGGAGGTTTCCATTAAATTGGCGGGATTGGGAGCAAGAGACTCTTTGCGGTAAGGTGGTTTTTTGTTTTTTAAATAAATTTCTAGCTTCACTAAGTTTTTAATTAATTAATAAAAGCCTCGAAGCTGGACTTTGTCTCTACGGGGCGGACATTGACAGCACCACAAACCCAATTGAAGCCGGGTTAGCGTGGCTTGTTGGTAATTTTTTTTTTTTTTTTATACTTTTGCCAAAATTATAAATGATGTTTACAAAAACTAAATACCCAGCAAAGCGTCGCCGTATTGAGGAAAATTATCCCGGTGCACAAATAATCAACGAGCAGCTTAAAAACGGCGTTTTCAAACGTCGAGTCGGATTTTTATCAACTTCCGGAGGACCGCCAGCACGGAGTGGTTTTTCTATCTTTTTTAATGGCAATAAAATTGGTAAAATTACAAGTGGATGCCCAAGTCCAAGTTTGGGTAAAAATATCGCGATGGGTTACGTTAAGGAAGAATTTACAAAAATCGGCACCCTTGTCCAACTGGAGATAAGGAATAAATTTTATGAAGCTACCATTTCTAAAATGCCTTTTATACCATCAAATTACTTTGTTCGGCCCAAAAACTAAAAAGTTAGAGAATTTTTGAGTGTGTTTTTTAACATTAAAAACTGTTCGATATCATTGAATGTGTATTGTATTTTGTTACTATTTTCTCTCGTTCGCGTCAATTTTAAGGTTTTTCTTTTATTTACTTTTTTTTCTTTTATCTTAATTAAACTCTTTAAATAGTTTTTTCGTCTTTTCTTCGTTCCTTTCGCACATGTACCGAGTTTGAGTAAATTTTCACTGATTTAAATTGATTTTGCGCATATCGTCGACGTCATTTTTTATACTTACAATTAGTACTTTTCATCTTTTTTTTTATTTTTGCATATACATATATATTTTTTTGAATCTCTTGATTAGTTATTTGTTTCCTCTTTTATACATTTTACAATAGTAATTAATAACTAATAATAATTGAAAAATACTCAAGTTCTCTCGCGAAGACTTATATAAGCTGGCGTTTTTGTGAAATTTCATAATTTTTGTTGTTCCTATTTTTTTTTTTTTAATGTAACTATCAACTAATAATTTTATTTCCCTCCCCCCAAGATGTGGTTTAAGGAGATAAGGGTATTAACACAAGAATACAGTTTCGGTTGTTTTAAAACATAAAATAAAATATAATTTTTTTTAAGTTCATTTCATTATTTAAAAATGTAAACAAAAACAAAAAAAAAACAAACCAAAATAGTCCATGTTTAGTTTTTTTCTTTATATTACTTAAAATCTAAACAAGTTTCTGGATCTTGACAATTTTTAATTTTAATTTAAGCCGTTGTGTGTTGCTTCACTCCGGGTGATCTTATTTCTCCTCTCTCCTCTTTTTCCGTCTTCTTGCTCCTGATGAATCCACAATAGTTTTTACAATTCTTTTATATATTTGTTTAGTAGTATCATTTATTATTGTGTCTGCTCATGGAATTTCATTTCATTTAATTAAATATTTACAATAACAATTCAATAGGGGGGGCGTTAAATCGGAACAAATTAATCTCATTTTTCTACTCTTACTTTAAACGTAGCAGCAAACAATGAGATTCTTACAATAATAATAATAATTAATAAAATAAAAATATTACATTTGCAATATTTGATTTTTATATATACATACAGTTAGCGATTTATTCATATTTTTTTTTGTTTTTTTGTTTTGATTTTAATTTCATGGCATGATAATTTCAGATTGTAACAATTTTTTTTTAGATTGTACGTAACTATCATCTAACGAAACTATTTTACTAGTCCTTGAGGTCTTCTTTAGAAATAACATTTTCAGCTTTTTCTTCACACCTTTGATCGCTTTGCCCATTTCAAGACTCTAGATAGTTGTATATAATGTAGTTATGCATATGCAATAGAATTCATGATGCTGCCCCATATGGGATCAAAGTAATCCGCGATTTTTCAAGGAATAATGTGGCGGGGGGGAATGAAATAATTATGAATTTCAAACAATAATTGGAAATTCATGTTATGCTTGTTTGGAAAGGGGGGTTGGAAAATGTTTCGTTCTTTTCCCCCAAACTTAATTATGCACTGTAGCAGAGGAATGTTGAATGCTTCTCTCGAACTCTTCTAAGCTAAGAGCCTGGCCCATGTTAAGTGAAGGCAATTTTCCAGCCGACGCCTGCGCAAGTAACTCGGGCGAAAACCAGCGGGCGAGCTGATTGCTGGTCGGCGACAATCCACCGTCCCTTTGGTAATTTATGATACCGGCTGAAGTTTGCTGCGGTCCAGTCCCAACTTGTTGTTGCTGTGCCGCCCCATTTCCAGCTGTGCCCCCACCATTGCCACCTGTTGAGCCAGTTGTACCGACTCCGACGACAACACTTACATTACTCCCTCCAGCTGCTGAAGTTGCCTGCACTTGAGCTACAGTTTCATTTACTTAAAAAATAATATAAAATTTTAAAATTTAATAAGACGCAAAATAAGTCTGTCTACCGGTATTAATGCCACTTGGTAGAGTAGTAACCCCGCTCACTGCAACCTGCTGCTGTATTATGTGATGATGGTACTGCATTTGTTGGTACTGCGCTCGTATCGCGGCTCGTTGACGCTGTTGAAACAATTGTTGTAGATGTTGCTGTTGCTGTTGATGCTGCTGTTGTTGTATTTGGGTTAGCAACAAATTTGACTGCTGTGAATTATTCCGGGTTTGTTGCGGTGCTGTTTGCTGCTTTTGTTGCACTTGTTGAAGTTGCTGCTGCGCTTGTTGCATTTGTTGAAATTCGATTTTAGTCCCATATGAAATTTGAGGCGGTAACATTGGTTGAGCAGTAACTGTTGTTGCAGCCGCTGGTGGTGTTGGACCACCCTTTAAAATTGGCCGACCTGAAAGACATTTATTTTGACTTTAAATTATTTTTTAAATTACAAAAAATAGTTTCAAGCAACATGCATTTAGTAATTAACTTAATTTAGCAAAATAGAGAATAAGAGGAACCAAATTACGAAGCCGCATCGTGACTCAATACCTCTTTTTATTCAAATTACAAATTTTAATAAATGTCTTACCAAGAGGTTTATTTAATGGAAGCTGATTTAAGTTCATTGGATTCCACTTCATTGGATTATTTCTCATTGCCTGCTGTAAATTGCTGCCAGATGAAATTGGTTGAGCCATTCCACCACCAATTGCACCAGAATTTTGTGAGGTCTGTGATTGAACATTGCTACCACTGCCTAAAATCATTCGAGGCTGCGAAGGTCCCTGTCCTTGACCCTGATTTTGAGTAAGTGATAAATTTGGCATTAGCAGTGTATGCATCGCTTTATTAGCAGCCTGTAAATTTTTCACATTTTCTATTGTTGCAACAGCTGCTGTGCTAGCTGCTAAAAAACTATCCTTTTCAGCGGTCATTTTTCTTAATACCGATGTCGGCGTAAATGCAAGCGGTGTGGGTGAATTTATTTGAGAATTTTGTTGATGCTGCTGCTGTTTATTAACAACTGATGGTGGGGGCGAACCATGAGAAAAATTTATAGGTTGTACAGCAACAGTTCCATCATCGTTAACTACTTGAACAGCACTTTGTTGTCCTGGACAAGAATGTTGCTGATTTTTAAGGGTCTCTTGTCGTCGACGGTAATTTTCCTGTTGTTCCTCTAATTTTTTCTTAATTAGAGCATTCTGCATGATTGTCTGAGTGTGATACTGTAATTCTCGCGGAGATGGAATCCTTTGGGGCAATCCTGTAAGACAAAATATAAATTCCATCCGAATGTAATTTTATAAAATTCGTGTAATAAAACATTTAAATATTTAAAATATATGAAACAGTCAACCAACATGCTTCGACAAACAAAAAAAAATTAATACACCAAAAAGCAAGATGCCATTTTCCATTTTCTCTTCTCCGAACTGATATATTTTTGCCCAAAATTCGCTTTAATCATGAAATTCTATCTTGAGATGATAAATCACACTTATCATTTAAAATGTAATTTAACAAATAGTTCAAATTCTCACCGATGTTTTTCTAAATTATGATGTGTAACACACGATTTCAAGATAAAATGTAATTATCTTTCGAATAATGTACAACAATATAAATAAACATGCACTAATTATTGTTATGAATATTTTTCGATATTTAAGGGATATAGCACAACATTTAAACAGAGGGACCGACACCAAACTACCCACCATTCGGCAGTGGCGAAAGTCGTATCTGTTTTTGTACGTTATGTTGCTGAAAGAGCAGATGCTGTATTGGGTGAATATCATTTGATTGAATATGATTTTTTTGTGGGCCGACAATGACCGCAGCGACCGGAGGTCCATTGTTAATTGGAATACTGTTATTGCATATACTTAGTGCAGGTAAAATTGCGATACATGCACCAGGTGCAACCGGGACAAGACTATTTATTATTAAGTTACTACCACTCTCACTGCCGCCAATAGCAGCACCACAAAAGGAAGGAGAATGTGGAATAGCACCTGTTGTTGTATTTGTTGCCTGCTGTGATTGCGGATTCGTTTGCTGACCTGCTTGTTGTTGCTGCTGCTGGTGTTGCGACTGCTGTTGAGCGGGTTGTTGACCAGCCCCACTAGCACCTCCACCACCAGCACCAGTTGAAAGAACTTGTTGACAACCCTGTTGTTGTGCCGGTTGACCGGGAATAGGAGAAAGAATCTGCTGGGACCCCAAACTGGGAGATGCAACCCTCGAATTTGAGTGCAAATAATGCAAAACACTAGCTATTATATCTCTGTATCGATTTGAGGTATTCGGATGGGTCAGCAGCTGCTGAAGGCTGCCCGTAGTTACTTCGCCCCTCAACAGACCTAAGTTATTTTTAAATCCCCTTAATTCCCTTACACCAAAGTAAATCTTGTAAAATATACCTTGAACAATGGCTTGAGCCTCTGGCCGCTTGAAAATTTCATTACGACTCACTTTTCCACTAGCAATTTTTATGAGGAGATCGTTCATTCTCTGCTGTTGCAAATTATTCCGCTGCTGAATTTGCTGATGGAGCTGATGTTGCTGCTGCTGAAAGAGTCTCTTTAGCTCGTCCTGCTTAGCCCGATTAATCATTTGCTGTAGAACAATTTGTTGTTGCTGTTGCTGAGCTTGAAGTGCTTGGCTCATTGCCGTCACACCAACTGCAGCTCCCGGATTGCCTTTAACACCGGGTGCAATTTGTTCAAGTAGTTTTTTGAACGCCTCCATGTCTTGCTGCTGTGGGCCACTGTTTGTATTTCCAGCAGCGTGCATTTGACCAATTTGTTGATGCAAATTTCCAGTTAAAATTTGACCAAACGGATTAATCGCATTATTTACAGTTGGCTCATTCTTACGCATACGTGCTTCCAGCTCCTCAACGCTGGGTATCATTGCAGCTAAAATGTTTAAGAAAAAAAATTTTATATATAGAATTTTTCCAAAACAAACACTTCTATCCTAAAATGCATTATTGCTGTAAGCGTAGAATTTAACGTAATTTTATACGTAATATATACTAACGTTTTTGTTTTTCCATCGGATACCCTAAATTTGTTGACCCAGGAATATTTTGGGCCATATTATTGAGCATTCCAGTTGCTACTACCGAATTAAATTTACCCTTCTGTAGGAACTCGAGCAAAGTATTTGTTTGATTATTAGCAGCCGGTGAAATTGGTGCAAAATATTTTTCACTATCCCCAGCAGTATTCGCGCCATTGATTCGATTATTCGGTGAATTTCCTTCAACGCCAAGAGAAACTTAAACATATTTTTTTTTAAATTTTTGATTATAATTCTAAGAAAACTCTTACCATTTAAAACATTATTTAAATCTTCGTGCAGTGAAGATCTTCGACTATCGTTTTCTGATTTTCCGCTCTGAAAAGGATCACCACCGCCACTCCTTTTGAACCATTGACTAAATCTTGAGCTGCCAGTATCACGAGCTTTCGGATCGCCCTTTTTTGAAATTTTATTTATAATAATTAAATATGTGGACGAAAAGAAGAAATACATAAGAAATAAAGTAATGAATTTAAAAACTTACAACAAGAATATTATTGAGCGGATCAACATTGAGGAATGCCTCAAAATTGAATTCAATATGCTTTTCACGTTCCTCAATCGGTTTTTTATCATCTCCTTTTCCTTTATCATCATTATTATTGTTGGAATCATTGTGAAGTTTTGTTGGCGTACTACGAGCAGGTGGTGGGGATGTACACGTTGATCCACCACCTGTTTCCACATCCTCGGGAACATCCTCTAGATGATTCCCATCACTTTCTCTATTATTTCCCGACTTTATTGTATTCCCTTTTTGCTGCTGTTGCTGCTGATGATGAAGATGCATTTGTTGCTGGTATTGTTCATGTCGATTTTTTTGTGGCTTTTGATTTCCTCCGCCGGCAGCCCCATTTCCACTGTACGATATTATTTCGTCGCTTTCGTCGAAACCGCGCAATTCGATCGTATCATGTTGCGATGTGGGTCCTCCACTGAACCATTCAGGCTCCTCATTTCGTGAATCGCCGTAATTTCTTCTGCGATCGTTAATGCTTCCACCTCCGGAATTGTTTCCAGAACCGTTACCGCCTCCTCCTGCGCCACTGTTACTGTTCGGATGCTGGTTAGCTAAATCAGAAATAAATCGACGAACGTAACTCGAATTATCTCGGGAATTATCAGCACGATCGTAGTCATTATTTCTGTTATAATTCCTGCGATCGTATCGCTCCCTGTAATCGTTGTTGGGACGATCCAAATTATTTTGGTTGCTTCCCGAAATCCTGTGATCCCGATACGAGGTCATCATGTTCGGTCTCGTATAATTGTACTCTGCCTCTGTCCCCGGATCTTTATCTGGTCGGTAGTCCCAGTTAACGTCCCTCGGCGGAAGCCGGCCACTTCCTATTCGACGTTCTCGCACCCCGCCGCCACCTTCACGGTCAGAATGCGATGAGGCCGCATTCGGCATTTGACATCCCATGTTTATAGATTTCCTTTGCGGCGACAGGGTAACAACCGAATCCTGATCTTTACGAATTCTCTCTTTTGGATCATTCGAAGTGTTGCTGTTGTTTCCCCCACTTGAAGATGAATTATTATTGTTGCTATTATTACCAACTATTCGACGTTTCATAAAAGCTGGCATCAATGATGTTGAAATATTTCTCTGATCGACAACATTTTTTTGATTATTTATCCCACCAGGTCCTGATAAACCGCCTCCACTAATGGCACGAGCTCCTCCTCCACCACTACCGCCTGCAGTGGTCCCATTATTTCCCCCAGAACCACAACCGTTTCCATTTCCACCATTTTGATTAATATAATTCGATTGTTCGCTTCGTTTTAATACTCCAAGTGATAGTAATTTTGGTACATTAATGCAATCGGGAATTTTACGCGATAGCACTTCATCGCGGAGCTGAAGTAGGGCAGTTTTTGTATACTGCCGACGGGACAAAGCACCACGACTTAAAATCGCTGGATCAACAGCTTCTGGTGCCATTTTATAGATGTTTTCGTCTAGTTAAAATAAAATAAATGCATTCTTTTCAGTTAATTTTTATTTTACAAATTCAATTTAATGAAGAACTGCTAACCTGAAATCATGTCACACTATGTATCTAAAAATGAACGGTTCTTTTTTTTATTTATTTCAACATTTTGTGACGCATAATTTCAGGGTAGAATTTAATAACTTTTTCATTTCCTTATAATAAATTAGTCTTTAATTCCTTCTTTTTGTATTTACTGACTAACAGCTGGCAAAGTTTAATTAAAGACGACAAATTTAAATAAGATTAAATATATCACCACGTGGTTTTGGAAAAAGAAAACAAAAAAACACAAAAATTAAGCAACCTTAAACACCCACTTGTTTTACTTAAAACTCCATTATCGATTAAATATTTCTTAAATATTATGGGATCACTTGTAATTGGAAAAAAATGCGACAATTTAACCATTTTATTATTCTTACAACTTTACGACGACTAAAACTTTCGCCGGTTGAACGCTGACTGCTTTCCATTTGATTTTTTACTGTTACCATTGCGACTGACGCGCGGAAAACGAAGGTTCCGTTAGAAGAGGAATTGATTGAAAACACCCCTAAAAAATTATCGCAAAAACAATATTTGTAGAAAATTTGTGAATTTTTTTAATTTAAGAAGATAATTATTTTATTTGTTATTTCATTTATATTACAGACCAATGTTTGTTGGTTTTTTTTCAATAATCCTGCGAATCCGTAAAAACGAAATTGAACTTTGTTTTTTATGGATGAATTTTTTGTTGGATCCATAGAATTATTTTTTTAAGATGTTTTCATCTTTAAATCTCGGTGAAAATTACCAAAATACAGCAGAAATCTTATAAGAAAAAGGTATTTAAGCGAGAACAGTAAAGTAAAAACCGACGTTTTCTTAAGTATGTACAATGAAAATGACTAATTAACCCTTGCCAGTTTCTGAATCAATCATTTCAATGAGACTTCTCAGTTTATTTTAATTATAGTTGTTGATAGGGTTAAACTTAAAAAGAGTAAACGCCACTGCAGAATATATATATATATTTTTTTTTTTTTTGTGGATAACAACACCTTCTAACTGGAATAAAACAAATTTTTTATTTTTCACTTTCAAAAGTTGAAGTGCGGTTTTACCTCAAATATCTTCGCAAGTCTCAAATGATCTGCGATGAGAGTTCAAACAGAAAATCTATGAATATTCTTCTTTTACCCAAAAAATATATAACAAAGCAAAAATAAAATCGATTTCTAGCTCATTAAAATGAATTTCTTTCGTTGACTGTGCAGGCGGAACATTCCTACATCAAATCTATTTTTAATTTAAATCCCAGAAAAGGGTGGCTTTACTGTCAATTCCAGTGAACAATACAATGTGGCGAATAAGAAAAGAGGTTCTTTCCAGACTAAAAGATGAAATGTTAAGAAAGACAAATTTTATTCCTAGAAATGGACTTACCAGCTTTACTGATTCCCTGAATTTTACGTCCGGTAGTTACCCCATTACTCGAGGAGACGCTCGACGAAGAGGACGACTGGATCAAGGGGTTTGAAGAGGACGTCGACGACGACGAAGACGCTGAGGACGACGATCCGACCGATGAGGAGAGGGAGCCCAGTGATAGGCTGTTGCTATTCGGTGCCCCATTACCGTCCATCGCTCCGCCAACGGCCAGAGGAGCTCCACCGACCTGATCACCACTGCACAAAATTACACCGTTTTCACCAGAATTGTTTGTCTGGGGTAACATAATTTTTCTATGATTTCTTTTATTTTAAGTATAGCGCACGATGTGAAGTACCTTTTCTTTTTCGATTTATAGCAAAAAAAAAAATTGCAATGATATATGTATATTAAAAAATATTGCCTCAACTAACTCCAGGGAAGAGTTCCAGTCAATTTGTGCTTTTTATAGGTACTCCAAATACTAATTTTATAATTTTAATGCACGAATCAATTTTATTAACATTTTTTATTGTTTAATTACGAACAAAAAATTCCTTTTTTCTCTCTGCTCCCCACACCGCCGACTAAGTGATGTTAAAGTTCATGTCATCACTTTCATTTTTGTTTTCACAGTTTCATAATTATATATTTAAATTTTTTTTAATATCTTCCTAGCGCTTAAGTGTTAAATATTTATTTTTTATTGTATTAATTTCTTTTTTATGTTATAAGCCAATATCACAGATAATTTTTTATATATATTTTATTAGATAAATTAACTTTCACATGATTCACTTTCTTTCATACTGTTTTTGTTCTTGCTTTTTAATTAGAAAACAATAAAATAATTACTTTTATAGTTTTATTGTTTGACTGATCTCGTATTTTCTTTTTTTATATATAAATTTCATATTTTATTCTATTTCTGTTTGGGTGTTAGTTTTTGAGTAGGTTAAAACCTGGATAATTATCAAAATTTTTAGCATAAATTTTTTGTTGAATTTTACTTTTATTATCAAAGTTTTTTTGAGGCCTACAACTTTTTTTTGCCAAAGGGAAGTTTGATTTCGTGGTGCGGGAGGTGGAGAAAATCGAAATATTTATATGCATGTATATATTTTACATAAATATATACATATATAAAAATAACTTAAAACTTTCTTGACGACGACAAAATTTTGCGTTTTCTCGATTCAGGAAAAAACAAAGTATAAAAATTTTGTGTGGAACGTGATGTGTGGCTCGACCTTCCACTTTTTGTTTTTCTAAATAAGCCGCAATAACACTGCCACTAAGTTTATTCTATTATTTTATGCACACATTACAGGAGATTTTTATGTGTCAGTGATTTTAGTCTTCAGAATCCACATACAATTTTATAACTGTTAGTTGTCAGCCTACAATAAAAACATGGCTGACAGAACGGGAACAAGTCTTCTGAATTAACTCTTTTCTGTTTGACAATTTGTAAAAATATTGCATTATTTTGTTTTTTTTATATCCATTCCGTCAGTAGACAAAAATTTATTACAATATTAAACTAGAAAACAAAATTTATCAATAAAAAGCCTTCCCATGAAGAGAAATAACAGAACTTTTTCGATATATTACTTTTTAATCTAAACGAATCCGCCTAGAATTTGAGTACAGATTAAAAGAAATTGGGAGACAAATTTTGTTCTTTTTGTTGATATTAGAAAAAGAAAAAATGTAAGGAATGTTGCAAAATTAAATTTTTGTCCATGGAAATAAAAGCAAACACTCGCCAGGGCCACAAGAAGTTTTAATGTTTGTATTTATAAAAATGTATTCTATAATTTCTAAGTTCCACACAAAAATCAAAAAATTCTCCTCGTTCACCGCTAGCGACTGATGCCAATCATTTTGCGAAGTTTTTATGTACACAATCCACATACACTCTTAAGTTTCTATAAAATAACGCACAATTGGTCGGGTGAGCACTCATTTGCCCGCATTTACACGCATACACACAATTGAATTCAAAAACAAAAGGTGTCCAAAACCATGTAAATCAATTTCATTCCCATTTACTTTTTACTAAATAAAAGAAGCCAAAGAAAGGCTTATATCTAATTTATGAAATCTGAAAAAAAATTGTATTAATTTTTGCAATTTAAATGGGATCGTTGAAATTTCCAGTGCTTTTGAAATAGATTAAATTTATAAAATAAAAAAAAATAAAATCACGCACGCAACACAAACCTAAAATTTTATTTTATTTGTAATGAGAAAACACATTTGCAACTAATTACAAACTTTTGGAACACTTCATTCCACCGATACTATTAGGACAAATAAAATTCTTTGGTGTTTGATTTTATTCTTTTTTATTTTCTTGTTTTTAAACTTTCCAACGAAAAAAAAATTACCCCGTTTTGTCCGCCACGCACCAACAGAATCCGATTTTTGTTATTGGCCGACGGAGTTATTGTTTTGTACCGACACTCCAATTTCTTTTTAATTTCTCGCTTTCTATTTCTTTCCCTTAACTTTTTATTTTACTTCATTTGCAATGTTATTTAGTTCAATTAAAAAAATTAGTAAGTGTGCCCGTTAGCTCTATTGAGAGAAATGTCAGCCATTTGTAAATCACTTCTCCGAGAATTACATATATAGAGATAATGTTCATGGAACTTATTATAGATAGCTATACCAATTTCCCCACGTTTCTATTCTTTGTGTGATTTTCGCAGTTGTGTGCCAAAAATGCACGTACCCATTCATACGAATTCGATTCGAGAGTTGCCAGATTGGAAGATTTTTCGGAGAGTATTGAATTATACATTTAATCAATAGTAACTTAAACATTTGCTTCTTAATAAGCCTCATAAAAATTAGAGAAAATTTATTAAAAAGATAAATTTCATATTCACACTACAAACTGCACATGCAACCACCCACCGTCAATTGAGGCAATATGCTTAGCTGAGTCGTGAACAAATTGTATATACAAAAAAAAAAAAAAAACGCAATCTCATCATTTTTCAAAAAGACCCCGAACGCACGGAACTGCTCCAACCTCGGAGTAAAGAATGAATATTGAGTGCCAATAAGCCGAAAAAAGTAATAACATTTCAAAAATGGGTCAGTCAGTGCAGGTGTATTATTTTAACTGGTACTGTGGAGGATCAGCCGAATTAATCTCTTGGAGTCACCAATTCCGCATATGGACATCGCTCGGGAACCGAAAACACAATAAAAACAAAGTATTAAATAAAGAAATATTTCTATCAATATATAAATTTATCCTGTATCTCCCAAACAAAGTTTTATGGTGACGTCTCTGTCGCCAATTTGACCAAATCGGACAGTTCTTCGGGAGGAAAACCCATTTCAGTTAAGATTGATTTTTAGGCTAAATTCAATCATGTTCACAATTTGTATTAAATTAAATCACTAAGTGTAATTTTCTTAAATACTTATTTTGGAAAAGAAAAACTAAAGACCCTGTAAATCTTTGCATTTTTACAACCACGCACAAAACAGTTCTTAAACATTTTTTCTTTTTTTTTTTTATAAAAAAATCCACAATAAATGCATTTAGCACGATTCACAAATTCAAATAAAAACTTTATTTTACTTCAGACCCATGGGTCCGATTCTGATGAAATGTGGCCTGCGCCTTCCAGTGGGGCCCAAAACGGAAGAATCTGAAAGAATTTTGCCAAGCTGGCCTTTAATATTGAAAATATTTCACATTTTAAATTTTGACAAACTGTCAAAACTGAAAGTTCATTATTTTTTAAATTAAAGGCCACATTTCATCAGAATCCGACGCAGTGTCACGGATCTAGACATCTACACTTTGTTTTCACTTCACTACACACAATATCCTGAAAAAAATAACTATTATTAATCATAAAAATGCCCATATATATACCTTTCTTCTTCCCTCGCTGCGTCAGCCGCTGTCGATGTCCTTTATTAATGGGATTGTCCCTACATTGTCATTTATTTTTGGTTTCTTGCAGATGCCCACATTGTCATCCTGCGTTCGTAAAATTTATTTGGGCTCCTTATCACTCAGAAAGATTTTTCGGCATTTTACGAAATTTTTTTCTAGAAACAAAGAAAAAATATCAATATAATGACAATCCCATCAACAAAGAACATCGACAGCGGCTGACGCAGCGAGGGAAGAAGAAAAGTATATATATGGGCATTTTGTTGATTAATAATAGTTATTTTTTTCAGGATATTGTGTGTAGTGAAGTGAAAACAAAGTGTAGATGTCTAGATCCGTGACACCGCGTCGGATTCTGATGAAATGTGGCCTTTATACCCAGGACACATTACCCGTAATTATGACGGTAGCCGTCATTGTATTAAAAATCAAAATGACGGTATGACACACTAGGTAAACGTAATTTTGGATGACAATTCTCCCTGTGTTGTCATAAACAGAGTTTTCGGTAAACAGTTTTTCGTGTTTTGATAGTTTTTGCAAATAAGTGTTAAAAAACAGAGTTCTTTGTATTCAAAATGGACCAAAGCGATTGTGATGTTTTAAGCTATATGCTTATGTCCTATAATATGTCATTTCAACAACAAAAAATTTTAAAAAACAGATTATTAGAGAAGAGGCGGCGGCACCTCACGAATTCTCTTTGGTTTTTGCGTAGACGAAACTTATTTATAAGTGTTCTTCTCCAGAAACAATCTCTAAATAGAACAATTTGGTGTTTGGTAAGTTTTCATATATATTCATAGGAATATTTCACTCAATATTTTGATTTTTTAGCACAGGAATAGTACGTTTTGGGAGGATCGTCTTTTGAATGGTCCCCAAAAATTCAAAGATGATTTTAGATGTACACCAGAAACATTTAAAATTCTTTGTGAGCGTCTGAAATGCTTGAGTAGAATGGATACTACTTTTAGAAAAGCCATTCCGCTAGAAAAAAAAATTGGGATTGCTCTATATGCCCTTGCCTCGTCGGCTGAATATCGCAGCATCGCCAATTTATTTGCAGTTGGTCGAACAACCGTTGGCGAAATTGTTCGAGATTTCTGCTATGCAGTATGGGAAGTTCTGCGTAAAGATTATTTGAATTATTACGATAATTTGGACTCCAATAAACTCCAAGCATCTGAGGCCGGTTTTAGATCATTGGGATTTCCCCAATGCTGCGGAGCAATAGGTAAATTTATTAAATATTTTAAAACTGTTGTAAACGTGCTGTACTTAAACTCTATTTTTGCAGATGGTTGCCACATTGCCGTAGCCCCACCAAAAGAAAATTCCTATGATTATTACAATTTCAAAGGATGGCATTCCATCCTACTTTTGGCCATTGTAGACTTCAGGTATATTTTTCAATAATAAAGACTTGTTTGAATAATTTGGCTTGTGTGTAGATATTGCTTTACATACATAAATGTTGGAATGCCGGGGCGAGTAAGAGATTCTTACGTATTTGAAACGTCTAATATTTACAAACTCCATAAAACCAATACCATTTTTAAAAACAATGAGAAAACTTTTGGTACCGTAAATGTGCCAGTTTTGTTAATAGGCGACTCGGGGTTTAGTTTGAGTAACATATTGATGAAACCCTTTCCTTTTGCTGACAATATGAATGAAAAGCATAAATATTTTAATAAAAAATTGTCGTCTGCACGTCGAGTTGTCGAAAATGCCTTCGGGCATGTGAAGGCTAGATTTCGAAAACTTGGCAAAGGATTAGAAGTAGAAATGAACAATGCTACTTTAATAATAAAGGCATGTTGTGTTTTACACAATTTTTTTAACATGCATAATGACCATATAAACAAGAAATGGGTAGAAGAAATGCAAAGGTTGGAAGCACATCAAAGAAGGGAGCAGCCTCATCAAAGGAATGTTACATTATCTGTGGAAGGACAAAACATTCAAAACGCAATTATGGAACACATTTGGAATGAAAGACAAAGTTCAGGTAAGTTTTTAATTTTTATTATTTTTCAGATGCTCTAAAAAATCACTTTGAAATTTTAAGTTCGCATTCACAAATTTCTCTTCTAATTTAAGAAGTTCCTGTGACACTTTTCTGCTCTCGGCAATTTCTTTTAAAAAATTCGCATTACTTGTTTTTATTTCTTTAAGGAGTTCTGTTTGAAATTTAATATTTTTATTAACTCTTACAGGCGTTGCTATAGACGATGGTCCTGGTGTCGATGAGAATTCCGTTGGAGCTGACGACGATGAATACTCTTCAGGTGCTGACATTGATGTAGATGTCCTGTTCTCCGCGGATTGATTCACGGAAGAATATTCATCGAAGTCGAAATGTGCAGCATGCAATGAGGGTGTTGTTGGCATTTCAACTAGTGTATCACATTGCTAAAAATAATAAAGGAATAAATACATACTCAGCATTTCATAAAATCTTTTTAAACATACCAAGCTATCTTCCGCAATGGAAGAGTTGCATGCATAGGCCCCAATTATTTGGTGTACGTCATTATAATAAACCCATTCAGATGGAATTGACCCCGTTCCCATTCTCTTCTTCTCTTCCCTAAAGATATTTTTGTAAAGTATTTAGCAAAAAATTTTAATTAGTTCAACCTATATTTTTGTGTCATATTATTTATTTTCACTTTCACTTCTCGCGCCGACATAAGAACATCCCGCTTACCTATAAAATAATGAATTTTACCATGACTTGTTCCTTTTATTAAAATTCTAGTTACTCAATTCGTTGGCCATATACGTGTAAATTACACGATTTTTTATATTCCCTCGCAGTTGCTGGGAATACTTTGGCCAAATCTCCAGCAAAACCCCAACCGCCTCTTTTGACCACAATTGCTTTCTTTTCCTTTCCATCGTTCACAGTCCAATCTCGTCCAATCGTAAACAGAAAATGACAAAATCTTTCTGTCAGTAACAATTTGACGGAAACGTCCTTAAAAAACTTTCAAAGAGCTTGTTAGCTACTCGAGCGCAGATGGCGCTAATCCGTAATTTGCGTGAAATGATGGTCCTTTGCCGTAATTTTGGAACCATCATTATGACACTTTTTCGATGTCATTATGATGGTTGCCGTCATAATTACGGGGTAGTGTGTCCAAGGTATTATTTTTAAAAATAATGAACTTTCAGTTTTGACAGTTTGTCCAAATTTAAAAGTGAAATATTTTCGAAATTAAAGGGCAGCGTGGCAAAATTCTTCCAAATTCTTCCGTTTTGGCCCCACCGGAAAGCGCAGGCCACATTTCATCAGAATCCGGCTCATGGGTCTGAAGTAAAAATATTTCAAAACAATTTTAAACCATCTATTGAAATAATACAAAAAACAAGCACAAAATTACCTCTTTGGTAGTTTCTCGGAGGAATGAATGAACATAGATTGAAAGAACCTTATCAGATCCCTGTACGTGAGTGAAGCCGAAAACTCGTGTAAACAAATGTCAAATGGGTAGACGACTGTCAAAGTGACTGCCAAATAATGAAAGAGCGGGCAATTTATATTTGTCAAGTTCAGTGAGTAAACGAGCAAAGAGGTAATTGTGTTCTTGTTTTGTGTTTTATTTCCTTTAAATGTGGGTTATAAGGTGTTATTTTGATGATTTAAAATTATTTTAGTTTGTGAAACGTGTTATTTACATCTATTGTGGGTTATTTTACATTAAAAACTAACAAAAAATGCCTAAAATTTGTTTTGTGCCTAACTACACAAATGCGAAGATTCTTAGCAAACATGGGATTACTTTTCACAGGTAAGTATTTAAGAAAATTATACTCAGTAATTTCATTTGATAAAAATTGTGAAAATGATTCAATTTTGCCTAAAAGTTCATTCTTAACACTTGGCATGCGGGCAAAGTATTTTTACGTTATTTGCGGTCTGTTTCTGGAGCGCGGGTGTGGTAAAAATATGTATTTAGTAGATTTGTGGTGGTTAGCGGGTATCTATAATTACATATATGTGTGACAGTTTTCGGTTTACTGCGATTTTTATGAAAATTCAAACTTGCCCGCGATTTACGAAAAAACGCCCGCTGCACGCGCAATTCGGCGGCGAAGAATAAACCACATGCCAAGTGTTAACTGAAATGGGTTGCCCTCCCGAAGAACTGTCAGATTTGGGGAAATGGACGAAAGAGACAACGCAATAAAAACGTTTTTGGGGGGATACAGGATAAATTAATATATTTATAGAAAAATTACTTTACTAAATACTTTCCTTTTATTGGGTTTTAGGTTCCCAAGCGATGTCCATATGGGGAACAGGTGACTGTAAAAGCTTAATTTGAAATCAGATTTACGCCCCTCTGAAGTATGAGCAAGCATTTTACGCCTGTACTGACTGATATCTATGGGTTAGTAGTCTTACTCACACATCTTTGAAACGGCTTCATTTTCTTCGGCTTATTGCCATTCCATATTCATTCGTTCCTCTGAGGCTCGTTTACTCACAGCACTTGACAAATCTAAAGTCACCTCTCAGTGATTATTTGACAATCAGTTTGACAGTCGTCTACTTATTTGATATTCATCCTTTGAAGATAAAGCTCGGAGGAACGGATGAAAGTGAAGTGAAAAAGGAATGAATATGAAGTGACAATAAAGCCTTTTTCTTCTAATTTTATAATCCACATGTTGTAAATCATATAATTGTGGATACTGCTGACAAAGTTCAATCAACTTTTCCGTCTGAGTTCTTGTCCAAAAACTTGTTAATTTTGTATATGGTAGTTTATCTAATTATTCACGGCCCACAGTTAATTCTTCAATGCACATGGACATTTGCTCTTAGCTCTTGGCAGGTGGAACGAAAATGACAATGAGACACTTAAATGGAACAATATGCATTTGAAACAGTCATGCGACCAAAAAAGCGAACGTGAGTTCTGTTTTGATCGAGACACACTTCCTCTTCTCCCGAATCAACCTCTCACCAACAAATTTCGTCACGAACGTTCGCTGAAGCGAACCGTCTAAACAGGCACATATTAATTCGGTCTGGCAAATCGTATTTTCTCCCAGGCATACCTCGTATTCTGTCAAAGACTATGCAACCTGTGTTACAAAGACTGTTCACTCCGGTAATTTAGCTTCTTATTTTTCGTGACCTTGGTACCGTTATTTCTCCCACGCTTTTGCTAGAAGTCGATAGCATGCTTACTCATTGTGGTGAAAATGTGGGCAACAATGCTGAGACGGGGCTCGGAATTTAGTGGAATTGATACAGAGCTACAGGGTCCCCCAAAAATATGAACGAATAAATTTTTTATAAGTGGTCCTTTAAGCCAAAAATTAATTATTAATTTGGTTCCTATCTGAAAAGCCGGCCGGGTCGGCACCAATGCAATGACAGAAAAACCAAATGTTTCGCCAATACGCAAAGTAATAAATGAATTCTTATTGCGTAGTGTTCGTCAGCGTTTGTAACTGCTGTCGTCCTTCTTGTTTATTAGGAAATTTAAACGAGAATTTGGAACTGGAACCAGCTCTTTTCGACTAATGGGTAAATTTTGTTTTCTTTTTATGCGGAAAAGTGGCCATAGAGGGGTTAAATTGCGTCGCAAAATTAGAGCGAACATTCTTTGTAACTGTAGGTTCCATATTCTTTGTTCTACAGCACCCTTGAAATCCTTGTTTGTTGAGAATGTAGCGGGTAATGATTAAAAAAGTTCGTCGTTCGGCCTACACAACATGTTTTGTATTATGAGGATTTGGTGTCATGGGATGCGTTTGCGTCTGCGTTTTAAATTCATTCTGGAAGAAAACAGTGCGCATGAAAGGTTTTTTTGGTATGATCACCCGCTTTTTAGTACACTCACGTTGAGGGTTTTTAAACGGTACAGCGTTTCCTTAGGTTTTATTTTCAAAGGCCGCAGGCCTTAAGGAAACGCTATATCATTTCCGGAGCGTAGTAATATCCGACTAGTGTTAGTGTAGACAATTTTTGTGTTAGTCGAGCAGTGGAGGCGAGGAAAAAACACATTCTTTTAGGGGGTATATAAATAATATATAAAATATAACCAAAAACTGTATATACAGGATCTTCAGAGGTGGGAGGGAAGTATTGCAGGAGGTGAAAGCTCAGGCCGAGACAAGCAAAAAATCGTATAGGTGGGGGGGGGGGGATCATCTCGCACGTTTTGGCAGTTACAGGGTGATTCGTAAATCTGAATGTTGCCTTATATGGGAACAGCTATTGCATTTTTATCTATTTTTCTACGCATCGCAACGACCCCAAACTGGTCTTAAAAAATCACTATTTTGAAGCCCTTTCCAAAAAAGGCAACATCACCCCCTACCCCCAACCCCTTGGGCCTAATCACCTCTGGAAGTTGAAAGATTAACATTTATTTCTCGATATTTCACCTTTCGCCCCACTTTTTTCCGAAATTCACGTTATTAACATACCTACTTTTTATTTTTTTTTAAGTTACCTATCTAATTACCTTTCCAAAAAGGTGCAACATGTCTAGGTAGAAAGGGGTTGCAAAAGTCCTGTAATTAAAACATCCGCACAGGTACCTAATTACTTTATTCCACCATAATGGAAAAACTCGTTAAGTAAACAATTGTTATGACAGCAAGGTCGGACATGTTTGTTTAGGAAACACAGGTAATAAATTTTTGTTATTTCAGCAAAACTGTTATATAATATTAAATGTAATCTCGTTAAATGGCGTTTTTAGTTTATGATATCCAATATTGACTCCTAAGTATCCTGACGCTCCTTTTCTTATACCTCCTACTCCTATGAATTATGGTATAAAAATGGGTAAGAGTGAAAGGACATTGACAACAGTCGAAGAAGCAATCGATAAGAACAGGTGTTTAATAGAAAAATATGAAGAAAAAATGGCAGAATTTACTGTTGAAGAGTATGCTGATATAATTTACGTGTACGGTTTAGTAGACGGAAATGATAGTGAGGCCGTACGGGGATACCAAAGGAGATTCACGAATCGGCGAGTACCCGACAGAAGGGTATTTTCAAGGACTTTCAGGAGGTTAAAAGAAACCAGAAGTGTAATCACCCCCAGAGCTGAAGCGCGATCAGGAACATCGGCCGATTCAGCGGACACCGACCAACAAATCCTCAACATCGTCAGGAACAGCCCTGAAATAAGCATCAGGCAGGTCGCACGACGGTTAGGATTGTCTTCAGGGAGAGCTTGGTTTGTTGTGAACTGCATCCATACCGCCATATCCCTCTCCAAGCACTACATCAAGGAGATTCCGGAAGACGATTGTAGTTCTGCACTTGGCTGCTTGAGGCTGACATCGAAAACAGATGGTTTCTAGACCGAATTCTGTGGACGGATGAATCGCAATTCACCTTGGCCCAAGTGCTGAATAGTTAGCTATATTCGGACTTTTTGGAGAATAGCCATCCTGATCTCTTGGAGGACATCCCCCTGGCCACGAGAAGCGCAATGTATTTACAGTACGACGGAGGAACAGCGCATACTGGTAACTTTGTTAGTGCAAGGCTTAATGAACATTACCCAGAGCGCTGGATTGGACGAGGTGGACCGATTCCTTAGCCTGTTAGGTCACCGGCCTTACTCCACTGCACTTTTTCTTATAGGGAATGATGAAAGATGAAGTCTACTCAAGATCAGTCAAACCCAGAGAAGAATTAGTTACCAGGATTGGAACTGCAGCGACAAAAATATGGGAGAGACTGGCTATCATAGAGCTCAAATGCGGAATAAGACGAAGGCTACTTGCATGCATCGAAACTGGCGGAGAACATTTTGAATAGCTTTTGTGGCACAAGTAGTAAGGATCCACTCCGCCATATAAAGAAGACTAGGTGCGATAGGGAGAGGTTGCTTAGGGTTCCCACTCGGTGGTATGAGGATGTTGGTGTGAAAGGGAAGGGTGGATTTTTTGTCGAGGTGTGGTTGTGGTTTTGGTGGGGGTGCGGGTAGAGTGGCTGGGGGGAAGGTGAAGAGGTGTCGGGTAGTTTGCCAGCGGTGGTGCGAAAAGAGAGGAGCAGGAATATCGCGAAAGAGGGGTGACTGTGTAGAGAAGGTGGAGTGATATTGGTTGGCTTGTCAGCGGTGGTGTGAAAGAGCGAGTGATGATGACTTTGCGGAGGAGAGGTTGGTTTGTTGTTCGGTTGTTGGTAGGGGAAACAGGCTGAATGTGCGGTGTGCTGAAGAAGAATAAGAGGAGCAGGAATATTGCGAAAGAGGGGTGATTTTGCAGAGAAGGTGAAGTGGCAGCGGCTAGCTTGCTAGCGGCGGTGTGAACAGTACGGGCATTTCGCCGATGTGATCGTACCGCATGACGACGAAGAAGAAGAGGAGGAGGAGCACGAATATTGCAAAGAAGCGGTGGCCTGCTGCTGCTGCTGCTGCTTTTTCGAAGGGGTAAAACAGGCGATCGATCGATCGATCGATGAAGCAAAGGGCTGGTCGGGACAGCACGCCTGACTTGGGGAAGATCGGAAGAAGCAAAGAAGAAGTTAAGAAGATAAAACTTGGATTGCATGTGCATGAAATGACAAACAAGTGTGGGCAGATAAGATTCTGGACATGTGCCTTTCGGGAGCACGTGGGGTGCATAGAGCGGCCGATTGGGTAACAGATGATCTTGAAAATTAAAAGAGTCTCGGTGTTGTTGTTGTTGTGGTTTGATCTCAGGCATACGGAAAAAGTTGGTCAGGGTCGTGTGACATTGTGCAAGAGTGAAGAGCGTGTGCACAAAACAACTGTCATAGAAATAAGTTGAAGGAGCTGGGTTGGGAAAAATAAAACCAGATTTTTGTCTTTCATAGTAAATTTTATTTTAATGTATTAAATTTCTATCAATTGTATACACACTTTTGAGAATTTAGTGACATCCTTTTAAAAATACATGAGATTTTGGCGCAGAACCGGCAAACAGGTGTATTTTTATATTTTCCGTCTATATTGTTCGTAAAAATAATAAATTTCACAAAATAAGCCAAACAAAATGACCGCTCCAACTAAAACTTTGAAAGTATTTAAAGTCCACCTCGTGTGCTTTGATGGTGGAGGTGGACTATTATACGGACCACACACATCCTTACCGTTGGCATAGATGCAGTCAGGGGAACGTCGAAGATGTTCGGCCTCTACGTCTTCAGGGCAGTTTAAGGCGCTCATTTCCATGCAGCAAAAATAGCATTTTGCTATGTCTTTCAGGTTGGTGTAAAAAAAGCCGCTCCTTGTTAACTTGTATGATTTCCTGTCTTCCAAAGTTAGATTTTTAAATGTCTTTAGCCGATCAGATTCACGCTTTAAGATCAACATTGCGACTGCAATAAAGACTGTTTACAAAACGTCTTTTATACTAATCCATGTGTTGTGCTTTTGTGGAAATCCAAGCCATTTAACATAAACTTTATCCCCTCGTCGTTTTAAAACTTTTTCTACAAGGTAAACGTCGGGATATCTGACAGGGGTTAGTTCAAGCTGGTAAAAAGCACCTTGTATTATATGTCCTTGATAGTCTTCAAGAATGTAAGTTACTGGATAAGTGTTTTTTACCTCTTTTATTTTGAAATTTTCAGTAGACCGGTTTGGGGTGTAGCCTTTTTCAAAAACATGTTTATATCTACTTATCCGAACAAAGTCTCCTACCTTGTACTTTGGGTGTGACTTTGGTTTTGGTGTTTTATACACAGTTAGCAATAAGCGAATCTCATCAGCAGGGCCGACGTCTATGGGCCTCATCTTAATAGTTCGATGTTTTCTTCTATTATATTTATCTGTTAACTTGTCCAGCATACTCAGCCAATGGTAATTGCCATTCATACTAAATTCCTTCCACATAATAGTTTTTAATGTCCTATTAAATCTTTCTACAATTGACGCCTTCAAAGAACTATAAGTTGAGTAATGATTAACATCATATTTTTCCATCAATTGTTTAAACGACTTGTTGTAGAACTCTTTTCCATCATCTGTTTGCAAGTTTCTTGGAATACGGCCCTGACTAAAAATTAGTTGCATTGCTTTAGCGACTTCTATCCCGCTTTTATTTTTAATTGGCAAAGCCCATGCATATTTAGAAAATGTATCAATGACAGTTAGTAAAAAACGAAACCTTTGATTTTCTTTTGCATATGAACTCATATCCACTAAGTCTGCCTGCCAAAGGTCATCTTTACCTTTAATCGTTACACGACGACGCTTAAAGTTTTTGCGAGCAGGTCTATGTAGCTCGTTAATAATCTGTCTTCTGCTCATTCTTGAAAGAGTATATAAGTACTTTTTACGGGATGGGGATTTATATACAAAAAAGTTTGTTCTCAAGGGTTTTGTTTTTTGTTTTCGCTGTAAAAATGATCACGTTTAAACATCCATTTACAATGATCGTGGCAGGACCTTCTGGATGTGGAAAGACTACGTTTATTAAAAATCTTCTGAGTGATGCCTGGTTAATACAGCCGGAAATTACTAGGATTATATGGTGTAATGCGGAGCGTGAGGCGGGTTTTTCAAGTGATAACACAACGCGCAGATCTACACCATTCATTAATAATTTGTCTTGGTTAAACATATCAGCATGTATTTTCCCCATTAGCTCGACAACGTTGCTCTTATCGAAAAGTCTTCGTCTTGCTGAGTAGCCTAAATTTTGGCCGCCATCTTGAGCAATTTCCATACTGCTTTCATCGATATACCAGCCAACAGATTCTAAGTGTGTTGATGCCGCATCTTTTCCATAATTTAACAAGTTCTCAATATACGCCCTATAATTGTAATTATTGTCAGTTTGAACAACCGGTCTCCCATTTAGGTAAATAGTGCATTGACGAAAGAGCGAGTGAAGCACGTTATTGACAACACCAGGATCTTCATCAGACACAGTCTTCACGGTACCATCTGAGGCTTTTACAATAATATCGCTTCCAGTATAAAGTTCTTCTTTTCCATTTTTAAATTTAATTAGTTGCACTTTTAAACGTAGGTAAATACTTGACAAGTCTCGATATGTATCTCCATGTCCCAGCGAAACAAATTCCAAAACTGATGAGTTATCTAATGAGGCTATAGGCTTGTATGCTACCTCTTCGGTTTTTAAAACATTACTTTGAACAGCGGGTGTAGAGAAAAGGTCCAGCTCAGATTTCATGCACTCAGTATACGTGGACATTTTGCTTATTTATCAAAAATATCCAATGCTCGTTTACGAAAACCGCGTTTGCCTTTTATAGATTTTTTCTTCTTGTTTACTGTTTTTTTCGTAGCACGTTTTGTTTGTTTTGAACGTCTTTTTCGTTTAGGAGACTTGGTTAAGCGTAACGTTGTAAACGGATTAGCTCTTTTAATAATCGTACGATTATTTATACCTGCACCGCCCATACTATCGAAGAGTTTATTTATACCCTTTTGCGCTAGGTCTTGTGCAACAGCTTTTCCCTGGTCTTTTAAAATGTCCTTAACCGGCTTGCTGCCAATTTCTTGCAGTATTGTTTTTCCAGTTTTCAGCGCTTGCTGTTTTATAACTTTGGCTCCTGAAGCAACTAATGGCTGTAAATAACGAAATAGGCCACTGAAGAAACTGCCAATACCTCTTCCTTGCTGGTAAGTAAGCGGCGCCCGGTACAATTCCCCTATATCCGACAAGTTACCGCCACTTTGTAGTAAGTAGTATCGCGTATAATATGAATTCATTTTTATTAAGGGCTAAAGTCAAGCAATGTGCTATCAAATTGAAAACTGGTAGGGGGTGCACATATATTTATAGTTTATTGTGTTTTAAAATGAAGCATCACATAAGTTGGAATATAACTTGGTTTAAAATTAATCAATTCACCCTGGCTATCAGTTATTTTTATAGAAATATCTTCTATAAATGTTTTCTCGATAGGGCAGTATTCTACATGCTCAAATCTTAGTACACCCTCACACGATTGTGTCGGTATCACTCGTAAGTATCGAGCTAATTTATTACGAATAATTCTCGGTTTAATAATATCGGTGTAAATGAAAATCAAGTTTTTATCATAACATTTTTTTGATATCTCCATAGATTCTCGGGGGAATCTTTGTATTAATTCATTGATTGTACTTTCCAGACCATTAATTTTATCAATAATTGACATATGCTCTTGACGTAGTCCAGCAGTGTTGAATGATTCTGTTATTTCCGAAAGTATTGCATCAGGTTTCCGCTTTTCTTCAGGCGTTTGAAGAAATATATCCGTAAAAAAGTCCGACAAATTGACTATATTTGTATCAATAGGTACCGGTGTTGTCAAGTATTCTCCTGAACTCTGCTTTTCGTATGGCACATCCAAAACATCACTATCTTTAGTAATTTTTCGCTGATTAGGGGCTTTTGCATTTACTGAATCTTTTTTTAACCTGTTTAGAACACCGAAGATTGTATCTTTAATCTGAATAATCTTTTTCTGCTTTTCTTGCTCGCTAATTGTCTGATCGTCGAAATACACATTTGATATTAAAAGCGTGACAAGATCTTTAACATTAAGGTGTGACGGTAATGGTTTTTTTATTCTTATTGTTACTTCCAACTCTTCTAGCCGTAGTTCAAACATGTCATGCACCTTTTTGGCGGTACCTTTTGTTGCTTTATCTCGGGCCCTTTTAATGCTAAGGGCAGGATGTGTGTAATTATCGATTGCATTTTGTATTACAATATGCTTTCTTTTTCTTTTAGGAATTTGCCCAATAATGTCATCAACAAATGCTTCAACTGACTCATAGTTCTTATACTTTAAAATTACATTTTCCGAAGTTTTTTTCCCTTGATAAATGTGTAGTATAAACTCTTCCGGCTCTTGTGTGTAGCTTATTTCAGGTATCACATTGTCCAAAAAGTCAGCTCCCAACCGATCCCACATTGCTTTTTTAACGTCGTCCAAGAACATAGTATACCAAGAAGGACTGACTGCATTGTAAAATGTTAGTAGAAATGCTGAAAAATTTACCTGTTCTGCTCTATAGCTCGCTTGTTCAAGACTTTCTTTTGTCCACTCAAGTTTAACATTGTCATTTATTTTTACTGTCAATGATTTCAATTCTGCTTTTTGTTGCTCTCTTATCTCTTTTAACTGGTTATTAGGCGTTTCCCGCTTCGTTCTTTTAAAGCCACTATCATTTATTATGTCAGCTACATTGCGCTTTACACTTTGCCTTTCATTTATGTCATAGTTTGGTAATGAAATTTCAGTCACTCCAACGCACCAGCTATTAGAAAACTTGCATGAGCTAGCAAGCGCATTTGTAAAAGCTGACAGAGTGTTTTCAGGATAAAATTGCAAAGAATTGTTGCTTAAAAGACATACGTAAAAGTCGTTATTCACTATATCTATAGGCATTTTTTATATTTTAAAGCCTAACCCAAGCAACGTCTGGTACACTCGAACTTCGCTCTTTTTTACTTTTTATACGTTCACTTTGCCGCAGTCCTTTTTTCGCAGGAAATGCAAGCTCGTATTGACCAGGATCAAGTAGCGATGGCCTTAATATAGGTTGTTTAGTCGAGGCCTTATCTTTGGGAGTGTCTTGTTCTAATTCCTCTATAAAGCTAGCAACTTCGTCAGCACTCATATCCGTAGGCACAGTGTACTGAGTTATACCGTCAGTACCAGTTATTACTTTATAGTCTTTATCGTGAACTTTTGGTATTTTTGCAGGGGGTTTGAGACTTTTTGCTATCCCACTAGCTGATAAACGTCGTTTAGCAGCTGGAGATAAAGACCTTTTTGGCGGTGTTTTATCACGCGGCTCCTCAAAAATAAATTCTTCGATCTCAAAAGGGGTCTTTTCAAATATATTCTCTTTTATCGGTGAAGTTTGCGTTGATTCACCCTTTTTAAAAATAATTTTTGTTTGAGTAGAACTATCTCTCAAACCCTTATGCCTAACTGGCAAATGCTCTTGAACGGGGATTTTATTTTGTCTTTTTTCGAAAACTTGCGCCTTTTTACGTTTTACGTTTAGAAATTTTACTAATTCATTCCTATAATTATACCATTTTTCTTTGTCAGACAGATTTTTACTTTTTAATATCTTATCCATGGATTTATCAAATAAGGACAAATTTGTAGATTGTTCTATTTCACCCTTTAAATTATTATACACTTCCGGTGAAAGAAGCAGCATTTTGTTAAGGCTATTAGCTTTATGCATATTTTTCAATTAGCGAACCTATTACACCCCATAGGACACTTCCTAATAAAACTGGTAAAAAACCTCCTCGTTGTATTAGTAATTTACGTTGCCTTGCCACAGATCTTTTTGCGTCAACTAATTTTCGCATATCCTTTTTATACTTGCACAGCGAATTATATATCTTGCCATGGGGCATATGATTTCCTTTTAGTGTGTTAAGTGTGATTTCACAAAGTGTTTTTATAACTTCGGGATCTGCATTTTTAAGAATAGCATTTCTCAAATTTGTTTTAGATTTTTGAAGTACATAAAGCATATGCTTGTTGTCCTTTAACCGTTTCACTCTTGACACCATTTTTACTATTCAAGGAACTTTGCGGGCAAAAACAGGTTGCGAAATCTTTATTAAATATGTCCGTTCGGAATCTTAACGTGTCGTTAATCTCCTGAGTGAGATCTATCAGTAAGCATCCGTAAGGCTCCTGAGTGGCCTCTTTATATATTTTTAGAAGCTCTAAACTATCTTCCGGATAAATCTGTCTCGCTAAATGCACGAATCGACTTTTATCTCGGGGATTTTTAAAAACGACAAGGTACTTACAGTTTAGCGATATATCCCTACAGAACTTTCCCTGATGAAATACGTTCTGTGTTACAAGAACCACTGAAAAATTACGATGATGTGATCCTTTTGTAAAAAGCTCACAGACTTGTTTACTGAAAGCATTTAACATCATATCATCTATAACAATTAGCGTGGGTTCATTTGTGTAATTTATAAACTCATCGGGTACACTGTTTATATATTCTATGTTTGTGGGCACAATATCTACTGGCAGAGCCTCACGCTCCGCATTACACCATATAATCCTAGTAATTTCCGGCTGTATTAACCAGGCATCACTCAGAAGATTTTTAATAAACGTAGTCTTTCCACATCCAGAAGGTCCTGCCACGATCATTGTAAATGGATGTTTAAACGTGATCATTTTTACAGCGAAAACAAAAAACAAAACCCTTGAGAACAAACTTTTTTGTATATAAATCCCCATCCCGTAAAAAGTACTTATATACTCTTTCAAGAATGAGCAGAAGACAGATTATTAACGAGCTACATAGACCTGCTCGCAAAAACTTTAAGCGTCGTCGTGTAACGATTAAAGGTAAAGATGACCTTTGGCAGGCAGACTTAGTGGATATGAGTTCATATGCAAAAGAAAATCAAAGGTTTCGTTTTTTACTAACTGTCATTGATACATTTTCTAAATATGCATGGGCTTTGCCAATTAAAAATAAAAGCGGGATAGAAGTCGCTAAAGCAATGCAACTAATTTTTAGTCAGGGCCGTATTCCAAGAAACTTGCAAACAGATGATGGAAAAGAGTTCTACAACAAGTCGTTTAAACAATTGATGGAAAAATATGATGTTAATCATTACTCAACTTATAGTTCTTTGAAGGCGTCAATTGTAGAAAGATTTAATAGGACATTAAAAACTATTATGTGGAAGGAATTTAGTATGAATGGCAATTACCATTGGCTGAGTATGCTGGACAAGTTAACAGATAAATATAATAGAAGAAAACATCGAACTATTAAGATGAGGCCCATAGACGTCGGCCCTGCTGATGAGATTCGCTTATTGCTAACTGTGTATAAAACACCAAAACCAAAGTCACACCCAAAGTACAAGGTAGGAGACTTTGTTCGGATAAGTAGATATAAACATGTTTTTGAAAAAGGCCACACCCCAAACTGGCCTACTGAAATTTTCAAAATAAAAGAGGTAAAAAACACTTATCCAGTAACTTACATTCTTGAAGACTATCAAGGACATATAATACAAGGTGCTTTTTACCAGCTTGAACTAACCCCTGTCAGATATCCCGACGTTTTCCTTGTAGAAAAAGTTTTAAAACGACGAGGGGATAAAGTTTATGTTAAATGGCTTGGATTTCCACAAAAGCACAACACATGGATTAGTATAAAAGACGTTTTGTAAACAGTCTTTATTGCAGTCGCAATGTTGATCTTAAAGCGTGAATCTGATCGGCTAAAGACATTTAAAAATCTAACTTTGGAAGACAGGAAATCATACAAGTTAGCAAGGAGCGGCTTTTTTTACACCAACCTGAAAGACATAGCAAAATGCTATTTTTGCTGCATGGAAATGAGCGCCTTAAACTGCCCTGAAGACGTAGAGGCCGAACATCTTCGACGTTCCCCTGACTGCATCTATGCCAACGGTAAGGATGTGTGTGGTCCGTATAATAGTCCACCTCCACCATCAAAGCACACGAGGTGGACTTTAAATACTTTCAAAGTTTTAGCTGGAGCGGTCATTTTGTTTGGCTTATTTTGTGAAATTTATTATTTTTACGAACAATATAGACGGAAAATATAAAAATACACCTGTTTGCCGGTTCTGCGCCAAAATCTCATGTATTTTTAAAAGGATGTCACTAAATTCTCAAAAGTGTGTATACAATTGATAGAAATTTAATACATTAAAATAAAATTTACTATGAAAGACAAAAATCTGGTTTTATTTTTCCCAACCCAGCTCCTTCAACTTATTTCTATGACAGTTGTTTTGTGCACACGCTCTTCACTCTTGCACAATGTCACACGACCCTGACCAACTTTTTCCGTATGCCTGAGATCAAACCACAACAACAACAACACCGAGACTCTTTTAATTTTCAAGATCATCTGTTACCCAATCGGCCGCTCTATGCACCCCACGTGCTCCCGAAAGGCACATGTCCAGAATCTTATCTGCCCACACTTGTTTGTCATTTCATGCACATGCAATCCAAGTTTTATCTTCTTAACTTCTTCTTTGCTTCTTCCGATCTTCCCCAAGTCAGGCGTGCTGTCCCGACCAGCCCTTTGCTTCATCGATCGATCGATCGATCGCCTGTTTTACCCCTTCGAAAAAGCAGCAGCAGCAGCAGCAGGCCACCGCTTCTTTGCAATATTCCTGCTCCTCCTCCTCTTCTTCTTCGTCGTCATGCGGTACGATCACATCGGCGAAATGCCCGTACTGTTCACACCGCCGCTAGCAAGCTAGCCGCTGCCACTTCACCTTCTCTGCAAAATCACCCCTCTTTCGCAATATTCCTGCTCCTCTTATTCTTCTTCAGCACACCGCACATTCAGCCTGTTTCCCCTACCAACAACCGAACAACAAACCAACCTCTCCTCCGCAAAGTCATCATCACTCGCTCTTTCACACCACCGCTGACAAGCCAACCATTATCACTCCACCTTCTCTACACAGTCACCCCTCTTTCGCGATATTCCTGCTCCTCTCTTTTCGCACCACCGCTGGCAAACTACCCGACACCTCTTCACCTTCCCCCCAGCCACTCTACCCGCACCCCCACCAAAACCACAACCACACCTCGACAGAAAATCCACCCTTCCCTTTCACACCAACATCCTCATACCACCGAGTGGGAACCCTAAGCAACCTCTCCCTATCGCACCTAGTCTTCTTTATATGGCGGAGTGGATCCTTACTACTGGCACATAAGTTTTAATTGTAATTAGTTTTTAAGTGAATAAAATGTATCTTCTAGTTAATTTAAGTATAATTTTGTAGGCAACTCTGTAATATACCATTATTAAAATGACCAGCGCTCGGTAATCTAAGCGGCTCATGAAGAGTCAGTCGGTTCTGGGCACTCAATAAAGTGTGTGCATTGGAAAGTCTCATGTTTCATTTTAAAGTCCCTACAGTTAAAGTCAGAAATGAGATTAAGTGTTCGCGCCTCAATTTAGAAAAATTTAGATGTTAGAAATTTTATTGCCGTAAAAAGAGCGCTATAGTGATACAAAAACCATCAAGATATCAACGGCAGGCTGTGATGGTCTAATTTCTCATAAGCGTGATACATTTTTGGAGATTTTGGAGCTTGCATGATTGCAAGGGCGATGTGATCTCACTAATGCACCGGGGGGGGGGGGGGGGGGGAAGAGGTCTTAAGACAAAACACCGGGGTAATATAGTGTAAGAGTTCTCTCAAGATCCAACTTGGCGACCCGCCCGATGGCAATCTACCGTTCGCGTTCAAATCCTAAATCGAACTCCTGACTGAGCATATTTGGGCTTAACTCATCAGCTCGTTCCTAGTTTCCTGTTAAAACATGTTCAAGTTCCCTGTTCATTTACTTGCTTACTTTCTAACCCTGGAGCCAGCGTTTATTATTCCTAGCGGACAGTTCTAATTCACCGATGCGCATTCGGTTGCTAAGTTTCCCTTTTCTCGTCCCGATCATAGAAATCATAAACTACCTCTTTTATTGTGTACCCAGTCCTGTCTGTTCCTAATGTGGTTTATTGTCCGAGTCGCCAAGAAGGTTCTGAACCTTAAGTGTTTTTAACCCATGGCCCTGTAACAGTCGCGCCAGATGGGATTTGTTTCGCATTGATCGTTACAGTTCGGCCAACCTGCCAATCACTGTCCTCAGTGATTTTATTTTTTTTCCGTCGCCATTATCCCTCTTTCTTATGGCCACTAAGCCCAATTTCTCCCACGACCACAGAGGTCCAATTTCTTACACGACCACCAAGGTCCAACTCCTTACTTGACCACCGAGGTCCACTTTATTACACGACCACTAAGGTCTAATTTCTTACACGACCACCAAGGTCCAATTCCTTACACGACCACCGAGGTCCAATTTCTTACACGACCACCAAGGTCCAATTCCTTATATGACCACCGAGGTCCAATTTCTTACACGACCACCAAGGTCCAACTCCTTACTTGACCGCCGAGGTCCACTTTATTACACGACCACTAAGGTCCAATTTCTTACACGACCACCAAGGTCCAATTCCTTACACGACCACCGAGGTCCAATTTATTGTACGACCACTAAGGTCTAGTTTTCCTGACACAATCAGCTACTCACAACTACACTCAAGTCAACACCAGCTCTATTCTCGTACGCAACTATTGCAACTACTTTCCCCTTCGTCTTCATCTTCATCTTCACTTTCTTATTATATGCACATCTCAATGTCACTGCACTATTTCTTTATTCGGCACACAGGATTAACCCCACACCTGGAATTTGTAAGAGTTCTCTCAAGATCCAACTTGGCGACCCGACCGATGGCAATCTACCGTTCGCGTTCAAATCCTAAATTGAACTCCTGACTGAGCATATTTGGGCTTAACTCATCAGCTCGTTCCTAGTTTCCTGTTAAAACATGTTCAAGTTCCCTGTTCATTTACTTGCCTACTTTCTAACCATGGAGCCAGCGTTTATTATTCCTAGCAGACAGTTCTAATTCACCGATGCGCATTCGGTTGCTAAGTATCCCTTTTCTCGTCCCGATCATAGAAATCATAAACTACCTCTTTTATTGTATACCCAGTCCTGTCTGTTCCTAATGTGGTTTATTGCCCGAGTCGCCAAGAAGGTTCTGAACCTTAAGTGTTTTTAACCCATGGCCCTGTAACAGTCGCGCCAGATGGGATTTGTTTCGCATTGATCGTTACAATAGTCAGAAATCTTTATTTCACTGAGTCTTCAGAAATGAACGGGCAGCGTGGACAGCCAGAAAAAGTCTCGAGGTGCGCGGAGGTATCAATCCTGCTGCGGCGGATTCCAGACGGGAAATGAGTTGCACGAGTGAGCATTCCGCTCCATGAGACGCTGCTTGCGCCGAGCGCGCCGCGCCGCTGCTGGTGGCGAATAGGGCGCCGCAGGCGCACTTGGTGGCAAATAGGGCGCCGCAGGCGCTCGTGGTGGCGAATAGGGCGCCACAGCCACTCCCTGCCCAATGACCTTCGCAGGCTGCGAAGGGAATGAGAAGGTGACTCTCTTGGTGGTGTTGTTGGGCTGGATGAGTTGCGAAGACGATGAAGGCTGCGGCGGCGGCCGCTGAGGCTGTGAAAGTTGCGGAGACTGTGAAGGCTGTGCGGACTCAGAAAACTGCGAGTCAGCCGGCGCGAGAAAAGCCGGCTTGAGGTGGTCAGTCGACAGGGCCCTTGAGAGTCCATTGACGTCTATGGCGTAGGTGCGGTCGTCGACCCTTTTGATGACTCGGTGAGGGCCAGTGTAGGGTGGCTCCAAAGGCCCACGGATGGCGTCGACCCGTCGGAAAACGTACTCGCAAGTGCGTAAGTCCTTGAAGACAGACGGACGGTGCTCAACGTGTCTGGCAGCAGGTACCGGGCGGATAGCCCCGAAGAGGCGTCGGAGGTCAGCAACAAATTCCGTGGGGCTGACAGCTGATGCGTCCTGGGAGGCGACAAAGTCGCCTGGGATGCGCAGGGAGGTCCCGAATACCAACTCGGCTGGCGAGGCCTGCAGGTCATAACCATATGTCCATATGGCCACCGCGGGCACGTTTGCAGCGGTCGATTCGTTGGACCCAATTTTCGATGACTTGGCCACACATTTCGGCCGAAACGGCTGCTATTTCTCGTTCAATCTTGGCTCTGAGCTCTTCCAACGTCGTCAGCTTGTTGGCATAGACCAATGACTTGACGTAGCCCCAAAGAAAAAAGTCTAGAGGCGTTAAATCGCACGAACGAGGCGGCCAATCGACTGGTCCATTTCTTGAGATAACACGCTCATCAAACTTACTCTTCAATAAATCGATTGTAACGTGTGCTGTGTGGCTTGTGGCACCATCCTGTTGGAACCACATGTTGTCCAAGTCCATATCTTTCAATTCGGGCCAAAAATAATCGGTAATCATGGCGCGATAACGATTACCATTCACAGTAACGTGACGATCATTATCGTGGACGAAAAAATATGGCCCTATGACGCCGCCGGTATGCAATCCGCACCAAACAGTTATTTTTTGTGGATGAAGTGGTGTTTCATGAAGCACATGTGGATTTGCATCCGACCAATAATGCATATTTTGCTTATTGACGAACCCATTGAGCCAAAAATGAGCTTCGTCATTGAAGATGATTTTGCGATGAAATTGATCATCTTGGCGCATCTTTTCCAGAGCCCAATCGGAGAACGTACGTCCCTTCAAATGGTCCATCGGTTTCAATTCTTGAGTCAGTTTGATCTTGTATGGGTGTAAACCAAGATCCTTACGCAAAATTCGCCATAAAGTGGTCTGGGCTATGCCCAACTCTTGAGAACGCTGTGGAATTGACTGCTTTGGATCATTTGCTACGGACGTTTCAACGGCAGCGATATTTTCGACACTTCGACCAACCCGTTGTCTCACTGGCACGGCAACATCACACAACGAATAAGTAGACTCAAATTTTTGCACTATACTTGTTACTGCCTGTCTACTAGGGCGAGAATTACGACCGATAATCGGAGTTAACGCTCTTAAAGTAGCGGTCACCGACTCCGAATTTCTGTAGTAAATTTTTATAATTTGCAGACGTTGTTCGTTCGTGTACTTTACCATGATGAAAATGTTAAGCTTACTGAATAAATTGACAGTGAAAGTTGGATGATTAGTGAAAGGGTGCGTTCACAATATGAATTCAAAGTTTTCAAGTCCCTATTGGAAAACCCTTTATAACTTTAATACCTCAAGAACAATTTATGATAACGGATCTGGTTTGACCGTAAGAATTTATTTATTTATATATATATTTATTTATTTATTTATTTTTGCGCTTAATACAAGCTACATAAAAAGAGAACTTAAAAACTAGAAATTAAAGTAATACAAGTATGAACAAACTAGGGAAGGGAATTGGGCGGGCAAAGCGTCTACGGGGGATTGCTAAGGCTGTTCCTGAGTGACGCTTTACTCAGGTGGAAGTCAAAGGATGGGAGGGAGTTGGCTTTTTGAAGCATTATCGTGAGGGGCTCAGAAAGGCCGTAGTTGGTGCGGTGGTAAGCATGGCGAAAGAGAGGGGCCGAACGAAGGGTACGGACATTGGTGTAAATGGGAACCCGTTGAAGAAGAGAGGGGCAGTCGATCTCGCCGATAAGCAGTTGATGAATGAAGGTAATATCGACGAGGTCGCTCCGCTTCCATAAGGGCTGCAGGTTGATAAGTAAGAGGCGGTTTTCGTAGGGCGGAAGGTTATGAGGGACAGACCAGGGAAGCTCACTGTTTGGTGCAACACGTGACGGCAATCCAGGGCAGTCAACGACCAGAAGACGCTGACCCGAAGCGCTGAATCGTTGACCGCGCGATGATGACCCCGCAATGCTGACCATTTTCTTTTTGACCACGAGCTGTTGAACAGCGATGTCATCAGCGAAAGTAGAACTGCTAACTTCGATCAGCGACCTTTTGATCGATTACCGGGACCGACAAGTCAGTCGAAAAAGATCAGACGGGAGCACCGAGCATCGCGGACGCTAAAGGTTAAAATAAGGATAATTGGTTATTTGTAAAATTCTGTCCTAGTAGTGTAAAAGGATTCATTGTAAGATTTGTGATAGTTTGTGGGAACTCTTATGTTGGTAAAATAATAAAATTTGTTATCTGTTGTTTAATAATTGTTTTTTATTGTGTCCTATATTGTTCTTGTGCCTAAGTAGTGTGGTGAGACGTATAAGGAAGAATTATCATCTCCCGTTGACCTGTCAAACAACATTTTGGTCCTTCGAGCCGGATACAGCATCCAGGAGCATCATTGAATTATCCGAGAACCGCACATCTATCCTGTAAGTCCCTTCTTCACTATCCTAGTCTTTAAGAGTGACGTCTAAGTTAAGAGTAACAACGCAATGGCCCTTCCAAATGAGCAAGCAAAGTCCACCTCTGAACGAGACACAAGAGTAGAAGAGGTGATCTTTGAACCCTCCCCTGTAGATGCTTTATTAAGGTCACAAAGGTCTTTGACAGATCGGACGACAAAATTTATAGCAAATACCAAAAAAGTTCCCATAGCCAAGCGCACGCACGGGTTCTACAATGCGCGCCTGAACGGCTGGCATGATTTGTGGCAAAGTTTTCTCGCAAATGAAGAGAAGATCAGTCAACTAAAATCAGAAGAAGATCTTTCCGACGAATACTTTACGGAAGATCATTTTTCCTTAAGGGAGGAGCGGTTTTATGAGTTCAAAGGCGAATTAGTCGATCAATTAGAAAAAATCGAGAAGCCAGACAAAACTGCAGCACCACCAACCTCGCGTAGTCCCGGTAATATCACGTTGCACGCGGATCAGAATCATTCCGTGCAACATACCCTTCCCAGAATATCATTGCCCAAGTTTTCGGGTTATTACAATGATTGGATAAGCTTCCGTGATCTCTTCGGTTCAGTGATCCATCAAAATCCTAATATCGATGATGTGCAGAAGCTTCATTATCTAAAAACTACTCTAGTAGGGGAAGCAGCGCACATCATCAGACAATATAGTATTACGAATGCGAACTATGCATCAGCATGGAAGGCATTGATCGAACGATATGAAAACAAACGAGTTCTCGGCTCCTCATTGCTAAAGACATTGACCTCACAAGCAAAAATTAGTGCAGAATCAGCAAATGCGCTTAAGGCGCTACTCGACGTTACAAATGAGTGCTTATGTTCGCTCAACAATTTGGAAATTAATACTGAACACTGGGACCCCCTCATCGTGCACATTCTAACCCAGAAGCTCCCTGTCGAAATTCATAAGGCATGGGAAGAATCGATTGGAGAATCTAAACTAAACTAAAGAGATTCTTGGAGCTCAGGTTCCGAATGTTGGAAGCTATCTCTGGAGGGAAGCCCAAGTTACTCGTTCATAGTTCAAACACCGTCCATGACCAACGGCATGAGATCAGTACAGCTCTCTGCCATTAAATTATTACCACTACGACCTTTGTCATATTTTGGTAGTTTTCTCGGAAAATTAAGTAGATTATGATCTTAATCAGTTCGTTAGAATTTTCTACCTAATTGGGAAAAGAAGATTTTTTACCTGAGGGGACGTTCCTATAAAACCAGGTCTTCTTAGAATAGAGGTTCAATTTTGGTGCGACTTTCAACCAGTGAACATCACATTAAGTGAAGTCTTTCTTTGTAAATAAGTGAAATAAGTGAAAAATTTGTTGTGTGTTTTATTGCCAGGATCACCAGTGTCTCCTCTGCAAGGTTTGTATTTTTTTACTAAACTTTATCAGAGTTAATTATTAACATGTTTAAAAATTTCTTAAAAATTGCTTATTTTTCAGAATGGGAAGAAAAGCCGATATTTCTCCAATGAAAAAGGCGAGTACTTGCACTCTACTTCAATTAGGGCAACATTCTGCGCGAGAAATTGCTCGAAGAGAAGGAGTATCACACCCTGTGGTACTTAAAATAGGAAAAAATATGAAGGAGAATATTCCAATTGAAGCAAACATAAGAAGAAATTGTCACCGCCCACGCAAAACCATACCGAGGGAGGATAGAAAAGTACTATCCACAGCTCTGCAATACAGAAGACTTCCAGCTAGGGAAATAAAAAAAGAGTTAGAGGCTTCAGGGATTAACCTGTCACTAAGAACTTTGGGAAGACGATTGTCAGAAAACAATCTGAAATGCCAACGGCCAGTTAAGAAGCCAAGGCTGACACCCAGGATGGAATCGGCTAGACTAATATGGGCAAAAGATCATAAGACCTTCACAGTTGAGCAATGGAAGAAGGTAGACATCCATAATTTTTCTTCTTGAGCAAAGAAGAAAAATCAAAAAATAATACAAATTTTTCTTCATGCCGGCAGGTTTTTTTTCCCGATGAATCCACCTTCAATACGATGACGGAAGCTGCAACCTTTGTTCCTCGTCGACCTTCAGAGAAGTTTGAAGAGTCTTGTCTTCAAAGGACTGTGAAACATCCACCGTCCATCATGATTTGGGGTGTTATAAGCGGGAGTGGACCAGGTCCTCTGTACGTTGTCGAAGGTACGATGAGGAAAGAACAGTATATTCGAGTGCTGCAGAACATATTTTTGCCCTATTTCGATGATTTTCGGGCAACCGGAGATCAACACTTCTTTATGCAAGATGGTGCACCATGTCGCACTGCAAAAATTGTTAAAGATTTCCTCACTTCCGTGCATATTCCGCTTTTGCCATGGCCCGGTAACTCACCAGACCTTAACGCCATCGAAAACGTATGGCAGTTGCTGAAACATAAAGTATATTCAAGGGAGAACACCAGCAAAGAAACATTGCTTAATAATATTAAGGATATATGGGAAAATGATCCAGCCATTAAAGAATGCATTGATTCATGTACCGAAAGCATGCCGCGACGTATAGAGGCAGTAATAAAAAATAAGTGTAGTGTTACTACATGTTAGTTAATTTTTATTCATTTTGATATAGAAATGTAGTCAATAAGCATAGCTGGTTAGAATTAATAAAACTATAGTGTTTAATTTTCACTCCGGCAGCAAAACATTGAATTTTACTTTTGGTTTCTGATTTTTTGTCAGTGGTAATAATTTAATGGCAGAGTAAGTAAGTAAGTAGTAAGACGAGAGTGCAAAACTTTCATGTCGTCCAAGGCACCTGTCAAATGTGCAAGGCTCGCCATTCCATAAGAACCTGCCCCAAGTTTTTGAAGCTTGACCCAAAGAATCGAATGCGCGTAACGAAATCCAAGGGGTGTTGCCTCAATTGTCTAGGCAATTATCACTCATTGAACAAATGCCTCAGTACCGCTCGCTGTGCGCAATGCGGTGCCAAGCATCATACTTTGCTCCATCTTCCGCTCCATCCTAAGGAAAGCGTCCCTTCAAAGCCAAAGTTTAAAGGCGCGGAGGGCGCGGAGGGCGCTGATGGCCCGACAGGTCCGGAACCATCAACATCTAACGTGCTTAACTATTTCATAGCGGAAAACCGGCACGTTCTTCTCGCCACAGCAATTGTTTATATTGAAAGTGCCGTCGGTCTTCAAGTGAGATTATCCACGACAGATACACTGGTCAAAATCACTGGGTTGGGGAATAAAGAATCCGCGAGGGCTCATAGGATGGCTAATTTAACTATTTATAAGGTCTCCGCATAACCACCACTGTGAAAGTCTCTGCAATAGCTTTTGATACATTAACTGATCTGTTGCCATCTAAGGCTCTGTTGCATGACAAATAGAAACAAATAGAAGGTTTGCAACTAGCTGATGCCGCCTTCTACAAGCCCACCCGAATAGATATGATCATAGGAGCAGATATTTTCCTCGTAATATTGCTAGATGGTGTTAATACCGGACCCATCGGTACTCCTGTCGCACAAAATACTATCTTTGGATGGATATTGTCAGGTCAAATATCAGTTAATCAACAACGCCCGAAGCCTGAAATCTTATCATTTATCAATATTCTAGATATCAATCAGAATCTTAAACGATTCTGGGAGCTGGAGGAAGTCAGCGTTCCCAAGACAGAATGCCCAGAAGATGCATTATGTGAAAATCTTTATCAGCTTTCCCACTCCAGAAATCCTGACGGCTCATAAGTTGTCAGATTACCCTTTAAGGATAATCAAAATCCAGAAAACCGACTGGGCTCGTCTCGGCATATCGCCATAAAGCGTCTACATTCAACAAAGAAAACATCCAAGCAAAGAGGATATGTTCAAGAATATAATGAAGTGTTAAAGGAGTATCTTACATCAGGTTATATGGAAGAAATTATCGACAATATCTCTTCCGAATCAAGTACAATTAATTATTTTCCGCATCATACAGTTATTAAACCCACAAGCGTTTCTACAAAGCTAAGAGTTGTCTTTGACGCTTCGTGCAAGACCTCCTCGGGAAAGTCTCTAAATGATATCTTACTGAGAGGTCACACCCTACAGCAAGATATTATTACGATTCTTATGCGGTGGAGATTTTACAAATACGTTTTCACTGCAGATATCGAAAAAATGTATCGACAAATCTGGATACACACCCCCGATTCCGACTACCAACGAATTCTCTGGAGAGAAGACCCAAGTCATCCAATTAAAGACCACCGTCTACGCACTGTTACATTCGGGGTATCATGTGCCCCGTTTTTGGCAATTCGAACTCTCCAGCAACTAGCAGAAGATGAGAGGAAAAATTTTCCAGCAGAAGCAAACTGCCTAAAAAGTGACTTCTACATATGTAGAGGACATTTTAACCGCACGAGATAGTCTGGAAGACATCAAGCTCCTTAGGAACAATTTACGTTCTTTATTTAAAAGAGGCGGATTCCGGCTTTGCAAATTTTCCTCCAATAACCTCCAGGTCTTAGCGAATTTACCCCGAGAGGACATTTCCAAAGAATCATTGTTGCAATTTTCTGAAGACACTACTATAAAGACCCTTGGTATTTACTGGAACCCGGCCCACGATCAATTCCAGTATAAACTACATAAATCTTAATGTAGAAGGGCCAGTAACGAAGAGGGCTATTCTGTCCAAAATAGCGAAACTCTATGGCTGAGCCCAATTCTCATAACGGCTAAGATCTTCATGCAAAGTCTGTGGCTGGCCGGGTCAGAGTGGGACGAGCCATTACTCCTCACTCTTCAGCAAGAATGGGAATCATTCAATAGTAATCTCCACCGAATAGAAGAAATTAGGATACCAAGGTGGATGAATGGTTCAATCCGTTCAAGTATAGAACTTCACGGGTTTTGCGACAGCTCAGAAAGGGCTTATGCAGCAGTCATTTACGCGAAGGTGCAGACAGAAGCTTTAGCGATGAGCACAAACCTCATCATCTCAAAGACTCGAGTTGCCCCGATTAAAAGCGTTTAATTACCGCGATTGGAATTATGTGAGGCGCACTTACTCTCAAGGCTGGTCCGAAGCTTGAAAGACAATTTAACCAGAGATGCAAAAACATACCTGTGGACGGATTCTACAGTAGTTTTGGATTGGCTAAAAGGCCATCCAAACCGCTGGAAATCTTTCGTTGCCGATCGTGTCACTGAAATACATAATAATGTCGAGAACGCATCGTGGAGACATGTACCCTCAAGAGAGAACCCGGCTGATCTAGCCTCCCGTGGACTTCCGGCAGCTGATTTGAGAAACAATGATCTGTGGTGGCGGGGACCATTGTGGCTGTCCCACACCCCAGATGCCTGGCCTCAGCTGCCTGTTTTATCGAAGATATAAGGGTCAGACAAAGAATTGAAGAAGGTAAAGTCATACCATATACGACAAAAAGGGGAAAAACTGATCAAGAGATTTTCAAATCTCACTAAAGCTGTCAGAGTTATTGCATTTTGGAACCGTTTTATAACAAATTGCAAGGGCAAAACGAATTTTAAAAGCTGCAATATACTTTCTTCACACATGATTGAAGTGGCAAGGCATGTTTTGATCAGACAAAGCCAGAAATTCTTCTTTCAACAGGAAATAGACGACTTGCGGAATAAACGTAATATCAGTCCTAAAAGTTCTTTACTGTCATTGCATCCATTTCTAGATAAAAGGAAGTTCTGAGAGTAGGAGGACGTCTGGAGCATTGCAACCTTAGTTTTAACGAAAAACATTCCATAATATTATCCCGGAATAGCAAACTTACTTTGCTACTCGTCGATTATTTTCATAAAATAACCTTGCACGGAGGACTCAATCTTGTGTTATATTTAATCCGAAAGCACTATTGGATTCCCAGAGTGAAGGCCATCATTAGAAAGCATATACACCTATGCACCACATGCATTAGATGGGCAGCAAAGGGTATGAATCAAATTATGGCGGACCTTCCGAGTCAACGTGTGCAATTAGAAAGACCATTTATTAATGCCGGTGTCGATTTTGCTGGTCCTCTTCACATAAGACTTAATAAAACAAGAAACGCAAAGACTTCAAAAGCCTACATTGCGGTTTTTGTCTGCTTCGCTGTAAAGGCGGTGCACATAGAGGCAGTTAGCGACTTAAATGCAAAAGCGTTCCTTGCATCGCTACGTCGTTTCTTCTCGAGACGGGGTCTCAGTAAGAATATTTATTCTGACAATGGGACGAACTTTGTAGGGTCTTCACGAATGTTAGATAAGGAGGTTCGAGCAGCAATTTCAAACAACATAAGGAAGGCCGCTGAGCATTACGGCAATCAGAGTGTTCAATGGCATTTTATCCCTCCAGGCGCTCCCCATTTTGGTGGCCTGTGGGAAGCGGGAGTCAAATCTATAAAACACTATTTACGTAGAATTCTCGGGCAGAGTCTGCTAACATTTGAAGAATTTACCACCTTGTTGGTTCAAATAGAAGGCATTCTCAACTCTCGTCCACTATGTCCCTTAACATCCGAACCCGAGGAGTTTATTTCTCTCACACCGGCTCATTTTCTCATCGGCGACACCCTTTTGTCAGCCCCAGAAACAGACGGGAGCAAGACCAAACTTGCTCTTTTATCTCGTTGGAAACTCTTATAAAAACTCAAGCAAGATTTTTGGAAAAGCTGGTCGCCCGAATACCTCCATCGTCTTCAACAAAGACCCAAGTGCAAAGGGGAAGAGCGCGGAATTCAGGTAGGAGAATTAGTAATTTTGACGGAAGACAATGTACCTCCTTCCACATGGAAATTAGCACGAATTATTGAAGTTCAAACCGGAAGGAATAATCGTGTTCATGTAGTAACTGTAAAAACTCCATATTCTCAATTAAAACGACCCATTTCGAAGATCTGCCGACTGCCTTTAGAAAAGAAAACTGAGAGTTCAGCATAAATTAGGAATGAAATGATCTAGGATAATAATGTTTATAGATTTACGTCTCTATTTAAAATTACAAATTTCAAAAGCCTCTAACTCGTTTTCCAGCGAATCATATTAAGGCAACATGCTCAAATGCATAGTATCTCTGATGCTGTCGCCGCCCGTGGTATCCTAAACAGAGGAGGCAGAAAATTCAATAATCTAATTTGTGGCCCCATGCTCGCCACAGATAGTGACAATCACTTTTGCTACCATTGTCTCCTCTACACTACATATATAAACATATATATTTAAAAAAAAAACAACAAATAATATGAATTCAAATTTCATGCGGCTCTGCATACATTCTATACATACATACATACATTTATAGCTATTTATAAATAAAATCTACTCTTTCTTCCTTAATGGTTGCAAAATAATTTATAATATTGTCATACAAAAGCGGGTCTTTTTCCAGTCCCTTAACTAAAGTTTTTTCTATGCTCAAAAGAGCCGAATCCGATAGCCAATTTTGATTCATTGTATTTCTACTATAATCTTTAATTCTTTTCAAAGAAAAAAAGGAAAAGAAAAACTCCTTTCCGTGCTAACTGATGTAGCAGGGATTGTTAATATTAGTTCAAATAATTTTGTTAACTCCGCCATAACGTTAGTAATATTAATTTCGATTAAATTAATTAGTAAAGATGAAACTGTATCCCTATCATTTTACAAGGTTTCATTACTATAAAATACAATTAATTCACTTTTAAGTTTAACAGAGTCGAAATTCCTTATTTTTTTAACTAATGTCGTTATACAGATACTACTAAAAATTCTGAAACACAAAATTGAGAATTTTCCGTAAGTGGGAAAAATGCATTTCATACTCATCAAGCTTAACACGTAAGTTTATACAGATTCGCTTTTAAACGACCAAAGCTGAATCTCAAAACTTTTGCTCAGATGAGGCTAGCCTCCGGGCACGCACACGCAGAACTCTCAGGCCATGTACGTTCTGCTCAGATAGACACACATAACCACAATTTACTGCATCTCCATGATTTGTGCTTAAAACCTCCTTGAAGCATTCGGAGCATTGCCTCCTCTGGCACGCACACACAGAAAGCAAAGCTGATTTGTCGCGGAGAAAAGAGCTTGCGCAAAGGGAACTTTGCGTTGGATTTGACTTAGTAGTTCCGACTGCACAGCTCAAGCTCTTTTTTTCGCATGGAGTGGGTTCTAGAGGCTATCCTCACGTTGATTTCATGCGAAACTTTCATGGCACAGGGCAAGGCGAAAATTACAAATATTGCTATAAGATACAAGGAATTTCTTTGATATTTCAGCAACTTTACTTGCAACAATAGTTTTCAGCGATATGCATTGAATCTTTAAAAAATTGTGTTAACGTTTTTTCTTTAATTTACAATTTAAGTACTTAAGAACATTTAAAAATTGATACAGGAGGCACTGCCTCCCCTGCCTCCTCTGACGAGCCGCCACTGCTCTGATGATGCTGGGTACATCGTTAGCCATCATAGCTTATGATTGCGGGCATGAGAAAATGAACCGTACTATAATATCTATGTTAAGTGTTGAGCAGTGTCCAATTGCACAGGAAAGTATCTTACAGGAAGAGGAAGACGTACAACTATTGCAATTGAATGAAGTAGCATCCATTCATATCTTCCAGTGCAAAATCAATATCGTTCAGACGGCGTACCACTGCGGGATGTTTAGTCATCTTTCTCTAGTCCCAGGAGGGCTTAGTTCATACATTGAAGACGTATCTCAAGAAGATTGTCGGAAGTTACATCAACACGGTACCTATATCCTTCAAAACGGCCAAGAAGTCGCAGAGATAAAGACAAATTCGTCTACTCGTCGTTCAGAAATCATTGCAGGCTCTTTAGACGCCAACGGTGATTGTGTAGGACGTCTTTCGAATACGGTGGACATTCATGGAATAAGGTGATAGTTATGCATGCCATCGAGTTTACAGTAATGGATTACTATAGTGTAGTTCGTCTGGAAGGCAATCAGGTCATACTGCATACTTCAAAAAATTTTGCGTACGCATCACCGTGAACTGACGTGTCTTTCGCTGTCTCCTTGGTTTTTCTTGTTCTTCGCTCGACCGCCTGTCTGCCTTGGCTTTTTCCGCCGGCGTCTCGTTCCTCGCTCCCGCTTCGCCTCTCTCGCCGTCTTTTGACCGTGCTGTCCTGTTCCTGGCTCCTGTGCCCGTTTCTGCTGCTCGGCTGGACTACTGTTGACAGGTGGCTCGTTTACCTCATCATCTGATCATTCATCGGCTACACGACCCCTTCAATAGCTATCAATAGCTAAGACGCAAACCTGTGTTTTCGCCCCACAACTGGTTTCTGATCTGTCTATCCAGTGGCTCTCAACATCTTTATCTTAACTTCTTCACACTATGGATACCTGTCACATCTGCTCGGAATCCATCACCGATCGTAAGATTCAGTGTTTGGGTGTTTGTTACCACGCCTTCCATGCTTCTTGCATCAAACGTGGTACCATAATCAATCCTGACGGCTTGATCACCTGTGATGAGTGTGCTGACATTAAGCCTTGCCATGTGCTTCATTTTATCAGTTCTTTCGCTACTAAGATTTATTCCGAGCAAACTATCATCGCTGCTAAAGTCAACTCTATTCTCTCCAATATCGGCGGTCTTCAACTGTTATCAGATGACATTACCCAGTTCCATCAAAAGTTAGACAAGATTTTAGCTTCAACTGGACACCTCGACACTAGCTCATCCGAAATTCGTTCTAAATTTCATACCATCTATAATGTGATATCTTCCGTCTCCTCGTCCATCGAAGACCTGCGTGAACACCTCTCCGACCTTACCCAGTCCACTGCAGCTGGTTCGTCCACTTTGCTGCTCGTTATCGACGATTTACGACGGAGTATCAAGCAACTGAAAGCTGATGTTGGCTCTTGGAATTCCTCCACCTCGCACAACTCGATTCTGGTGCACTCAGCACTCTGCGCTGATGTGAAAAATCTGTTAGCCCGCCCTGTTGTTTCTACTCCTCCTGCAGTTCCGGTCGTGGCCCGCCAGGAATCAACATCCCATCCGGTTTCGAGGCCGCCTCGTCCTGTGCCAGATGTGGGACCTCCCTCTGCCCCGGCCCCTTCGATTGAAATGTTCGGCACAACGTGGACCAAGGAGGACTGGTCTCACCGGATTTCCAAATTACGCAAAAACAGCATCCTCGCTCAAGGTGACCCATCGCCATTCATCTTAAGTGGGGCCCCGCGCTTCTCTGACGCTTCCTGGGTTCGGAGCTTCTTCAAGAAGCATTTCTCTTTCCTCGCCGTCAGCTGCACCAAAATATCCTCAACCGGACAACCAATTAGCTTGCGTGTCTAGGTCACCTCAAAATACGCCTGGCTTCTCACCGACCCTTCCAATCGCAGTATCGTTATAGGTAACGTCCGTATCTCGAAGTATTGTAATAAGTCCTCTAAGTCAGTTAAGTTTAGCTCCAATTTACCGAAGCCTAACACTAGCCATACCGCTAATTCTAGTCATTTCATTAACACTAACAATAGTCTAAGAACTTCTACTAAACCTAGTATACGTACCTCTACTCCAAACCTCTCCTCCGCTAAGATGAGTAACACCTCCATTCCCTCTAAGCCCAAATCTGTAAGAACCCCTAAACCTCGTAGCATTCGCCAGCGTAAATCTTCTCCCACCCCTGCCACCAATTCTAGCAACTGGCAACTTAAAGCTAGCTGATACAGCGTCTTGTCTGTAGCATATATATTACAGCCTCTTATAGCTGTAATATGAGTTCAATTTAAAGATAATGAACTGAAAGGGGTTGGATCTAAAATCTATAACCTGAAACACCCTTGTTTTCATAAAACACAACTAATTTTAATACAATTTCAATTAATAACAATATAAAACTTCAACAACAATATATATAATTTAACTCTTACAACTATCAACTTCTTTCCTTGTAATTATCTAGAAAGAAGAAAAAAAGTTGAGTATGAGAAAACAACCTATTACTTTGCAAAAGAAGAAAATCCTAATTAGTGTACCAATGACAATATTCTTTGGCGAATACCTAAAGAAGATTGTCAAAGTGTACTTTGCGGTAGACACCTGCTTAGGTTCTAATTCCAAGAATGCTAAACTGCGGTGGAAACCTGCACTCGACCATCCCTGGAATCGGAGTCCAATGAAACTAGTCCGAGTAGATAACTTGTGGTGGAAACCTACAAGTTATGTAAGGGAATTTGGTGGTTAAAGACTACCTGGCGGTTGAAACCTGCCAAGACTCTCAATTCAAACAGCAGTCGCTATGGTGGACACCTACACCGAATGCTGTCGGAATCAGAAATGAAAATCTCCTGTTTTGCACCGCCTTTTATACTAAAATTTGTCATAGGCAAGGACTACTATGATTAGTTTTTTCAAATATTAATATTAGCTTTGAACTACAGGTGTCGCTTTGTATGTTAAGGAGACTTTAATTGTATTGATTCAGGATTTCATGTCGAGCTGCGACACTAGCTTATTCCCTAATTTCAATCAAGCTACTCCTCTAAAATACCCTAATTTCGTATACTCCCACACTTTGAACCCCTCTACCCCAACCCCTCTACCCCTACCCCTCCTGCCACAACTACAGCCTCCTCTGTTCACACCCCCCCCCCCCCCATTTACAACAAGGACACCCCGACGTTAGCGCCCTCTGCTCCCTCTCTCTCAGATCGAATCCCTTCTCCCGTTACCACCTCGATCTCTCCCCTCTCACCCTCTTCCCCTTCCACCTCTGATAGACCCTCTCCTCCCTCCAGTCGTGAAGTTAACTCGGCTTTTGGCTGAATCCCCTGACGGACGTTACTTGCTTTCCCGCCTTCGCGAGCGCAGGATTTACGACAACCAAGAGGGACTCTCGACCGATCCCACTGTCCTGAAACAGCTTTTCCTCAAGTTCCATGCAGCATTCGACGTCCCTCCCCGACAAATTTCAGACGACCTGTCCGCCTTTGCCTCTTACCTCCAACTCCAAACGCATTTCCCATCTGCAGAAAAGTCGAATTGACTCTAAAAATCACTACTGCTCCTAACCCCCCCACCTACTCCTCCGCCTTACCGTCTCTCTCCCACCTATCCCTGCTGAATCTCATATGTCTCTGTACTACCAAAATGTCAGAGGCTCCGTACCAAAACCGCCTCGGTTTTCAAGAACTCCCTCTCCTTTCCTTTCGACATCTTTGCCCTCACTGAGACTAACTTAACTGCCAGTATTTGTAGCAACGAACTTTTCTCTGCCATTTTTTTTTTGTTTTCCGTGCCGATGCCTGCGACAACGGCTCAACCCCCTCCAACCGCGGCGTACTTCTTGCCGTCCATACCCGTTTCGGCGCCAGTCTCCTCACTTCTTCTAATTCCTCTCTTTTCAATTTTGTCTGCGTCAAAGTATCTACTACTGGCAAATTCCTGTACGTACTCTGTGCATACATTCGCCCCTCACAACCACTTGAGGCCTACCAACTTGTCACCGACGCGATCGACTCCATCTTCAGTACCCTTGGACCCAACGATGAAGTCATCGTTCTTGGTGATTTCAATCTCCCCCGCCTAGTATGGCTTCGATCTGACGACGACCTCTTCTTTATCCCTTTTAATGCCCTCTCCGACAAGGAGACCTTATTTGTCGACCGCCTCTCCGACTCTGGTCTCTACCAAGTCAGCGGCGTAACCAATATTCTGGGTAGACAGTTCGACCTTGTCTTTTCCTCTGACCCAGTTAACTCGGTTGTCTCTCAGAGCTCCCACCTTCTCTCTACTCTCGACGAGTATCATCCACCTCTTTTTCTTACTATTGGACTTGTGACCCCACCTCTCCGCACCACCTCTGAGACATCTTACCAGTTCAATTTTCGCAGTGGCGACTATGGTAAATTGTGCTACCTGCTCTCCCAATCATCCCTTCTTTCCCTCTCCGCCGAACCCCAGCTCTCCGTCGCTGATACCCTCGACGTTTTTTATTCCGAACTATTTTTGCCTGGCCCAGTCATTTCCCTATCAGCCCCACAGAGATCATTCCTCTTCCCCCTTGGTATAATAAAGAACTTCGATCCCTTCGGAACAAAAGAAACAAACTATGACAATCTTACCTAGTTTCTCGTTCCGATCGTGACCTCTCCAATTACCTCACTGCGGCATCCCTCTTCTCCGCTCGTAGCGAAACTTCGTATCTTGACTATCTGAGTCATATGCAGTCTACCCTCATCTCTGATCCCAAGCGATTCTACCAATTTATCAACATAAAGAGGAAATCCAGCGGTTACCCCTCTACTCTTAAACTCAACGGCAATTCTTCCTCCGACCCCCATGTAATAGCTAATCTCTTTGCTCACCACTTCAGTTTGTCCTTCAGTGAGCATATTTTCGAGCTTGACACTAGCTATTTCCACTTTATGGCCTCCCGTCCTCAGACCTCCCTTGCTTCCATTAATATTGATCCTTCAATGGTCGCCTCCGCCATTGCTGCCCTTCCCGCCGACCATAACCCTGGCCCCGACGGTATTCCCGCTATCATTCTAAAAGAGTGTGCCCGACATCTGATCGGTTCCCTTTCCTCTATTTTTCAACTCTCCATCTCCCAAGGAGTCTTTCCCGCCAGGTGGAAAGACTCTTTTATCATTCCTATCCATAAAAAGGGCTGTAAGAGTGAGATTTCCAATCACCGCCCTATCGCCAAACTCTCCGCAATACCTAAACACTTTGAAAGCATCGTTTACGACTGCCTACTTTTTCACTGTAAATCCATTTTCTCCCCGTCCCAGCAGGCTTCCTTAGAGTCAGGTCAACTGTCACCAACCTTACCGACTTCATCTCAAGTACCCTGTGTGCCCTTGAAAAAGGTGATGAGGTTGACGTCATTGCCACCGATTTCAGTAAGGCATTTGACAAAATCTCGCACGATCTAATCCTCTTCAAACTCCACTCCCTTGGCTTCAACCAGCTTTTTTCCTCCTGGATGAAGTCCCATCTCGAACATCGCCAGTACAGGGTCATTTTTTGCTCCTCCACCTCCAGCCCTTTTCTAGCCAACTCGAGGGTCCCCCAGAGTAGTCACTTAGGTCCGTTGCTTTCCATTCAGGCCATCAACGATGTCGAGTGTGTCATCAAGCACTCTGACGTCTCTATCTACGCCGACGATATGAAAATCTCCAAACGGATATCTTCTACCTCCGATCCCTGTCTCTTCAGAGCGATCTTGACCAATTTTGCATTTGGTGTACAAAAAACTCTCTGGATCTTAATGTCTCCAAATGCCAATCCATCACTTACTCCCGCAGACATCTCTCTTCTCCCCCCAGAATCTGTCGTCTGTCTGGCAAACCCATCCCCTTTGTATCCTCTCTTCGCGATCTAGGAGTCATCTGTGATAGCGAACTCAACTTTCGCGAACACATTGACAACGTGATTGCTAGAGCCAACTCCGCGCTTGGTTTTTAATTATATTAACCATGCCTAAGCTTGTTCGGGCAGTAGTTTGGATCCCGGGCCCTCGCAAGGCACCTGGTGAAATCTTTGCCCGGCTACGTAACCAGAACCCGGGACTGGATACTAAGTACTGGCGTATTCGTGCGTTCAGTAGCAGGAGGAAGAACCCCGGTGATCCGGAAGGCTCCACTTTTGTTCTGGGCGTGGACACGGAGTCGCTAAAAGTCCTGGAGTCTGTTTATGGGCTCCGTCCCCATTTAGGTTTTGGAAGGGTGAAATTTCATGTTTCCAGAAAATAAATGCGGACAACGAGTGAAATGCGGAGCAGTCGACACCATGTCCACTGACTTGAATATCACTCAAATAAACCTGCAGCACAGTAAATCGGCCACTGCTATTCTCAGTGGAAGATTAAGTAAACTGCAGACAGTCCCCCAAATAGCATTAATACAGGAACCATGGATATGCAGAAAGCGTATCTGTGGTCTCGGTATGATCAACTGAGGGCAACTCTTTCATTACGAAAGAACGGAACGACCGCGAGCGTGCGTGTTCGTTTCTAACACAATTGAAGCCACGATGTTAAGACAATATTGTAGTCAAGACGTCGTAGCAGTGAAAGTGTCCTACAAGATTTCTGGGGCTAGGCAAGAGGCCATTATGGTCTCAGCCTATTTACCCTATGAATCCATCAGTCCACCTCCCTCGCGTGAACTTATGGAAATTGTAAGATACACAGAATCTAATAATTTAGGTCTGGTGATTGGATGTGATGCCAATGCCCAGCACACCATATGGGGTAGCAGTAAATGCAACCCTAGAGGTGTAAAACTATTAGACTTCGTTCTGTCGCACGATCTCGTGGTTAACAATGTGGGCAATGATCCAACCTTTGTCACGAGTAGGCGACAGGAAGTAATAGATCTGACACTCACCAATAGGAAGATGTCTAATTTCATTACCAACTGGCGAGTCCTAGATGAGGAGTCTCTCTCGGACCACAAATACCTAAATTACAGAATAGCCATTGATGATATACTCATCCCGGCTGGACGTAATCCAAGGAAAACTGACTGGGACAGGTACAAACAGATTCTCTCGGTGAAAGAAATCTATGTACCCAAGCTCCGCTCAACCAAAGACATTGAGGATGAGACTCAGAAACTGAGTCGGACCTTGACAGACTCTTTTGAGAAAGCTTGTCCGGTTAGGAAGTGCCGAAGTGGCAAAAGCGTCCCCTGGTGGAACAATGATCTTTCTAGACTTAGGAAGAAAATCAGGAAGCTTCTAAATAGAGCTTTAAAAACTCAAAAAGAAGACGACTGGACAGCCTATCGAACCTTGCAGCGCGAGTATAAGTACGAGATAAGGACTTCCAAGGTCTCGTCTTATAGAAGATACTGTGAGGAATTGACAGGCATGAGGGAATCAGCTAGGCTGTATAAAGTCTTTCAAAAAGACAATACTGCTAAACTTAACTCCCTCCGCAAACCTGACGGCGGATACACGGGTTCCAAACAGGAAGCTTTCGAGATCCTGGTTCAAACCCACTTTCCGGGCAGTCATAAGATTCAAACGAATCAGAGTCTAGTAGGGTCTCCAGAAAGGGTAACCATCACTAGACGGGACAGATACATAGCATCCAAAGTTGTGACGGAGGAGAAGATTGAATATGCTTTGTCCTCCTTCGCGAACTACAAGACCACAGGTCTGGATGGTATATATCCGGCTATGCTAAAAGCAGGAGGTCACCCCCTAGTTTCAGCACTAAACAAGATATTTAGGGCCTGTTTAACCTGGGGTTACATACCAACTGCGTGGCGTAAGGTCAGAGTGGTCTTCATTCCTTAACCAGGCAAGGAAGACTATGCTCTGGCAAAAAGTTTCAGACCAATCAGCTTGACATCGTTCCTACTGAAATGTCTGGAACGGCTGGTAGAAAAATACATCAGAAGTGAAACGTTCAGAAGGCGTCCCCTTAATGACCACTAGCATGCCTGTGGTAGATCCTGCGAGTACGCATTGCTCGATCTAGTCACAAAGATAGAAAGGGCTTCGGATGAGGGGCTCTACGCTCTTGGGGTTTTTGTTGACATTGAGGGGGCCTTCGATAATGCTACGTTCCCATCGATGTGTAACGCTGCCACCGAGTATGGGGTAGAAAACGTGCTTATTAGATGGATCTACTCTATGCTCTCACAGAGGCTAATTTTCGCGGAATGCGGCACCGATACGGTAATGAAGGTAGAGAAAGGCTGCCCACAAGGAGGAGTACTCTCACCGTTACTGTGATGCTTCTTAGTAGACTCACTTTTAGACGAACTACAAAGTCTAAATATACACATACAGGCATACGCTGACGATGTGTGTGCACTTGTTTGTGGTGACTCGCTTAGGGTTGTCTGCATTAAGATGCAGAAAATCCTAGACAAGATCCAGAACTGTTGCGAGAGACAAGGCTTATCAGTGAATCCTTTGAAAACAACACTTGTGTTGTTTACTAGGAAAAGGAAACTCGTTAACCTTAAGCTACCAACTTTGAAAGGTGTAACCATTCAACTCTCCAAAGAAGTGAAATATCTAGGGGTAACTTTGGATAGTAAACTGACTTGGAAGGCTCATGTCGAACACAAAGCATCTCGAGCATTGAACGCCTTCTGGCAATGCAGAAGAGCTTTTGGGAAGACATGGGGTCTAAAACCCGCTATCGTGCACTGGATGTACATAGCTATAATTAGACCCATCATTACATATGCGTCAGTGGTCTGGTGGAGTAGAACGGAGCTAAAAACTACCTGTTCTATTCTCAACAGAGTACAGAGGGAGGTCTGCATAGGGATAACGGGAGCATTTAGCTCGACCCCTAGTGTGGCCCTCAACGCAATGCTTAATTTGCGGCCCCTGGACCTTGCAATCCAGGAAGAGGCAATGAAAGCTATATGTCGACTAAGAAAGTGTGGACTATGGCATGATGAACATGCTATTGGACATGGCGTCTTAACCCGAAGGCTAGAAGAGCATGTCGCTCCTCTTAACATGCCGACAGACGGTATGACGCATATTACCATGTTCGGAAGAAGATTTCAGATAAGTCTTCCGGCAAAGGAAAAATGGGACGATCCCAACACCTTGCTGAATGGATTAACTGACGTCTTCTATACAGACGGATCGAAAACCTTAACAGGCACGGGCGCTGGATGGTATTTGAACGAAACAGTCAAATACAGTATATCACTCGGTACAACCGCAACGGTTTTTCAAGCCGAAGTGTTTGCCATTCTCGAAGTGGCTAACTGGATAATTGCTCATAGGTGGAAGAGTAAAAGGATTGGCATCTGTAGCGACAGTAAGGCTGCTCTTGTCACCCTACTTAACCCTACCACCAGGTCAAGGATTGTCCAAGAATGTAAGAAAAGACTTAACTCTGCTGCCAAGCACAACCAGGTCCATCTTATATGGGTCACTCGGTCACCAGGGAATCGATGGTATTGTGGCCTCTGACGCTTTAGCGAAGGAGGTGCAAACTGTCCCCCTATGGGACTGGAGCCCATCATTGGTGTTAGCCCCACAGTGTTGAAAAACTGGATAACTAGATCCATGGATTCAATACATGGTCAAAGATGGTCCAGTATATCAACCTGTAAATTCACCAAATGGTTCATTAGCCGGCCGGACAGTAACACTACAAAACTCCTACTTAACTTAGGTAAGATGGATTGCAGAACGCTGGTGGGGACGGTTACGGGACATAACACATGCGGTAAGCATATGAATACCCTAGGGATCATTAGCGACCCAACGTGTCCTTCGTATGGGGAGGACGAGGACAGCACGGAGCACTTCCTCTGTAACTGTCCGGCCTTCTCCCGTGCGCGCATGACTGCGTTTGGCGCGGATGTAATGAGAATGGAGGAATGGAATTGTGTTCTTAGTTTCGTCAAGACGACTAAAAAGTTCGGATAGGGCTGGGGATGACTGCAATGGACCGTGGTCTGAGTGCTTGAGGCAGTCGCCTCCCCCTTTACGTAACTATTATTATTATTATTAAGGTTATTTTCCTTGAAAAGCCTGAGTCATCGAACATGACTTTTAGTTTTTCCATAATTCGGAAGATGTTTTTGTTTCCTTAATATGCACGTACAATCCTTGATTTTTTTTTTGTCAAATCGATAATCCTCCTTTCTAAAGAAAAGAGAAAAATAAAATTTACAATGGCGCTAGGGCGCGGTTTCCAAACGCTATATTACGCGAAAGACAACTCGCGAAGACATTTCGGTAACGCCAGCCACCATCAAATCGAATCGCGATCAGAATGAGTTAGTCTGAAGTAACTCGGGGGTTAAAGAATCAGACAACAGGCGAAGCACAGCAGACGAGCGGCTTACGCGAAACGTTAGACACAAGCCTTCGATTTCGGGTCGCGGATTTAGTACGAACGGAATTGGAAAGAATTGAACGCGAAAAACAGAATCGGCTAGCAGAAATGAAGACTCCAATGAACCGCGGGTCGCCGGTATTCCCTGCGTAGCAGCCGCCACGCACTCCGCAAGTCACAAGGCAGCCGAATTTCGAATTTCAACCCGAGCCCTCGCCGCGGTACCCATACCACCCCAGATCACAGCATACAACCGAGCAATGGCCGAGTAGTCCCCTCCAACATTGGAAAATCCAATACGACGGAGATAATTCCAAACTACACCTTGAAGAATTTATTTTTCGGGTCGAAAGGTTGACCCAGGATACCCTACGAGACCGCTTCTATCATTTGATCAGTCACTTACACCTCTTGCTGGGAGACTTAGTGGGAAATTGGTATTGGGCGATTCGTCGGAACTACCCAAATCTCGGCTGGCAAGACCTGAAAACAGGGGGGGGCGAACGTTCGCGGGATATTGATAGCAACCCAGCGGGAAAAATGACAAGCGCTTACAACAGAAGCTTAGAAGAAGCAGTCTTTGTAGAACGCATCTTGTCGTGCATATGCATGCACACATTTCATCAGGAATTAAGTCATCATCGCAGTTTCGTTTAAGCAGTGAACTCGTGCGGATAGTGTTGTTTAAAAAGTGTTTTTATTTTAAGAAAAGTAACGGTAAGTTCCTCATTAAGAATTATATGCAAAAGGCATTAGGAAGCGCTTACTAATATGCTCGATGCATATTATTAAAGCTTTTGAAAAGCTTTAGAACCGCATGCTTCTCTTTCCCTTATTCCCCAGCGCAGAAAGAGCGCTCGCTTGCAGCTATATCGAAGCGCTTACGTCCGCGGACATGCAATGCTAAAATGAAATGAAGTATCTTACGAACAGTAAGCGCATCGAGCTTACAAGTAAGCGCTTCATTTTCCCTTTTGAAGCGCTTCTTTTCCCGCTGGGAAGCGACAAATGCTGAGTAGGCCACAACACCCTAATGAGTCGTTCATATTCATTCATATTATCTGGACCTCGTCGGATTACGAAATCGTTTATCGGTGCCGATGCAAGAGATCGAGTTTGTATTATATACATATATGGCATAGACTGTAAGGTACCGCTAGCAGCAAGAAGGATTGTGAGTCGTCGCTTGGTGAGTCAGTTGACCACAAGCAGTCAAGGAATAAAGTGTATTCAACCCAGCACAATGACGTTTATAAAATAATACACAGTTTGTGGAGGTGGTGAGCGCAAATCTGCTCCCCTATATCCAGGAGCAGATTAGCCTTCGCCGCGTCTTCGCGATCGGGCATTTGAGAGACCTGGGCGATAGTCATGTAATTCGAAACGACCAACAATTTTCGATCATTTTTCAAAACGGTGTCATGTAAGTCAAATCGACAAAAGTTTGACAGCCGTTTCGGCAAAAAGAAAAAAGGGAGGAAGAATTGAAATATTTCACATAAATAAACAATAATTTCAAATATGTAAGTGGAAGTTTGTACTAATATTTATATGTACATGTTGAAAATATCTTCAAATTTATTTTATGATAGGTCTTCAGAAAATGGTGACAATAATGTGAGGCGAAAAGTAAATGGTGGAATAAATAAAGAACAAAAAGAGTACTTGGCCGATTTTATGGAAAAGCACAATAATTTATTCAAAGGAGTGCTTAATTGTGCACATGCAAGGAATATTTCGGTCAAATTGTGAGAAAGTGCAACAGCAGGGTTAAATTTCAGAGGTCTTCCTATTAAAAAGTTACATGAATGGAAAAAGGTAGCAAAAATTATAATAAAAAAAAATTAACGGATAATGTTCACAGACATGGGCAGATATTAAATATAAATTAAGAAATAAATTAAGAATCAACAAAAACAATATTTCGAAAACTGGAGGAGGACCATGTGCCAAAAATGCAATAACCAGCATTGAAGATTCTTTTATTGCATCAGCAGGATTAGAAGTAAGTGTGAAAGGCATAAAAGGAAATTCATATGATGCGAATCTTTGGCAACCATCGAGCCAAGTTCCATCAACGAGCACGACGCAAATACCATTTATGAGCACGAAATTGAAGAGTTAATGCACTATGCGTTAGTCTCGGATAATGCTGAAAATAACAACGAGAGAATTGAGATACGTAATCTTTCACCCGATAAAGTCACATCTCATACTCGTACATCTAAAAAACGAGTTAAAGAAGACCTAATGAAAGGTTACGTTAATCAGGTGAATTCCGTGCATTATTATATTAAATTTAAAAACGTTATAATGAAATAAATGTTATCTTATCATCTATGAATGTAACAGTAATTCCTTAATACTATCTCTAATTCGTTTAGCAGTATTTGCATTACTACCTGCACTATAATTGTTATCACACACTTCTATAACCTCTTGACTTTCGGTTGATGCTGAATCTCTCCCAAACGGTACTTTGTAATGTAAACATATATTGTGCAAGGCAGCACAAACGCTTATTACCCTGGAAAGTTTCTGAGGACGTAGTCTACATTTTCTTTCTAACAGAAGAATGCGCCACCGCTGCTTCAGCACCCCAATGCATCGTTCCACACAGCTTCTTGCACGTGAATGAACCTCGTTAAAATTCGCCTCCGCACTATTTGCTGCTGTTGACCTGTAAGGCGTCATAAGCCACGGCTCTAGTGTATATTTAATTTATGGCAATGTTTACTCTGTGGTCGAAAACGTTATATGACGTCAACAGAAATTTTAATCGACTTGCTTCATCTACTAAAAAATTGGTCGATTCGCAGATATGTACATGACTATCCCCCTGGTCACCGAAGTCCAAATAACACGACATCAAACCCGGAACACACTGATGGCGACCGCCTATCGCCCTGCCAGATTCGCTGAAAATTTTGCTCTGGAACAACTAGCCCAGACAATGCCTGAGACCCTGGAGATCGAGCCGGTAGACGCTCTGTCTCGATATTTACCTCCTGCCGTTAAATGTTGGAACTGCGACCTATCTGGCCATTTTTACCAAGACAGCCCTACGGAACCAAATGGGTTCTTTTGTTATGGCTGTGGGCGAAAGGGGGTCGTTAAACCTCGCTGTCTAAACTGCCAATCAAACAAACACCGCCGGATCGGGAGCAACAACATCAGCCTCCGACCGCAACGGCCGTTGGAAATTCCGACGAACGAGACACCGGCCACCCCTTTTCGCTCCCAGACATAACTACCCTGCCGATTGATTCAATTTCACCCAAAGTGCCTATACCCCCTTGTCACCTAAGAGAATTTCACCCAAAACGTTAGCTACGCCTGGTCAGTCAAATTCAACATCGGTGTCGGAAAATTTCCCTGAAACTGACATCTCACGTTCTTTATCGCCAGGCGAACAAACACCGAGCCAGGAAATCACAATACTTCAGAGACCGCAAACATCTCATGTTCCGGTTCTCTTTCCTATTAAGCCATACCATCTCACGCTTAAAAGATACCACGCGGCTCGTGAAAGAATCTTTGCTTTGGCGGTAGAGTATTCTGGGGCTCAGGGGTTAGGCTTCAAGAGAGGCAAAACCCTTCTCAATCTTCTACGGTTCCCCTTGCGTTTGCGGATGTTTCGGAAGCGTGTGAAAGAAAATTATTGGAAGATATCATCAGCCTTCGTCTTGGTTCCCAAGGATGTCAGGCCCTCCGCCACAGCAAAAATTTTAGGGCAAGACATGATAGGTTTGCTAGATAGTGGTTCTAGCATTAGTATTCTGGGAAAAGGAGAGTTTGTTGCAAATGGCGGGGCTGAAATGGGTCAAATATCGCTCTGCAATCGGGGTGGCCAATGGAGCTAGATCGGAAGTGCACGGGCATGCCGACTTGGAGATTAGTTTCCTAGGCGAGATTAAAATTTTACGACTCTACCTTGTACCTAGTCTCACCCAGGAACCATACCTAGGAATAGATTTTTGGAGGGCTTCCATGTTGGCTCCGGACATACTCGGTCTAGCATCTTCATTGGACACCCCGATTACAGCGAAGCCAAATCCTGCCGAACATGTTCTAGCTCCCGACCGTGAAGCACGCTTAGAACAAACCAAAGCGCTATTTTCATCATATGCCAATTTGAGTTTGGGAAAAACACACCTACTTGAGCATGCTATAGACGTTGGGGACGATACGCCAATCAAACAAAGGTTTTGTCCGATTTCTCCGGTGGTGCAAAAGTTGAGGGACGCGAAGCTGAGCCGAATGCATTCGCTTGGCGTGATCGAGGAGAGCCAGAGCCAGAGCCCTGGGAGCTCTCCAGTCCTATTAGTGAGGAAAGGCCCGCGCCCATAGAGTCCGAAATTCTTCCGACTGCGGAAAACGTAAGTTGAACTACATGCTTTCTTATGAGGGGGCACCCATAGAAACGCGCTGCCGCAGTCGCAGCCGGATTGAAAAGACGAGCATTTCTCAACTTTTTATCCGTACTACATGCGGCAAGGAAAGCATCAAAAAGCTTCGTAGCTTTGCTTAAACGGCGCGAGCCTTAGCTAGAAGTCAATTATTTTTTTAAATAAATCAGGAGGTTTTTTATGCCAAGTGCTTTTTCCTCCTTGCAAAAAATAACAATATTTTATTTCGGCAATTTTTGATTTACTGCTACTTATTAACAGTTTCTCTGAGTAAGGATTTGGAATTTGCATCAATATTACATCGAATTGCCATGATTTTAATAATGCCAAACTTCAAAATTTGAACTGAATAGATTACAGATTAAATTTTTACTTCAAAGTGAAGAAAAATCAGTACAACTTGGTACTATTTTTAGGATTTTAAATCTTTGCTGTAGGAAATTCATATGATAAATTTCAAATCAATGAGAAATCTCCTGCTGTTCTGGATAGACCACAATTGCTTCTTTTCAAAGCCTGCTCTTTTTCTGTCTGCTGAGATGAAAAGATGCCTACTACTAAAACTATTGGAATATTGCAAAAAAATGGTCAGCATAGAGTCCCAACATAAAAGTACTGTATAAGTCCCGGGTAAATTTCTAAATAAAAAACTATTATTCTTCCAAGGTGGAAAAGCACTTGGCATAAAAAACCTGATTTATTTTAAAAAATTGGTCGCACCCCAAAGCGGCGCCTTCCCTCCAATAGAGTCAAACATTCATCGGCTTCTGTAAGTAGAAGTGCTATTAATAGAAATTTAAGTACTCTATTAATATCCATCGTTGTCCTTTCAATTGCTTGTTGCTTCCTTCTTTGACTTTGCCTTTTTCAGTAAAATTCCCGCGTTTTGTTTGAACAAACTGTCAAGATGAGAACCACTGTGAGCGATTTTAAGTCAAGATGACAAAAATATTGAAAGCTTGCCGGAGAAATTCCGGATTCTATGGGCGATACCTCTGATTGCCGGACGTCAATAGCTTTAAGCTTACCGGAGTCGAGCAAATTCCGCACAAATTCTGGACTCTATGGGCGCGGGCCTTTAGCATACGCTCCTCTTGTTCACTGCTACCAAACTCACACGGCTTAATTAGCTTTTTAAGTTCCATGAGCCAAGAATCAACGGGTTCTGCCGTTTGCTGGTTACGACTGTGGAACACAAAGCTCGCATATACCACATTCTTTTTTGGTCCGCAAAAATCTGCAAATGCTTTGACGACTTCTTTATATTTATTTCTCGCAGTTTCTTCTAAGTTGAATGTATTGAACAATTCATTTGCATCTTGTCCAATTGCGTTGAGAAATATGGCAGCTTGAACTTTTTCATCCTTTTTCTCCAACTCTGCTGCTACATAGAAGGTATCAAAATTTTGTTTGAACTTCCTCCAGTTGTCTGCCACATTTCCCGTAAAGTCTAACGGTTCCACTTTTCGTATGAAATCCATTTGGGGGGGGCGTCCACGAGGTTTTGGGTTTTTATAAATTTTTTCGCACCCTTTGATTTTCTATTATCCGCTGCTTTTTCTTTTGCACTTGCCCCTTTTCCAGCTGGAGTCATCGACAGCTAAATCTTCTTTGTTTTATAACTTTGCACCCAAATTCACTCTGCCGCAGCTTTCACTTGTCTCGTGATTTTTTACTTTAATGTGCTTAGATTTTAAAAAAACTTTTTTTTTTTTTAGGAACTTTTAGGAACTTTTTATCCTCGTCGCCATATCTTATTTTATAAACGTCATTGTGCTCGGTTGAATACACTTTATTCCTTGACTGCTTGTGGTCAACTGACTCACCAAGCGACGCCTCACAATCCTCCTTGCTGCTAGCGGTACCTTACAGTCTATGCCATATATGTATATAATACAAACTCGATCTCTTGCATCGGCACCGATAAACGATTTCGTAATCCGACGAGGTCCAGATAATATGAATGAATATGAACGACTCATTAGGGTGTTGTGGCCTACTCAGCATTTGTCGCTTGCTATCAATATCCCGCGAACGTTCGCCCCCCCTGTTTTCAGGTCTTGCCAGCCGAGATTTGGTCCACCATTTTGAAATTCGTGAATAAAAAGTAGCCTATATTTTGGGCCGGAATAAGTGGTACCTTCACCCAAAAAATGAATAAGCTCGGATTCAGTGTCTAGGCGTGATGGGCTACCCAGTTTGACTCGATCTACCAAAATTTTGACCGCCATATTGAATCCGCCATCTTGAATTTCCAAATTTCGAAAATAGATTCGCAATAAGGACAACTCAAAACCCCCAAATACCAATTTCCATGCCAATCCGTTGATATTTTCAATTTTGGACCGCCATCTGGGGTCCGCCATTGTGAAAATCATGAATCAAAATAAGCCCATATGTTGGGCCGGAACATGTAGTACCTTTATCCAAAAAATGAAAATGATTGGATCCACCGTTTAGGCGTGATGGATTACCTGGTGTTCAAACATTTTAGTCGCCATATTGATTCCGCCATTTTGAATTTCCAAATTTTGAACGTAGATTCGCAATTAAGACATCCAAAAGCACCCGAATACCAAGTTTCATGGCAATCGCTTGATATTTTCAGTTTCTGGCCGCCATTTTAGGTTCGCCACTTTGAAACTCGCGAATAAAAAATATCCTATATGTTGGGCTGGAATATGTAGTATCTTTACCCAAAAAATGAAAATGATCGGACTCGACGTTTAGGCGTGATTGAGCAACAAACAAACAAACAAACAAATAAACCAACTTTCGATTTTATATATATACCTGATTTGAAATGTGTACGATTTTTTCATGCTATAATTTTGTAAATCCTACATTTTATGGCAAACAAATAAAACTCTATTATAATTATCTATCTGGCTTGTATAAAAGTATAAATGAAGAGAGTCTTTACAAAATGGTGTCTTTTGAAAAATTACTCGTTCCAGATTGTTTGAGAATATATGCAACAAAAAAAAAAATTTTTGTCTCCCCAATGTTGGTTTTAATTTATTGTATATGCATGTTGTTATATATAGTTTCAATTAGAATAACTGTAAACCATAAATATACATAGGTATATATGTATATATTAAGTCTATTCCTAATATGTAGCTTATAATGCAACTGGTTTATATTCATGTACAATATAATAGTAAATTCTGTACAATTTAGTTATAAATACTCCTAAGTTCAATTAGGAATAACACGAATCTACGCCTACTGCGCCTAAGCTATACCTGACAATAATGACCGAAAAGATAGCCATACAAGTTTGGGATTTGCTGCGTGAGAAACGACTCATTATAATATTAACAAGCCCCACTGTACAGAATGTTATTACAGAAGGTAAGCTCTATCGATGTTTTATAATTAATGTTGCCATTAGATGCCCAAATAAACTACTAAATCAACCTTTAAACTTTTAACTCTTTATTGATGTCATTCCACAGTAGTCTAACTATATCTAACCCTAAAAAACCCACTCCACTGCTTAGCTGTCAGGGTCTTCGATGTTTCTATGCAGCGGTTTGCTCATGCTCTTCTCTTAAGCGCTTTCAGCGCTTCGTTTGGTAACAGCTCGGCCTTCCTGACAATCCGAATCGTCCTCGATTCCGTCGTGGGTTATACCTTCATAGTCGTCGTCATCGTCCGCCAATTCCTCATTGAAACCATCACACCATCGTTTCATGTTGTCTGATGAGTAGACTGAACTGAATCGTCTTTGAGTCCGCTGAGCATCTGGGATATCCTCGATGACGTACCTGTCATGCTCCAAGACCTTGCTGACAATGTATGGACCCTTGTACTTAGGATCTAATTTTCTCGAGTCGCCGGTTGAAATACAAGGACGCTCTATCAAGATCAAATCTCCCACGCTGTATCCCTTCGGAGGAGAGTGCTTCATATCAAATCGAGCCTTTTGGTACCGTTGAGATTTCTCAATAACCGACGCCACATCCCCTCGTAATGCCTCAAGGTCGTTGGTCCTCGGTTCGTCGTTGCTGTGTAAAGCGAGCAGAACTTTATTTCCCAATGCATCCCTGGGTTGAAATCCGAAAAGCAAGGCGTGAGGTGATTGTTTTGTGGTGTCGTTTGTGCGTGAATTGATGCCCCACTGAATGGCATGAAGATGTTTATCCCATTGTGCCGGATTACTGCTCATCGTTGACAATGCGTGAAGTATGGTCCTATTGCAACGTTCTATCTGACCATTCGCTCTTGGTGTTCTAGCAGCGGTCAGTATGTGGTTGATGTCGTTATTCTTGCAAAAGTCTGCAAAAGCTCTCGATGTAAAGGCCGTACCCCTATCGGTGATAAGTCTAGCCGGTGTTCCAAAATATTTAGAAATCTCTTTGAATGCCTTAATTACAGGCTGTGACGATGTACCGCGCACTGGCTTCAGAATCACATACTTAGTGAATCCATCGATAATTCCCAGAACATGTGTAAATCCTCCCGTACTTTTTGGGAAAGGTCCTAAATGGTCCACATGCAATGTGTGGAAAGGTGTTGGATTTTTAGGAATGGGGTGAAGTTCGCCCTCCGGTTTTCCGGAAGGTCGTCGATGGTAAGCACACTCGACACAAGAAGCGATGTAGTTCTTTACCTTTTTTCTCATTTTGGGAAACCAATAGTTACGTTTAAGAAGTTCGAGAGTTCGGTCAAGGCCATGGTGTCCCACGTCGTCGTGACAAGACCGAATGATGCGTCCAAGAGCCGAACTAGGCACCACCCACTTCGAGTTATCCTCGAGCCTTCTGTAGAGACGATTTCGCTGCACCACATAGTTCTAATGAACTGCCTCGTCTTCTGTGTTTGTCGGTTTTTGTTTTAAAGTTCGTACAATATGTTCCAACTTAGGGTCCTGTAGTTGCATTGTCATAAGCCAATCCATACTGTCTATTTCCACTGGAAAAACCTGGAAATCCACCACCTCGCATTCAGATGGCTCATCATGAGGGTTTCGACTAAGACAATCCACATGTGAAACACTGCTTCCCCTTCGGTATTCAATTTCGAAATCGTACTCCATGAGTCTCAAAAACCACCGAGCTATTCTAGGTATAATATTTTTCTTATTTAGAGTTGCCTTCAGGGATTCACAATCAGTTATGATCCTAAAATGCTTGCCAAGAAGATAAGCCCTGAATCTTGCTACAGACTCAACAACAGCCAACGTTTCCAATTCGTAGCCGTGATAATTTCTTTCAAGATCGGTAGTCTGTCTACTAAAATAAGCAACCGGTCGCAGTTCAAGGTCAACATCCCGCTGAAGGAGTATTCCCGCAACACCCAAGGAGCTCGCGTCCGTGTGAAGTTCGTGTTCCCTTTCAGGATCATAAAGTGCAAGCAAAGGCCGTGTAGTCAAGATGCTTTTGAGCTTTTCAAAAGCTGCTTCCTGCTCATCCGTCCATAAAAATTGAACATCCTTTCTAGTAAGGGCAGTAAGGGGTTGAGCTATCAACGCATTATTGGGTACAAATTTCCTGAAATAACTTGTGAGTCCCAAGAATCGACGCAGCTCATGCAAGTTCCGTGGTCTCGGAAAATTCTGTACAGCAGCAACCTTTCTTTCATTTGGACGTATTCCCTGAGTATTTACATCGTATCCCAAAAACTCCAATTGCTCCTTGAAAAAAAAAGATTTCTTAAGCTTCAGAGTGAGCCCCTCCTCGGATATCATCTCCAGAAATTCCCGAAACACCCTCATGCCCTCGTCAAAGTCTCGACATGGAATGAGAACATCGTCCATGTAAACAAGCAATCGTCCCGTAGTCATCCTTCGCTGGATGTCGCTCATCATGCGCTGAAAACAAGACGGCCCATTTGATAACCCAAATGGCATTCGTCTAAATTCATACTCGCCGTCCGGAGTCACGAAAGCCGTATACTTTCGACTTGCCTCGGATACAGGTATCTGGTAATAACCCGATGCCAAGTCCAAGACTATAAACATGGCAGCACCTTGTAGCTGCAACAATAAATCTTCGATGAGGGGTAAGGGGTGCTTATCTCGAACCACAGTGGCGTTGAGACTACGATAATCGATCACCATACGATCCTCACCATCCTTCTTTTTTACCAGAAGCGCGGGGGAGGTGTACGGCGAGTTCGACGGTTGAATAATTTTGGCTTCTAAGAGCTCTTGCACAATTTTATTGATAGTCGTTCGTTGAGAGTAAGCCAACCTATAAGGCCGCGAACCGATAGGCTCTGAGCCCTTTACCGATATGTTCATCTCATAGGAAGCCGCACATCCCAATTCCGAAATATTCATCGCAAAACAGTTTCGAAACTCATTTAAAAGTACAAGAAGTTTCCGAGATTGTTCATCGTTAAGCGTTCCGCAGTTCACGTCCTCGATACGAATTTCTTCTCGACTCGGTTTCTCCGCGCGCACCGTGAAAAGTTCAGCCTCACTACAAATGTTTCTTTTGTTTATAACTTCACATTTATTGTCAACACCCGTTAGTTGCTTTGTTTCGCTTTTGTTATGAAGTTTCGTTAATCGCTTTGTTTCTGCACGGCTTTCATTCGTTGTATTAAATATTCTGCATGACCCGTCAACTTTTGCGAATTGAACGTTTGGCAAGTTTAGAAAATTTTTCCCAATAAGAATGGGTTTTGAAAGAAGCTCATCGTCTACCGCGTACATATCCACGGTGGCTACAGCCTCATCTACCTTGAGCTGTGCTACAAATTTACCTAAGGTGTAACACCTACCTTTAGCAAAACCCCGAAGCGGCACTCTACCGTTCTCAAGGGACAGCTGCATGGCCCGCACCACCGATGACTGCACAAGGGTGACATCGCTGCCGCTGTCGACAATCCCAGTAGTACAGAACCTTTCATCAATTATGACTTTCTTCTCGAAGTCATCTGCGGCGATCCACGAAACAAAAGCTCGCTTTGTTTGTTTACAATTCGCCTCAACATGCCCCACTTTACTGCATACTCTGCATCGCTTTTGCTTCTGCGGCAGTGGACACTCCCTGGAAATATGTCCTAGCTGCTCACAATTGAAGCACTTTACTGTTTTCGACTCTCGTTTCTCAGCCGTGTTGCCATTATTACTGCTGCCAACCCGTCTGTCTTGACCATCTCGAGGACGCCTGCGCGAGAAAAGCTGCACCTCTTGATACCACTTGATCTGCTGTAATAATTCGTCTGGACTATCACACCTTTGCAATGACAAACCCCTTTTTAAATCATCATCGTCCAAACCATTGACGATGTATTTGGCTATAGATTGCGTACTTAGATTTGCCTTAGCTGCAATAGCTAACATCTCATAAAAATAGCTTTCGATACTTTCGGCCTGTTGTTTTTTTCGCTTCATAAGACACATGTTCACGTCTGCCTCGTCCGCATATGAAGGAAATGCCTGGCATATCTCCCGCTTTAGCTGTTCCCACGTCACAATATCGGTACCTCTGCTGAGCAGCCAAAATTTCGCAGCACCCTTAAGCTTGGACGACGTGGCAAGTAAGGTTACTTGATCTGACAGGTTGTAAATAACCTTCAAATTGTCAACGCTCTGCACCCACGCTTTAGGTGTTATAGCTGGCCTTGCTGCTGGGTCAAATTCCGGAATAAGCAAAACGAGGTCCGCGTTGGAGAAGCATGATGATGCTCCACCCACATTCGTATTATTAAACTGAAAGGAAGAGAATTGCCTTTTAGTTAATTCCTGCTCCTGTCTCAATACTTCCTTTTCCCGCTTCAAAAGTTCGATTTCGCGCCTTTCCATAGATAAGACGGCGTCGGACTGCTGCTTTGTTGCGGCCCCTTGGTCTGATAGCCTTGCAGGATTGTTTACGCCTGCTCCCATTTCGCGGAGAGCTTTTTCCATGATTCCAGCGTCGATCATCGTGGACGTTGTGAAAGAATCTCTCGTGCCTTCACTAGATGACGGTCCGCTGCCCATAATGTTTTCACCTTGTTCCTCAGCCATTATAACAATTTCAGGCTCAGAAATGTTCGTGCTAAGTCTAGAACAACGCGTGTGAAAACAATTCCGGATTTTTCGTAAACATCCGAATACACAAATCGCGAATTCTCTCAGGAATTACTATATGGACGTTTTTACTTTATCCCACTTCTGAATTGTTGCCATTAGATGCCCAAATAAACTACTAAATCAACCTTTAAACTTTTAACTCTTTATTGATGTCATTCCACAGTAGTCTAACTATATCTAACCCTAAAAAACCCACTCCACTGCTTAGCTGTCAGGGTCTTCGATGTTTCTATGCAGCGGTTTGCTCATGCTCTTCTCTTAAGCGCTTTCAGCGCTTCGTTTGGTAACATTAATATATAATTAAATCCCAATCTTTATATTTTTAGCAAATAAAAAGGGTTTAAGTAGTGAAACTTTGGTTCTTGAGGAAGATGGAAGTCTTGTAGATGAAGATGAATCACTGGTCCATTTCAGTGATAAGGTATTTTTATTGCTGGAAACATATCAAACATGGTTCCCGAACACGGAAAAAGTTGACACGTCGTCAAAGGATTTATCGCTTTCATCAACACCAGGCACTTCACAGTTATGTGAAGTAGACTATTTTCTAGAAACTTCTCCAGAAACTTCGCGGATTCAACAACAATATGCAGAGCCATCCAGCTCAACTATCCATCCACCTGAACTAGGAGTACTATCAACCATAAGTAATTAATCTGAAAGTACATGTAACACTTCAACTACGCATAGTTCAGAACATTTTTTTGCTACTACCATAGAGAAATAAAACATAAAGAGGCGACAAGTAGAACATTGGACGAGGAATCACTTTTTGAAAGCTCTGTGTGAAAGCTAGGATGCGATCTGAAAGCTCTTCGCTCACGGCTTGCTGGCGATGCGATACTGTGGGTAAGCCACCGTCCGAATGCACTAATACACTCAACCAGCCATGACCGCGGAGCGCAGTGCGTAAACGTATTTGCCTTTGCGCTTACAGGCGTTCGTCTTTCCTCGGAATCGGAATCCCTAGCCGCTTAAGGCCCGCGCCCATAGAGTCCGGAATTCGTCCGACTGCGGAAAACGTAAGTTGAACTACATGCTTTCTTATGAGGGTGCACCCATAGAAACGCGCTGCCGCAGTCGCAGCCGGATTGAAAAGACGAGCATTTCTCAACTTTTTATCCGTACTACATGCGGCAAGGAAAGCATCAAAAAGCTTCGTAGCTTTGCTTAAACGGCGCGAGCCTTAGCTAGAAGTTAATTATTTTTTTAAATAAATCAGGAGGTTTTTTATGCCAAGTGCTTTTTCCTCCTTGCAAAAAATAACAATATTTTATTTCGGCAATTTTTGATTTACTGCTACTTATATTAATTATAAAACATCGATAGAGCTTACCTTCTGTAATAACATTCTGTACAGTGGGGCTTGTTAATATTATAATGAGTCGTTTCTCACGCAGCAAATCCCAAACTTGTATGGCTATCTTTTCGGTCATTATTGTCAGGTATAGCTTAGGCGCAGTAGGCGTAGATTCGTGTTATTCCTAATTGAACTTAGGAGTATTTATAACTAAATTGTACAGAATTTACTATTATATTGTACATGAATATAAACCAGTTGCATTATAAGCTACATATTAGGAATAGACTTAATATATACATATATACCTATGTATATTTATGGTTTACAGTTATTCTAATTGAAACTATATATAACAACATGCATATACATTAAATTAAAACCAACATTGGGGAGACAAAATTTTTTTTTTTTTTGTTGCATATATTCTCAAACAATCTGGAACGAGTAATTTTTCAAAAGACACCATTTTGTAAAGACTCTCTTCATTTATACTTTTATACAAGCCAGATAGATAATTATAATATAGTTTTATTTGTTTGCCATAAAATGTAGGATTTACAAAATTATAGCATGAAAAAATCGTACATATTTCCAATCATGTATATATATAAAATCGAAAGTTGGTTTATTTGTTTGTTGCTCAATCACGCCTAAACGTCGAGTCCGATCATTTTCATTTTTTGGGTAAAGATACTACATATTCCAGCCCAACATATAGGATTTTTTTTATTCGCAAGTTTCAAAATGGCGGACCCAAAATGGCGGCCAGAAACGGAAAATATCAAGCGATTGCCATGAAACTTGGTATTCGGGTGCTTTTGGATGTCTTAATTGCGAATCTACGTTCAAAATTTGGAAATTCAAAATGGCGGAATCAATATGGCGACTAAAATGTTTGAACACCAGGTAATCCATCACGCCTAAACGGTGAATCCAATCATTTTCATTTTTTGGATAAAGGTACTACATGTTCCGGCCCAACATATGGGCTTATTTTGATTCATGATTTTCACAATGGCGGACCCCAGATGGCGGTCCAAAATTGAAAATATCAACGGATTGGCATGGAAATTGGTATTTGGGGGTTTTGAGTTGTCCTTATTGCGAATCTATTTTCGAAATTTGGAAATTCAAGATGGCGGATTCAATATGGCGGTCAAAATTTTGGTAGATCGAGTCAAACTGGGTAGCCCATCACGCCTAGATACTGAATCCGAGCTTATTCATTTTTTGGGTGAAGGTACCACATATTCCGGCCCAAAATATAGGCTACTTTTTATTCACGAATTTCAAAATGGTGGACCAAATCTCGGCTGGCAAGACCTGAAAACAGGGGGGGCGAACGTTCGCGGGATATTGATAGCAAGCGACAAATGGTGAGTAGGCCACAACACCCTAATGAGTCGTTCATATTCATTCATATTATCTGGACCTCGTCGGATTACGAAATCGTTTATCGGTGCCGATGCAAGAGATCGAGTTTGTATTATATACATATATGGCATTGACTGTAAGGTACCGCTAGCAGCAAGAAGGATTGTGAGGCGTCGCTTGGTGAGTCAGTCGACCACAAGCAGTCAAGGAATAAAGTGTATTCAACCCAGCACAATGACGTTTATAAAATAAGACATGGCGATGAGGATAAAAAGTTCCTAAAAGTTCCTAAAAAAAAAAAAAAGTTTTTTTTAAATCTAAGCACATTAAAGTGAAAAATCACGAGACAAGTGAAAGCTACGGCAGAGTGAATTTGGGTGCAAAGTTATAAAACAAAGAAGATTTAGCTGTCGATGACTCCAGCTGGAAAAGGGGCAAGTGCAAAAGTAAAAGCAGCGGATAATAGAAAATCAAAGGGTGCGAAAAAACTTATAAAAACCCAAAACCTCGTGGACGCCCCCCCCCCCCCCCCCCAAATGGATTTCATACGAAAAGTGGAACCGTTAGACCTTACGGGAAATGTGGCAGACAACTGGAGGAAGTTCAAACAAAATTTTGATACCTTCTATGTAGCAGCAGAGTTGGAGAAAAAGGATGAAAAAGTTCAAGCTGCCATATTTCTCTACGCAATTGGACAAGATGCAAATGAATTGTTCAATACATTCAACTTAGAAGAAACTGCGAGAAATAAATATAAAGAAGTCGTCAAAGCATTTGCAGATTTTTGCGGACCAAAAAAGAATGTGGTATATGCGAGCTTTGCGTTGATTCTTGGCTCATGGAACTTAAAAAGCTAATTAAGCCGTGTGAGTTTGGTAGCAGTGAACAAGAGGAGCGTATGCTAAAGGCCCGCGCCCATAGAGTCCAGAATTTGTGCGGAATTTGCTCGACTCCGGTAAGCTTAAAGCTATTGACGTCCGGCAATCAGAGGTATCGCCCATAGAATCCGGAATTTCTCCGGCAAGCTTTCAATATTTTTGTCATCTTGACTTAAAATCGCTCACAGTGGTTCTCATCTTGACAGTTTGTTCAAACAAAACGCGGGAATTTTATTGAAAAAGGCAAAGTCAAAGAAGGAAGCAACAAGCAATTGAAAGGACAACGATGGATATTAATAGAGTACTTAAATTTCTATTAATAGCACTTCTACTTACAGAAGCCGATGAATGTTTGACTCTATTGGAGGGAAGGCGCCGCTTTGGGGTGCGACCAATTTTTTAAAATAAATCAGGTTTTTTATGCCAAGTGCTTTTCCACCTTGGAAGAATAATAGTTTTTTATTTAGAAATTTACCCGGGACTTATACAGTACTTTTATGTTGGGACTCTATGCTGACCATTTTTTTGCAATATTCCAATAGTTTTAGTAGTAGGCATCTTTTCATCTCAGCAGACAGAAAAAGAGCAGGCTTTGAAAAGAAACAATTGTGGTCTATCCAGAACAGCAGGAGATTTCTCATTGATTTGAAATTTATCATATGAATTTCCTACAGCAAAGATTTAAAATCCTAAAAATAGCACCAAGTTGTACTGATTTTTCTTCACTTTGAAGTAAAAAATTAATCTGTAAGCTGTTCAGTTCAAATTTTGAAGTTTGGCATTATTAAAATCATGGCAATTCGATGTAATATTGATGCAAATTCCAAATCCTTACTCAGAGAAACTGTTAATAAGTAGCAGTAAATCAAAAATTGCCGAAATAAAATATTGTTATTTTTTGCAAGGAGGAAAGAGCACTTGGCATAAAAAATCTCCTGATTTATTTAAAAAAATAATTGACTTCTAGCTAAGGCTCGCGCCGTTTAAGTAAAGCTACGAAGCTTTTTGATGCTTTCCTTGCCGCATGTAGTACGGATAAAAAGTTGAGAAATGCTCGTCTTTTCAATCCGGCTGCGACTGCGGCAGCGCGTTTCTATGGGTGCACCCTCATAAGAAAGCATGTAGTTCAACTTACGTTTTCCGCAGTCGGACGAATTCCGGACTCTATGGGCGCGGGCCTTAAGGGACCGAATCGTCATCGGGATTGCGGACAAATCAGTACAAAAGAAGCTACTGGAGATGGTGGATTTAACGGCTGAGATGGCAATTAAAATAGCAAGAGTGGCAGAGTCAGCAAGAATTCAATCATCAGAGCTACAGCACCCTCCCAGATCACACGGACGAAATCTATATGTGGGTGCACATACAGTAATAAATTCATCAAAATGTATCAGTGGAAAGGCACTCCAACGAGGGCAAGACGATAGGCGGAGCCAAATCATGCAGCAAAAGCGAACCAATCATAAATTAAATTATAATAATCCAAATAACTATAGTAACACTAATTCTCATAATTACAGATCTCAAACTTATAACAAGTACCACGGGGAAAATCAAAGAAAACCTTTAGGCCAGACAAAACAGCAAAATTTCATTAAAGATTGCATCTATTGTGGAAAATCTCATTTGAAACGACATTGTTCAGCGTATGGTACGAAGTGCTCAAAGTGTGGAAAATTTAATCATTTTGATAGCCAATGCCTTCAGCAGAATGTCCAAGAAATATCTCAGGCTACTGTAAGTAATGATGATTCTTTTTATATCGATTCAATTGCAAACACAAAAGAATTAAGAGGATGGTTTAAAAAAATCAAAATAGGAACAGAAATCGTAAATTTTAAACTTGATACGGGCGCGGAAACTAATATATTGCCAGTCAAGTTTTTCTCCAGGATATCGGGTGCAAAATTAAGAAAAAAGCAAATTTGTTTGCAAGGCTATGAGGGCATAGAAATTCAAACTCTTGGTGTTGCAGGTCTTGATTGCACTGTTGATAACAGATGTATTACCTTACGTTTTGTCGTGGTCGGCAGCAATTCAGTTCTTATTTTGGGCCTGAAAAGTTGTTCGGAATTGGGACTGATAGAGAGAATCAATATTATTGATCAAAGTCAGACACAGGGTAGTCCGAAAAATATAGAAGAATTTTCTAAGAAATATTCGCTAGCTTTTATGGGACTAGGATAATTTTCGGAAAAATATACTATCGTCTTGAAACCTAATGCAATTCCAGTAATTGGACCAGCAAGGCGCGTACCTCTGGCACTTATGAAGAAATTGCAGGAGACGCTAAATAATCTTTGCGATCGAAGAATCATAGAAAAAGTTACTGAGCCTGTTCAGTGGCTTTCTAATTTAGTTATTGTAGAGAAAAAAGACAAATCGTTAAGGCTGTGTTTAGATTCTAAGTTCCTAAACGAAGCAATACTTGAGGAACCACATACAATTCCAACGTTCGAGGAAATCACTGCAAAAATTTGCAATATGAAATATTTTACCGTTCTGGATCTTTCCGAAGGATACTGGCAGGTTAAATTAGATCAGCAATCGTCAAAGTTGTGCTCATTTTCAACACCGTTTGGTTGCTTTAAGTTTTTGAGACTGCTTTGGGATTAAGACTGCTCCGGAAGTTTTTCAGAGATTAAATGAGAAAAATGTCTGCGATCTGAAGGGCACACTTGTTTACATTGATGATATTTTGGTTGGTGGTCAAACACTGGAGGAACATGATTTTTTATTTTTTTTCCTTAGGTAAGGGGGAGGCGACTGCCTCAAGCGCTCAGACCACGGTCCATTGCACTCAACCCCAGCCCTATCCAAACTTTTTAGTCCTCTTTACGAAACTAAGAACATCAGATAGGGATTGAGAATTGAAGTCCTCCATTCTCATTACATCAGCGCCGAACGCCGTCATGCGCGCTCGGGAGAAAGCCGGACAGTTACAGAGGAAGTGCTCCGTGCTGTCCTCGTCCTCCCCACACGAAGGACACGTTGGGTCGCTAATGATCCCTAGGGTATTCATATGCTTACCGCATGTGTTATGTCCCGTAACCGTCCCTACCAGCGTTCTGCAATCTATCTTACCTAAGTTAAGTAGGAGTTTAGCAGTGTTGCTGTCCGGCCGGCTAATGAACCATTTGGTGAATTTACATGTTGATATATTGGACCATCTTTGACCATGTATTGAATCCATGTATCTAGTTATCCAGTTTTTCAACACTGTGGGGCTAACACCAATGATGGGCTCCGGTCCCATAGGGGGACAGTTCGCGCCTTCCTTCGCTAAAGCGTCAGAGGCCACATTACCATCGATTCCCTGGTGACCGGGGACCCATATAAGATGGACCTGGTTGTGCTTGGCAGCAGAGTTAAGTCTTTTCTTACATTCTTGGACAATCCTTGACCTGGTGGTAGGGTTAAGTAGAGTGACAAGAGCCGCCTTACTGTCGCTGCAGATGCCAATCCTTTTACTCCTCCACCTATGGGCAATTATCCAGTTAGCCACTTCGAGAATGGCAAACACTTCGGCTTGAAAAACCGTTGCGGTTGTACCGAGTGATATACTGTATTTGACTGTTTCGTTCAAATACCATCCAGCGCCCGTGCCTGTTAAGGTTTTCGATCCGTCTGTATAGAAGACGTCAGTTAATCCATTCAGCAAGGTGTTGGGATCGTCCCATTTTTCCTTTGCCGGAAGACTTATCTGAAATCTTCTTCCGAACATGGTAATATGCGTCATACCGTCTGTCGGCATGTTAAGAGGAGCGACATGCTCTTCTAGCCTTCGGGTTAAGACGTCATGTCCAATAGCATGTTCATCATGCCATAGTCCACACTTTCTTAGTCGACATATAGCTTTCATTGCCTCTTCCTAGATTGCAAGGTCCAGGGGCCGCAAATTAAGCATTGCGTTGAGGGCCACACTAGGGGTCGAGCTAAATGCTCCCGTTATCCCTAGGCAGAACTCCCTCTGTACTCTGTTGAGAATAGAACAGGTCGTTTTTAGCTCTGTTCTACTCCACCAGACCACTGACGCATATGTAATGATGGGTCTAATTGTAGCTATGTACATCCAGTGCACGATAGCGGGTTTTAGACCCCATGTCTTCCCAAAAGCTCTTCTGCATTGCCAGAAGGCGTTCAATGCTCGAGATGCTTTGTGTTCGACATGAGCCTTCCAAGTCAGTTTACTATCCAAAGTTACCCCTAGATATTTCACTTCTTTGGAGAGTTGAATGGTTACACCTTTCAGAATTGGGAGCTTAAGGTTAACGAGTTTCCTTTTCCTAGTAAACAACACAAGTGTTGTTTTCAAAGGATTCACTGATAAGCCTTGTCTCTCGCACCAGTTCTGGATCTTGTCTAGGGTTTTCTGCATCTTACTGCAGACAACACCAAGCGAGTCACCACAAACAAGTGCACACACATTGTCAGCGTATGCCTGTATGTGTGTATTTAGACTTTGTAGTTCGTCTAAAAGTGAGTCTACTAAGAAGCACCACAGTGACGGTGAGAGTACTCCTCCTTGTGGGCAGCCTTTCTCTACCTTCATTACCGTATCGGTGCCGCATTCCGCGAAAAGTAGCCTCTGTGATAGCATAGAGTAGATCCATCTAATAAGCACGTTTTCTACCCCATACTCGGTGGCAGCGTTACACATCGATGGGAACGTAGCATTATCGAAGGCCCCCTCAATATCAACAAAAACCCCAAGAGCGTAGAGCCCCTCATCCGAAGCCCTTTCTATCTTTGTGACTAGATCGTGCAATGCGGACTCGCAGGATCTACCACTCCTATAGGCATGCTGGTGTTCATTAAGGGGACGCCTCCTCAACGTTTCACCTCTGATGTGTTTTTCTACCAGCCGTTCCAGACATTTCAGCAGGAACGATGTCAAGCTGATTGGTCTGAAACTTTTTGCCAGAGCATAGTCTTCCCTGCCTGGTTTAGGAATGAAGACCACTCTGACCTTACGCCACGCAGTTGGTATGTAACCCCAGGTTAAACAGGCCCTAAATATCTTGTTTAGTGCTGAAACTAGGGGGTGACCTCCTGCTTTAAGCATAGCCGGATATATACCATCCAGATCTGGGGTCTTGTAGTTCTCGAAGGAGGACAAAGCATATTCAATCTTCTCCTCCGTCACAACTTTGGATGCTATATATCTGTCCCGTCTAGTGATGGTTACCCTTTCTGGAGACCCTACTAGACTCTGATTCGTTTGAATCTTATGACTGCCCGGAAAGTGGGTTTGAACCAGGATCTCGAAAGCTTCCTGTTTGGAACCCGTGTATCCGCCGTCAGGTTTGCGGAGGGAGTTAAGTTTAGCAGTATTGTCTTTTTGAAAGACTTTATACAGCCTAGCTGATTCCCTCATGCCTGTCAATTCCTCACAGTATCTTCTATAAGACGAGACCTTGGAAGTCCTTATCTCGTACTTATACTCGCGCTGCAAGGTTCGATAGGCTGTCCAGTCGTCTTCTTTTTGAGTTTTTAAAGCTCTATTTAGAAGCTTCCTGATTTTCTTCCTAAGTCTAGAAAGATCATTGTTCCACCAGGGGACGCTTTTGCCACTTCGGCACTTCCTAACCGGACAAGCTTTCTCAAAAGAGTCTGTCAAGGTCCGACTCAGTTTCTGAGTCTCATCCTCAATGTCTTTGGTTGAGCGGAGCTTGGGTACATAGATTTCTTTCACCGAGAGAATCTGTTTGTACCTGTCCCAGTCAGTTTTCCTTGGATTACGTCCAGCCGGGATGAGTATATCATCAATGGCTATTCTGTAATTTAGGTATTTGTGGTCCGAGAGAGACTCCTCATCTAGGACTCGCCAGTTGGTAATGAAATTAGACATCTTCCTATTGGTGAGTGTCAGATCTATTACTTCCTGTCGCCTACTCGTGACAAAGGTTGGATCATTGCCCACATTGTTAACCACGAGATCGTGCGACAGAACGAAGTCTAATAGTTTTACATCTCTAGGGTTGCATTTACTGCTGCCCCATATGGTGTGCTGGGCATTGGCATCACATCCAATCACCAGACCTAAATTATTAGATTCTGTGTATCTTACAATTTCCATAAGTTCACGGGGGGGAGGTGGACTGATGGATTCATAGGGTAAATAGGCTGAGACAATAATGGCCTCTTGCCTAGCCCCAGAAATCTTGTAGGATACTTTCACTGCTACGACGTCTTGACTGCAATATTGTCTTAACATCGTGGCTTCAATTGTGTTAGAAACGAACACGCACGCTCGCGGTCGTTCCGTTCTTTCGTAATGAAAGAGTTGCCCCCACTTGATCATACCGAGACCACAGATACGCTTTCTGCATACCCATGGTTCCTGTATTAGTGCTATTTGGGGGACTGCCTGCAGTTTACTTAATCTTCCACTGAGAATGGCAGTGGCCGATTTACTGTGCTGCAGGTTTATTTGAGTGATATTTAAGTCAGTGGACATGGTATCGACTGCTCCGCATTTCACTCATTGTCCGCATTTATTTTCTGGAAACATGAAATTTCACTCTTCCAAAACCTAAATGGGGACGAAGCCCGTAAACAGACTCCAGGACTTTTAGCGACTCCGTGTCCACGCCCAGCGCAAGAGTGGAGCCTTCCGGATCACCGGGGTTCTTCCTCTTGCTACTGAACGTACGAATACGCCAGTACTTAGTATCCAGTCCCGGGTTCTGGTTACGTAGCCGGGCAAAGATTTCACCAGGTGCCTTGCGAGGGCCCGGGATCCAAACTACTGCCCGAACCAGCTTAGGCATGTCGCTACCTCTTGTAGCATAAAATTTTATGCCATCCAAAGCTGGAAATTTTGCCACATTTGAAAGCAGCCATTCGAGAGAGTGTTCATTCGTGCATTGAACTTTTAAGGTTCCGGCACGAAAGACCATTCCCTCAAACCTGGGCGCCTCTTTGGTTTCTCCCAGAAGCTTCCAAATGTGGTCTTCCACAAAGGTTACATGTCGTTGCGACATTTCTCTTTGTGGATTGTCGGCTGCAATTACAACAACAAGGGCTTGGGAAGCAGCCTCAGCGAAGCTTTTTCCCCCTGCCCCGGCCGCTGTCTTTGAACCCGACGGAGCCGCACCTTCTAACGACTCGGAACGAGGATCGGGTTTCCCCTTTGCCTCGTCCGGTGAGCAAATTTTTGGGAGACCGGTCTTAGCGACTTTCCTCCGTTTATTTTTGCTCACGAGCTGCGTGGGCTTCTTGCTGGTAGTTCCAGCGCAACTTCCACCAGTCGAGGTGGCCGGAGTGGACGAGTCCTCCTCCGACCTACCTCTCTTGGCGGCAGCTGGCACCGGAGTCGAGGAGCAAGTGATAGAGCCCTTGACAAAGTCGGCTTTCGCTTCCTTAGCCTTAGCTCTATTCTCTTTGCTCCTCAGCCGTCGCAGCTGTCGTTTGGACAACCCCTCAGCTTTTTCGATAGTGGTTAAAGGGGGGCGTTCTTGTCCGTGGCGGGATCAGGATTAACCGTAGTCGCAGCGGACTGCTTTCCGATCCTTTCCTGTTCCATAAGAAGGCTCTCCATTGACTGTGTCAATGTGCCAATCGATGATAGTCCGTCTTGCGACATTCTATCATCGGAGTCCAGTAGGGGGCTTCCTCCTTGGCCTGGACTCACCACCTCGGCAGTACATGGAAGTGGGGCCTGCACATTCCTTGCCCCGGCCGCTCCTTGAGCGGGAGGATTCCCAGCAACAGGCTGGTTACCTCGTGCAGAATACATATCCAAAGGATTGCCTTCCATGGGATTTGGGTTGGTGGTAACCCTTCTTCGTCTGACGCCTCAAGACTGACCTGTTCGACATGGGAAACCCTGCCGGCAGCGCCCTGCTGCCGTCGACATAGCTCAGTCAATCATCGACGCGCGCAAGCTCCTCCACCACGACAAGGTGAGGGTACCGCACGGAGGAGGAGGAACATGATAATAATGTGGCTAAAGTTATGGAAAGAGCAATTGAAAGAAATATTAAATTTAATATAAAGAAAGTTCAATTTAGAGTTCAAAAAGTTAGGTACCTAGGACATATTATCTCTTCAAATGGAATACAGGTTGATCCTCAAAGAACGGAAGCAATCACTAAATTGAAATCTCCCACTGATAAAAAAGCAATTGCAAACACTGTTAGGTATGGTAAACTACCTTCGAAAATTCGTTCCCAGCCTTTCGGAAATATCGCAACCGTTACGTATGCTATTGAAAAAAATATAGTCTTCGAATGGCTACTAATTCATGATGAAAGTTTATGCAAAATAAAGAAATTCATAGTAAATACACCGACTCTACAACCATTTAACCCAATGAAGCCTATCACAATTCAGGCTGATGCCTCAAAAAATGGACTTGGGTGTTGTTTGCTTCAGGATGAAAAGCCTGTTAGCTTTGCTTCTCGTAGCTTGACGTCAACTGAGACAAATTATGGCCAAATTGATAAGGAACTCCTGGCAATTGTATGTGCAGTAAGCAAATTCCATCAATACATATATGGTCGTGACATTATTGTGATTACTGATTACAAGCCATTACTTGGTATAATGAATAAAGAGATACATGAAATCTCTAACCCTCGTCTTCAACGTATGAGATTACGATTATTAAAGTACAAACTTTCGTTAAAATATTGCTCAGGAAAAGAAATGTTTGTTGCAGACTTGTTATCAAGGAACTTTATGGAGCACAGTGATAGACCTGAAATTGAGGACCTAAATGAAGTTATACACAATTAATGTGGGCACTTCTATCAGAAAAAAATTACAAGTAGAAAATAGAAAGGATCCAGAATTAGCTGAACTAAGAGAAACTATATTAAGTGGGTGGCCTAGCAGAAAAGCACAATTAAATGAAGGAATAAAATATTACTGGACTTCGAGAAATGATTTGTACTTGGAAGATGATTTAATCTTCATGAATGAGCGAATTGTAGTCCCACAATCGCTCAGAAAGGTAATTTTAAATAAGTTACATTTATCCCATATGGGAATTGAAAAAACCAAAGCCAGAGCCCGACAACTTGTATTCTGGCCTGGTCTGAATGAAAGCATCGAGAACATAAGCACCAAATGTGCAATTTGCCAGAGATATCGGTCTGCTAACGCGAAAGAGCCAATGGTAGCGCACAGGGTACCAAATATACCATACTGCAAAGTTGGAATGGATATCATGGATTTCAGTGGTCAATCGTATCTAGTATGGTATTCCTCAAATTATTATAGCAGACAATAAGCCTTTTGGATCATTCAAGTTTCGGCAATTTGCAAGAGACTTGGATATCGACATAGTCACTACAAGTCCGAACTACCCACAGGCAAATGGCTTGGCGGAGAGATATGTGAATATCGCCAAGCTGCTGCTTCTTAAATCACAAGATAGTAAGGAAGAGTTCTGGAAAATGATTCTAGAATACAGAAACACACCAATAAAAGGTGCTAATTATTCTCCTGCTCAACTTTTATTTGGACGTAGCACGCGTTCGATTTTACCAACCTACGACAAAACGCTCAAAAGAAATGAAGAAATGGGTGAGGTACATGCAAGAAACACAAAACGAAATAAATTATATTATGACAGGGGGTCAAAATTTAAAGAAAACTTTGTAGAAGGTAGTTTTGTCTGGTTCAAAAATAATAAACATTGGGAAAAAGCTCAAATTGTGCGTAGAGATAAAACACCACGATTCTACTGGATAGAACTTGAAAATGGCTCTATATTAAGAAGAAATTCGAGTACTCTAGGAAGCTGCATTCAATGAAGTTTTCGCTACAGTTATCACTAAAGGAAACGATATAATGAATCATCAGATTGAAATTATGTTTTGTTTTGATGCCTAGTCAGTACGCTGAATGGTGCCTGAAATTGAGAAATGAAAAGAAATATGTATATCTATACCACAAAAAAACAAAAAACAAAAAAGTGTTGAAGTGAATAAGATGAAATTTTGCTGTATGAATTCCAACAACAGTACAGTTGTAGATATTAACATTGCACTAATCTACTAAACAGGAATAGTTGAAATGTTCAGAATTATTATTATATTTAAAGGGACTATCATTTAGTTGAAGCGGAAGATGTATTATATATGTATATGGCATAGACTGTAAGGTACCGCTAGCAGCAAGAAGGATTGTGAGTCGTCGCTTGGTGAGTCAGTTGACCACAAGCAGTCAAGGAATAAAGTGTATTCAACCCAGCACAATGACGTTTATAAAATAATACACAGTTTGTGGAGGTGGTGAGCGCAAATCTGCTCCCCTATATCCAGGAGCAGATTAGCCTTCGCCGCGTCTTCGCGATCGGGCATTTGAGAGACCTGGGCGATAGTCATGTAATTCGAAACGACCAACAATTTTCGATCATTTTTCAAAACGGTGTCATGTAAGTCAAATCGACAAAAGTTTGACAGCCGTTTTGGCAAAAAGAAAAAAGGGAGGAAGAATTGAAATATTTCACATAAATAAACAATAATTTCAAATATGTAAGTGGAAATTTGTACTAATATTTATATGTACATGTTGAAAATATCTTCAAATTTATTTTATGATAGGTCTTCAGAAAATGGTGACAATAATGTGAGGCGAAAAGTAAATGGTGGAATAAATAAAGAACAAAAAGAGTACTTGGCCGATTTTATGGAAAAGCACAATAATTTATTCAAAGGAGTGCTTAATTGTGCACATGCAAGGAATATTTCGGTCAAATTGTGAGAAAGTGCAACAGCAGAGTTAAATTTCAGAGGTCTTCCTATTAAAAAGTTACATGAATGGAAAAAGGTAGCAAAAATTATAATAAAAAAAAATTAACGGATAATGTTCACAGACATGGGCAGATATTAAATATAAATTAAGAAATAAATTAAGAATCAACAAAAACAATATTTCGAAAACTGGAGGAGGACCATGTGCCAAAAATGCAATAACCAGCATTGAAGATTCTTTTATTGCATCAGCAGGATTAGAAGTAAGTGTGAAAGGCATAAAAGGAAATTCATATGATGCGAATCTTTGGCAACCATCGAGCCAAGTTCCATCAACGAGCACGACGCAAATACCATTTATGAGCACGAAATTGAAGAGTTAATGCACTATGCGTTAGCCTCGGATAATGCTGAAAATAACAACGAGAGAATTGAGATACGTAATCTTTCACCCGATAAAGTCACATCTCATACTCGTACATCTAAAAAACGAGTTAAAGAAGACCTAATGAAAGGTTACGTTAATCAGGTGAATTCCGTGCATTATTATATTAAATTTAAAAACGTTATAATGAAATAAATGTTATCTTATCATCTATGAATGTAACAGTAATTCCTTAATACTATCTCTAATTCGTTTAGCAGTATTTGCATTACTACCTGCACTATAATTGTTATCACACACTTCTATAACCTCTTGACTTTCGGTTGATGCTGAATCTCTCCCAAACGGTACTTTGTAATGTAAACATATATTGTGCAAGGCAGCACAAACGCTTATTACCCTGGAAAGTTTCTGAGGACGTAGTCTACATTTTCTTTCTAACAGAAGAATGCGCCACCGCTGCTTCAGCACCCCAATGCATCGTTCCACACAGCTTCTTGCACGTGAATGAACCTCGTTAAAATTCGCCTCCGCACTATTTGCTGCTGTTGACCTGTAAGGCGTCATAAGCCACGGCTCTAGTGTATATTTAATTTATGGCAATGTTTACTCTGTGGTCGAAAACGTTATATGACGTCAACAGAAATTTTAATCGACTTGCTTCATCTACTAAAAAATTGGTCGATTCGCAGATATGTACATGACTATCCCCCTGGTTACCGAAGTCCAAATAACACGACATCAAACCCGGAACACACTGATGGCGACCCCTATCGCCCTGCCAGATTCGCTGAAAATTTTGCTCTGGAACAACTAGCCCAGACAATGCCTGAGACCCTGGAGATCGAGCCGGTAGACGCTCTGTCTCGATATTTACCTCCTGCCGTTAAATGTTGGAACTGCGACCTATCTGGCCATTTTTACCAAGACAGCCCTACGGAACCAAATGGGTTCTTTTGTTATGGCTGTGGGCGAAAGGGGGTCGTTAAACCTCGCTGTCTAAACTGCCAATCAAACAAACACCGCCGGATCGGGAGCAACAACATCAGCCTCCGACCGCAACGGCCGTTGGAAATTCCGACGAACGAGACACCGGCCACCCCTTTTCGCTCCCAGACATAACTACCCTGCCGATTGATTCAATTTCACCCAAAGTGCCTATACCCCCCTGTCACCTAAGAGAATTTCACCCAAAACGTTAGCTACGCCTGGTCAGTCAAATTCAACATCAGTGTCGGAAAATTTCCCTGAACCTGACATCTCACGTTCTTTATCGCCAGGCGAACAAACACCGAGCCAGGAAATCACAATACTTCAGAGACCGCAAACATCTCATGTTCCGGTTCTCTTTCCTATTAAGCCATACCATCTCACGCTTAAAAGATACCACGCGGCTCGTGAAAGAATCTTTGCTTTGGCGGTAGAGTATTCTGGGGCTCAGGGGTTAGGCTTCAAGAGAGGCAAAACCCTTCTCAAGCTTCTACGGTTCCCCTTGCGTTTGCGGATGTTTCGGAAGCGTGTGAAAGAAAATTATTGGAAGATATCATCAGCCTTCGTCTTGGTTCCCAAGGATGTCAGGCCCTCCGCCACAGCAAAAATTTTAGGGCAAGACATGATAGGCTTGCTAGATAGTGGTTCTAGCATTAGTATTCTGGGAAAAGCAGAGTTTGTTGCAAATGGCGGGGCTGAAATGGGTCAAATATCGCTCTGCAATCGGGGTGGCCAATGGAGCTAGATCGGAAGTGCACGGGCATGCCGACTTGGAGATTAGTTTCCTAGGCGAGATTAAAATTTTACGACTCTACCTTGTACCTAGTCTCACCCAGGAACCATACCTAGGAATAGATTTTTGGAGGGCTTCCATGTTGGCTCCGGACATACTCGGTCTAGCATCTTCATTGGACACCCCGATTACAGCGAAGCCAAATCCTGCCGAACATGTTCTAGCTCCCGACCGTGAAGCACGCTTAGAACAAACCAAAGCGCTATTTTCATCATATGCCAATTTGAGTTTGGGAAAAACACACCTATTTGAGCATGCTATAGACATTGGGGACGATACGCCAATCAAACAAAGGTTTTGTCCGATTTCTCCGGTGGTGCAAAAGTTGAGGGACGCGAAGCTGAGCCGAATGCATTCGCTTGGCGTGATCGAGGAGAGCCAGAGCCAGAGCCCTGGGAGCTCTCCAGTCCTATTAGTGAGGAAAGGCCCGCGCCCATAGAGTCCGAAATTCGTCCGACTGCGGAAAACGTAAGTTGAACTACATGCTTTCTTATGAGGGTGCACCCATAGAAACGCGCTGCCGCAGTCGCAGCCGGATTGAAAAGACGAGCATTTCTCAACTTTTTATCCGTACTACGGCGCGAGCCTTAGCTAGAAGTTAATTATTTTTTTAAATAAATCAGGAGGTTTTTTATGCCAAGTGCTTTTTCCTCCTTGCAAAAAATAACAATATTTTATTTCGGCAATTTTTGATTTACTGCTACTTATTAACAGTTTCTCTGAGTAAGGATTTGGAATTTGCATCAATATTACATCGAATTGCCATGATTTTAATAGTGCCAAACTTCAAAATTTGAACTGAATAGATTACAGATTAATTTTTTACTTCAAAGTGAAGAAAAATCAGTACAACTTGGTGCTATTTTTAGGATTTTAAATCTTTGCTGTAGGAAATTCATATGATAAATTTCAAATCAATGAGAAATCTCCTGCTGTTCTGGATAGACGAAAAGAACACAGCTATTAATTGCTAAGAATGGTGTTAGAAAATGAAATAAGGGTGATGTTTTTTTCTGAATTTGAACAACTTTTTCTCCTTAGCACCAACTCTTTTCACAATTGTTTCTTTTCAAAGCCTGCTCTTTTTCTGTCTGCTGAGATGAAAAGATGCCTACTACTAAAACTATTGGAATATTGCAAAAAAATGGTCAGCATAGAGTCCCAACATAAAAGTACTGTATAAGTCCCGGGTAAATTTCTAAATAAAAAACTATTATTCTTCCAAGGAGGAAAAAGCACTTGGCATAAAAAACCTCCTGATTTATTTTAAAAAATTGGTCGCACCCAAAAGCGGCGCCTTCCCTCCAATAGAGTCAAACATTCATCGGCTTCTGTAAGTAGAAGTGCTATTAATAGAAATTTAAGTACTCTATTAATATCCATCGTTGTCCTTTCAATTGCTTGTTGCTTCCTTCTTTGACTTTGCCTTTTTCAATAAAATTCCCGCGTTTTGTTTGAACAAACTGTCAAGATGAGAACCACTGTGAGCGATTTTAAGTTAAGATGACAAAAATATTGAAAGCTTGCCGGAGAAATTCCGGATTCTATGGGCGATACCTCTGATTGCCGGGCGTCAATAGCTTTAAGCTTACCGGAGTCGAGCAAATTCCGCACAAATTCCGGACTCTATGGGCGCGGGCCTTAAGCGGCTAGGGATTCCGATTCCGAGGAAAGACGAACGCCTGTAAGCGCAAAGGCAAATACGTTTACGCACTGCGCTCCGCGGTCATGGCTGGTTGAGTGTATTAGTGCATTCGGACGGTGGCTTACCCACAGTATCGCATCGCCAGCAAGCCGTGAGCGAAGAGCTTTCAGATCGCATCCTAGCTTTCACACAGAGCTTTCAAAAAGTGATTCCTCGTCCAATGTTCTACTTGTCGCCTCTTTATGTTTTATTTCTCTATGGTAGTAGCAAAAAAATGTTCTGAACTATGCGTAGTTGAAGTGTTACATGTACTTTCAGATTAATTACTTATGGTTGATAGTACTCCTAGTTCAGGTGGATGGATAGTTGAGCTGGATGGCTCTGCATATTGTTGTTGAATCCGCGAAGTTTCTGGAGAAGTTTCTAGAAAATAGTCTACTTCACATAACTGTGAAGTGCCTGGTGTTGATGAAAGCGATAAATCCTTTGACGACGTGTCAACTTTTTCCGTGTTCGGGAACCATGTTTGATATGTTTCCAGCAATAAAAATACGTTATCACTGAAATGGACCAGTGATTCATCTTCATCTACAAGACTTCCATCTTCCTCAAGAACCAAAGTTTCACTACTTAAACCCTTTTTATTTGCTAAAAATATAAAGATTGGGATTTAATTATATATTAATTATAAAACATCGATAGAGCTTACCTTCTGTAATAACATTCTGTATAGTGGGGCTTGTTAATATTATAATGAGTCGTTTCTCACGCAGCAAATCCCAAACTTGTATGGCTATCTTTTCGGTCATTATTGTCAGGTATAGCTTAGGCGCAGTAGGCGTAGATTCGTGTTATTCCTAATTGAACTTAGGAGTATTTATAACTAAATTGTACAGAATTTACTATTATATTGTACATGAATATAAACCAGTTGCATTATAAGCTACATATTAGGAATAGACTTAATATATACATATATACCTATGTATATTTATGGTTTACAGTTATTCTAATTGAAACTATATATAACAACATGCATATACAATAAATTAAAACCAACATTGGGGAGACAAAATTTTTTTTTTTTTTTGTTGCATATATTCTCAAACAATCTGGAACGAGTAATTTTTCAAAAGACACCATTTTGTAAAGACTCTCTTCATTTATACTTTTATACAAGCCAGATAGATAATTATAATATAGTTTTATTTGTTTGCCATAAAATGTAGGATTTACAAAATTATAGCATGAAAAAATCGTACATATTTCCAATCATGTATATATATAAAATCGAAAGTTGGTTTATTTGTTTGTTGCTCAATCACGCCTAAACGTCGAGTCCGATCATTTTCATTTTTTGGGTAAAGATACTACATATTCCGGCCCAACATATAGGATTTTTTTTATTCGCAAGTTTCAAAATGGCGGACCCAAAATGGCGGCCAGAAACTGAAAATATCAAGCGATTGCCATGAAACTTGGTATTCGGGTGCTTTTGGATGTCTTAATTGCGAATCTACGTTCAAAATTTGGAAATTCAAAATGGCGGAATCAATATGGCGACTAAAATGTTTGAACACCAGGTAATCCATCACGCCTAAACGGTGGATCCAATCATTTTCATTTTTTGGATAAAGGTACTACATGTTCCGGCCCAACATATGGGCTTATTTTGATTCATGATTTTCACAATGGCGGACCCCAGATGGCGGTCCAAAATTGAAAATATCAACGGATTGGCATGGAAATTGGTATTTGGGGGTTTTGAGTTGTCCTTATTGCGAATCTATTTTCGAAATTTGGAAATTCAAGATGGCGGATTCAATATGGCGGTCAAAATTTTGGTAGATCGAGTCAAACTGGGTAGCCCATCACGCCTAGACACTGAATCCGAGCTTATTCATTTTTTGGGCGAAGGTACCACATATTCCGGCCCAAAATATAGGCTACTTTTTATTCACGAATTTCAAAATGGTGGACCAAATCTCGGCTGGCAAGACCTGAAAACAGGGGGGGCGAACGTTCGCGGGATATTGATAGCAAGCGACAAATGCTGAGTAGGCCACAACACCCTAATGAGTCGTTCATATTCATTCATATTATCTGGACCTCGTCGGATTACGAAATCGTTTATCGGTGCCGATGCAAGAGATCGAGTTTGTATTATATACATATATGGCATTGACTGTAAGGTACCGCTAGCAGCAAGAAGGATTGTGAGGCGTCGCTTGGTGAGTCAGTCGACCACAAGCAGTCAAGGAATAAAGTGTATTCAACCCAGCACAATGACGTTTATAAAATAAGACATGGCGACGAGGATAAAAAGTTCCTAAAAGTTCCTAAAAAAAAAAAGTTTTTTTAAAATCTAAGCACATTAAAGTGAAAAATCACGAGACAAGTGAAAGCTGCGGCAGAGTGAATTTGGGTGCAAAGTTATAAAACAAAGAAGATTTAGCTGTCGATGACTCCAGCTGGAAAAGGGGAAAGTGCAAAAGTAAAAGCAGTGGATAATAGAAAATCAAAGGGTGCGAAAAAATTTATAAAAACCCAAAACCTCGTGGACGCCCCCCCCAAATGGATTTCATACGAAAAGTGGAACCGTTAGACTTTACGGGAAATGTGGCAGACAACTGGAGGAAGTTCAAACAAAATTTTGATACCTTCTATGTAGCAGCAGAGTTGGAGAAAAAGGATGAAAAAGTTCAAGCTGCCATATTTCTCAACGCAATTGGACAAGATGCAAATGAATTGTTCAATACATTCAACTTAGAAGAAACTGCGAGAAATAAATATAAAGAAGTCGTCAAAGCATTTGCAGATTTTTGCGGACCAAAAAAGAATGTGGTATATGCGAGCTTTGTGTTCCACAGTCGTAACCAGCAAACGGCAGAACCCGTTGATTCTTGGCTCATGGAACTTAAAAAGCTAATTAAGCCGTGTGAGTTTGGTAGCAGTGAACAAGAGGAGCGTATGCTAAAGGCCCGCGCCCATAGAGTCCAGAATTTGTGCGGAATTTGCTCGACTCCGGTAAGCTTAAAGCTATTGACGTCCGGCAATCAGAGGTATCGCCCATAGAATCCGGAATTTCTCCGGCAAGCTTTCAATATTTTTGTCATCTTGACTTAAAATCGCTCAAAGTGGTTCTCATCTTGACAGTTTGTTCAAACAAAACGCGGGAATTTTAGTGAAGAAGGCAAAGTCAAAAAAGGAAGCAACGAGCAATTGAAAGGACAACGATGGATATTAATAGAGTACTTAAATTTCTATTAATAGCACTTCTACTTACAGAAGCCGATGAATGTTTGACTCTATTGGAGGGAAGGCGCCGCTTTTGGGTGCGACCAATTTTTTAAAATAAATCAGGAGGTTTTTTATGCCAAGTGCTTTTTCCTCCTTGGAAGAATAATAGTTTTTTATTTAGAAATTTACCCGGGACTTATACAGTACTTTTATGTTGGGACTCTATGCTGACCATTTTTTTGCAATATTCCAATAGTTTTAGTAGTAGGCATCTTTTCATCTCAGCAGACAGAAAAAGAGCAGGCTTTGAAAAGAAACAATTGTGAAAAGAGTTGGTGCTAAGGAGAAAAAGTTGTTCAAATTCAGAAAAAAACATCACCCTTATTTCATTTTCTAACACCATTCTTAGCAATTAATAGCTGTGTTCTTTTCGTCTATCCAGAACAGCAGGAGATTTCTCATTGATTTGAAATTTATCATATGAATTTCCTACAGCAAAGATTTAAAATCCTAAAAATAGCACCAAGTTGTACTGATTTTTCTTCACTTTGAAGTAAAAAATTAATCTGTAATCTATTCAGTTCAAATTTTGAAGTTTGGCATTATTAAAATCATGGCAATTCGATGTAATATTGATGCAAATTCCAAATCCTTACTCAGAGAAACTGTTAATAAGTAGCAGTAAATCAAAAATTGCCGAAATAAAATATTGTTATTTTTTGCAAGGAGGAAAAAGCACTTGGCATAAAAAACCTCCTGATTTATTTAAAAAAATAATTAACTTCTAGCTAAGGTTCGCGCCGTTTAAGCAAAGCTACGAAGCTTTTTGATGCTTTCCTTGCCGCATGTAGTACGGATAAAAAGTTGAGAAATGCTCGTCTTTTCAATCCGGCTGCGACTGCGGCAGCGCGTTTCTATGGGTGCACCCTCATAAGAAAGCATGTAGTTCAACTTACGTTTTCCGCAGTCGGACGAATTTCGGACTCTATGGGCGCGGGCCTTTCCTCACTAATAGGACTGGAGAGCTCCCAGGGCTCTGGCTCTGGCTCTCCTCGATCACGCCAAGCGAATGCATTCGGCTCAGCTTCGCGTCCCTCAACTTTTGCACCACCGGAGAAATCGGACAAAACCTTTGTTTGATTGGCGTATCGTCCCCAATGTCTATAGCATGCTCAAATAGGTGTGTTTTTCCCAAACTCAAATTGGCATATGATGAAAATAGCGCTTTGGTTTGTTCTAAGCGTGCTTCACGGTCGGGAGCTAGAACATGTTCGGCAGGATTTGGCTTCGCTGTAATCGGGGTGTCCAATGAAGATGCTAGACCGAGTATGTCCGGAGCCAACATGGAAGCCCTCCAAAAATCTATTCCTAGGTATGGTTCCTGGGTGAGACTAGGTACAAGGTAGAGTCGTAAAATTTTAATCTCGCCTAGGAAACTAATCTCCAAGTCGGCATGCCCGTGCACTTCCGATCTAGCTCCATTGGCCACCCCGATTGCAGAGCGATATTTGACCCATTTCAGCCCCGCCATTTGCAACAAACTCTCCTTTTCCCAGAATACTAATGCTAGAACCACTATCTAGCAAGCCTATCATGTCTTGCCCTAAAATTTTTGCTGTGGCGGAGGGCCTGACATCCTTGGGAACCAAGACGAAGGCTGATGATATCTTCCAATAATTTTCTTTCACACGCTTCCGAAACATCCGCAAACGCAAGGGGAACCGTAGAAGCTTGAGAAGGGTTTTGCCTCTCTTGAAGCCTAACCCCTGAGCCCCAGAATACTCTACCGCCAAAGCAAAGATTCTTTCACGAGCCGCGTGGTATCTTTTAAGCGTGAGATGGTATGGCTTAATAGGAAAGAGAACCGGAACATGAGATGTTTGCGGTCTCTGAAGTATTGTGATTTCCTGGCTCGGTGTTTGTTCGCCTGGCGATAAAGAACGTGAGATGTCAGGTTCAGGGAAATTTTCCGACACTGATGTTGAATTTGACTGACCAGGCGTAGCTAACGTTTTGGGTGAAATTCTCTTAGGTGACAAGGGGGTATAGGCACTTTGGGTGAAATTGAATCAATCGGCAGGGTAGTTATGTCTGGGAGCGAAAAGGGGTGGCCGGTGTCTCGTTCGTCGGAATTTCCAACGGCCGTTGCGGTCGGAGGCTGATGTTGTTGCTCCCGATCCGGCGGTGTTTGTTTGATTGGCAGTTTAGACAGCCAGGTTTAACGACCCCCTTTCGCCCACAGCCATAACAAAAGAACCCATTTGGTTCCGTAGGGCTGTCTTGGTAAAAATGGCCAGATAGGTCGCTGTTGTGTATTGGGCTTAAGGTGGTGAGTTGACAGGAGTGTCATCTGTTCAAGTCAACCGGGTACCTGTCAAATAAAGAATAAACAGTTTAGTTCTGATCAACCCTTATTATTGTTGTTTTATATCAATGTTACCCACAAATATAAAAGTGGTGTCAGAAGTGGGATAAAGACTCTATGGGCATCGTGCACCTATAACCTCGAGAGATTTTTCTACCCTGCCGGTTTCAAGTGCCTGTTATCAGGATCACATACGCACCATTGCCTTGGTAGTACTTGCTGCTGTCATCAATTCCAAGCCACAATGGCCGACCCGCCAGAAATTCCATCGGAACTTTTGGAATCTATGGCCGCCATGTTGTCTCGGGCATTTCAAGCTTCGTTACCGGCCGCTGCCGCCGCTGCAGCTCCCAATCTTGCCGACGCAGCTAATGCAGCCAATAATGGACATTCCCGCGCACCTCGCTTCAACATGGCTGAATACCGCCCGACAGAGGGCACCACCGTTAAGGACTATTTCACACGTTTCTCCTGGGCTCTGGAACTAAGTGAAGTACCTGTCAAACAACACGCCAACTATGCTCGTGTTTACATGGGCAGAGAGCTGAATGACGCGCTGAAGTTTTTAATTAGCCCTCGGCTACCTCAGGCCCTAGAGTATGCCGAAATCCAGCAAACCCTCATAAAACATTTTGATCACGCAAAAAACAAGTTTGCTGAGAGTATCAAATTTCGTAAACTCACACAAAATTCGGGCGAATCAGTCGCAGACTTTGCCCTCAGGCTTAAACAAGGTGCAGTGTATTGTGAATTCGACGCTTTCTTGGACAGAATGCTCATCGAACAACTTTTGTTTGGACTCGAATCGCAAGTGACATGTGATGAGATCATTGCGAAAAAACCAGCATCATTTGCGGAAGCGTTCGAGATCGCAAATTCTCTCGAAGCGACTCGTTTGACATCGGACGCAGTGAAAAATAAGGCGGAACCAACAAACAAGTTAGGATTTGCACCTCCAAACCTGAAGTACACACAACGTCCAAATCGAGGCAGATCTCATTCACAGTTCCAAGAAGTACACAAACCCGCCGGGTTGCCTTATCATCCGCGTCCAAGTCAGGATAGGCAATGGGCCTGTCAGGGCTGCGGAGGTCATCATGCTCGTTCGCAATGCCCGTATCGTGACGCCATCTGTAACACCTGTAATAAGAAAGGTCACATCGCTCCTGTTTGCAAATCTGGGAATGTCCGACAAGTCAAGGACCGCTCAGACTCTGAAGAAGAGTTTCCAGCTGAACAAGTTGACCAAATACGACGTCTCAACAAAATTGACGCTATCAACGCCGTCAAATTCCCTGGGAAGGTCGTGCTTGATGTTCTCCTCAACGGGCGTAACGTCAAAATGGAGATCGACACTGGCGCGCCATGCGCAATCATGAGCAAACAAAAGCTTGACAGTGCCAAAATCAAATACAAACTGCTGGAAACCAACCAACAATTTGCAAGTTTTTCCGGACATCGAATTTCCTGCCTCGGTCGCATATCTGTCAACGCCCAAATCGGATTCTCAGTTCGGAAACTCGACCTTTATGTTGCGGACGGCATGGTTGACTCGCTTCTGGGTCGCGAGTGGATCGTGGCATTCGCAAACGAGATTAATTTCTCGACTTTTTTTGGAGGTGCAGCATCAGTTCACGCTGTCAATTCGGTCTCTCCAAGACCATCGTCGCAACAACAAGCTCAGTTGGACAGCATCCTGACGCAGTTCGAAGGCTCGTTCGACGACAAACCTGGCAAGCTCATAGGCCCCCCTGTCAAATTGCACTTTAAACCTGGATACAAACCCGTTTTCTTCAGAGCTCGAGATATTCCCTACGCTCTACGTGACGCTTATGCACGTGAAATTGAGGCCAAGCTTAATTCGGGAGTGTACAAACGGGTCGAATACTCGGAGTGGGCTTCGACGACCCATGTGGTGGTAAAAAAGAACGGGAAATTGCGTATCACGGGAAACTATAAACCCACACTCAATCCTCAGCTGATCGTCGACGAACACCCAATCCCACGAGTGGAGTGCATCTTTAACAAGATGCGAGGCGCAAAGTGGTTCTGTCATCTTGACATCACGGATGCGTATACGCATCTTACAATCGACGACGAATGTGCTCATGCGATGACTCTCAACACGCCGACTCACGGCTTGATCCGACCAACACGCGCGGTTTACGGAGCAGCAAACATCCCTGCAGTTTGGCAACGCCGAATGGAAGAGGTGTTGCGCGATCTACCCTGTGTCGTCAATTTTTTCGACGATACCATCGTCTTCGCAGACTCATTCGAGAACTTGCTCCGGGCCTTGTGTGCAGTGCTGGAAAGGATGCGTCATCATGGGCTGAAACTCAACCGAGCCAAATGTAAATTTGCAGAGACTACACTCCACTGTCTGGGTCACAAACTTGATGCACAGGGAGTCCACAAATCCGACTGCCACATCGAGGCTATCCGCGATGCACCGAAGCCTTCAACACCGGAGGAACTTCAACTATTTCTGGGAAAGGCTACATATTACAGCGCATTCATCCCGGAGTTGTCAACGAGGGATCGACCATTGCGTGACATGCTTAGTGGCGAACCGTTTATCTGGACCCCAGCAGGTGAGAAAGCGTACGTCGACATCCGGGAAACTCTAGTGTCGCCCCAGGTCCTCATGCAATAGGACCCTTCGCTACCGCTTTTGCTGGCAACTGACGCCAGCAAGACGGGGTTGGGAGCTGTGCTGTCGCACCGCCTGAGCAACGGTCTGGAGCGGCCGATTGCCTATGCAAGCCGCACGATGAGTGCCACGGAGCAACGTTACCCTCAAATTGATAAGGAGGCTCTCGCGATCGTCTGGGCTGTGCACAAGTTTTTCGTCTATCTCTACGCACGTCACTTTGTTCTCATCACGGACCACAAATCATTAACACAAATTCTACATCCAGAAAAATCGCTTCCGGTGCTTTGCATTAGCCGGATGGCTAATTACGCGGACTACTTGGCTCATTTTGACTTCGAGGTGGTTTTCAAAGACTCGAAGGCAAATGCCAACGCAGACTACTGTTCCAGGGCACCGTTGCCAACAACGGTCAACCAAGTTTGTCTTCAATCGCTGTCAGAGGGGGAAGGAGCAGGAACGGACGAGTTTGACCACTTCATTTTTCACCAAATTAAACAATTACCGGTTCGAGCAGAAGCCATCGCCAGGGCAACGAACAAGGATGAGCACCTTGGGAACATTCGGAAGCTTTTGGAATCTGGTCAAGATCTACATCGTCACGGCTTCAAGCCACCTGAAGCCAACTACACCTTGGCCGCTAATTGTTTACTGTTTGAACATAGAGTTGTGATCCCACCTTCACTCAGAAACGCTATTTTGCGGGATCTGCATGCTGCTCACATCGGGATCGTCAAAATGAAAGGGCTGGCCCGCTCGTTCGTTTTCTGGCCTGGCATCGACGCTGCAATTGAGCATGTCGCCAAGGCTTGCCCTGAATGTGCGAGACATGCCCACGCCCCCGTCCAATTCCGAGAGCACCACTGGGAGTACCCTACAGCTCCTTGGCAGAGAATCCATATTGATTACGCCGGACCAGTTGCTGGAAACATGCTGCTCATCATTGTCGACGCCTATAGCAAGTGGTTGGAAGTCAGAGCAACCAAGTCCACGACATCAGCTGCCACGAGCCGAATTCTCGACAACCTTTTTGCGGCATTTGGAGCACCAGTTACCCTGGTTTCTGACAATGGTCCGCAATTCACGTCCACCGAGTTTAAAGATTTTTTAATGATGTCTGGCGTGAAGTACCACAAGCTCACAGCTCCTTATCATCCCTCGACAAACGGCCAAGCCGAGAGATGTGTACAGACGGTCAAGGACGCTCTTCGTGCGATGTCAACAACTGAAAGCACTCTTCAAACCAACATCAATGAGTTCCTGCGACAATATCGGAAGGCTCCACACGCTACCACCGGTGTATCCCCTGCGCAGCTTTTCATTGGACGTGACCTGCGCACAAGGCTCAACCTCGCTCTTCCAGATGAGTTGCACACCAAGATTTCTGAAAAACAGAAGGCCAGTTTCGACGCATCCTACCGTACATTCCATCAGGGAGACTTGGTGAATTTCCTCTCAGAGAATCCGCGCATGGACAAATGGGTTGTGGGAGAAATCGTGTCCTGCTTGGGAGATTTGCACTACGAAATTGAATTTCACGGCAAACGGTTCAAGAGGCACATCGACCAGATTCGCAGCCATGAGCACTCTTTGGATCAGAAAAACACAACAGGAGCAGCAGAACCTGATCGTGTCGTTGGCGACAAGACCAACTGTGGCGCACTTCGCAGCACACGATTCTACGGCCAGACACAGGCTCAGCCCGAGCAGCCACAAACACCCAGACGAGCTCCAGAACCTCATCGCGTAGCCACCCCAGCGATGGCTCCATCACCTCCGGCTACGCCTGTGGCACCTCCGGTTCCAGCGGTCCTCGCACCTGCAATACCATCCACTCCAAGGATTCCTCGCAGATCTCAACGAGAGCGCCGTGCTCCACTTCGGTTTTCTCCTCAGTGATGTTAAGAAAAAAGAGACGAGATGGAGAGGGTTGTTTTATCGCAATTAATTTAGAACGCTCTTTTTTATTTTTTTTATTTTTCCTTTTTCTTTATTCTTTTATTTTTTATATTTCATTTTCTCATTTTCTTTCTCTTGGATCATTTAGTCTTGATAGTTAATTTAAAGAAGGAAGGAATTGTTGTGTATTGGGCTTAAGGTGGTGAGTTGACAGGAGTGTCATCTGTTCAAGTCAACCGGGTACCTGTCAAATAAAGAATAAACAGTTTAGTTCTGATCAACCCTTATTGTTGTTTTATATCAATGTTACCCACAAATATAAAAGTCGCAGTTCCAACATTTAACGGCAGGAGGTAAATATCGAGACAGAGCGTCTACCGGCTCGATCTTCAGGGTCTCAGGCATTGTCTGGGCTAGTTGTTCCAGAGCAAAATTTTCAGCGAATCTGGCAGGGCGATAGGCGGTCGCCATCAGTGTGTTCCGGGTTTGATGTCGTGTTATTTGGACTTCGGTGACCAGGGGGATAGTCATGTACATATCTGCGAATCGACCAATTTTTTAGTAGATGAAGCAAGTCGATTAAAATTTCTGTTGACGTCATATAACGTTTTCGACCACAGAGTAAACATTGCCATAAATTAAATATACACTAGAGCCGTGGCTTATGACGCCTTACAGGTCAACAGCAGCAAATAGTGCGGAGGCGAATTTTAACGAGGTTCATTCACGTGCAAGAAGCTGTGTGGAACGATGCATTGGGGTGCTGAAGCAGCGGTGGCGCATTCTTCTGTTAGAAAGAAAATGTAGACTACGTCCTCAGAAACTTTCCAGGGTAATAAGCGTTTGTGCTGCCTTGCACAATATATGTTTACATTACAAAGTACCGTTTGGGAGAGATTCAGCATCAACCGAAAGTCAAGAGGTTATAGAAGTGTGTGATAACAATTATAGTGCAGGTAGTAATGCAAATACTGCTAAACGAATTAGAGATAGTATTAAGGAATTACTGTTACATTCATAGATGATAAGATAACATTTATTTCATTATAACGTTTTTAAATTTAATATAATAATGCACGGAATTCACCTGATTAACGTAACCTTTCATTAGGTCTTCTTTAACTCGTTTTTTAGATGTACGAGTATGAGATGTGACTTTATCAGGTGAAAGATTACGTATCTCAATTCTCTCGTTGTTATTTTCAGCATTATCCGAGGCTAACGCATAGTGCATTAACTCTTCAATTTCGTGCTCATAAATGGTATTTGCGTCGTGCTCGTTGATGGAACTTGGCTCGATGGTTGCCAAAGATTCGCATCATATGAATTTCCTTTTATGCCTTTCACACTTACTTCTAATCCTGCTGATGCAATAAAAGAATCTTCAATGCTGGTTATTGCATTTTTGGCACATGGTCCTCCTCCAGTTTTCGAAATATTGTTTTTGTTGATTCTTAATTTATTTCTTAATTTATATTTAATATCTGCCCATGTCTGTGAACATTATCCGTTAATTTTTTTTTATTATAATTTTTGCTACCTTTTTCCATTCATGTAACTTTTTAATAGGAAGACCTCTGAAATTTAACCCTGCTGTTGCACTTTCTCACAATTTGACCGAAATATTCCTTGCATGTGCACAATTAAGCACTCCTTTGAATAAATTATTGTGCTTTTCCATAAAATCGGCCAAGTACTCTTTTGGTTCTTTATTTATTCCACCATTTACTTTTCGCCTCACATTATTGTCACCATTTTCTGAAGACCTATCATAAAATAAATTTGAAGATATTTTCAACATGTACATATAAATATTAGTACAAATTTCCACTTACATATTTGAAATTATTGTTTATTTATGTGAAATATTTCAATTCTTCCTCCCTTTTTTCTTTTTGCCAAAACGGCTGTCAAACTTTTGTCGATTTGACTTACATGACACCGTTTTGAAAAATGATCGAAAATTGTTGGTCGTTTCGAATTACATGACTATCGCCCAGGTCTCTCAAATGCCCGATCGCGAAGACGCGGCGAAGGCTAATCTGCTCCTGGATATAGGGGAGCAGATTTGCGCTCACCACCTCCACAAACTGTGTATTATTTTATAAACGTCATTGTGCTGGGTTGAATACACTTTATTCCTTGACTGCTTGTGGTCAACTGACTCACCAAGCGACGACTCACAATCCTTCTTGCTGCTAGCGGTACCTTACAGTCTATGCCATATACATATATAATACATCTTCCGCTTCAACTAAATGATAGTCCTTTTAAATATAATAATAATTCTGAACATTTCAACTATTCCTGTTTAGTAGATTAGTGCAATGTTAATATCTACAACTGTACTGTTGTTGGAATTCATACAGCAAAATTTCATCTTATTCATTTCAACACTTTTTGTTTTTTGTTTTTTTGTGGTATAGATATACATATTTCTTTTCATTTCTCAATTTCAGGCACCATTCAGCGTACTGACTAGGCATCAAAACAAAACATAATTTCAATCTGATGATTCATTATATCGTTTCCTTTAGTGATAACTGTAGCGAAAACTTCATTGAATGCAGCTTCCTAGAGTACTCGAATTTCTTCTTAATATAGAGCCATTTTCAAGTTCTATCCAGTAGAATCGTTGAGCTTTTTCCCAATGTTTATTATTTTTGAACCAGACAAAACTACCTTCTACAAAGTTTTCTTTAAATTTTGACCCCCTGTCATAATATAATTTATTTCGTTTTGTGTTTCTTGCATGTACCTCACCCATTTCTTCATTTCTTTTGAGCGTTTTGTCGTAGGTTGGTAAAATCGAACGCGTGCTACGTCCAAATAAAAGTTGAGCAGGAGAATAATTAGCACCTTTTATTGGTGTGTTTCTGTATTCTAGAATCATTTTCCAGAACTCTTCCTTACTATCTTGTGATTTAAGAAGCAGCAGCTTGGCGATATTCACATATCTCTCCGCCAAGCCATTTGCCTGTGGGTAGTTCGGACTTGTAGTGACTATGTCGATATCCAAGTCTCTTGCAAATTGCCGAAACTTGAATGATCCAAAAGGCTTATTGTCTGCTATAATAATTTGAGGAATACCATACTAGATACGATTGACCACTGAAATCCATGATATCCATTCCAACTTTGCAGTATGGTATATTTGGTACCCTGTGCGCTACCATTGGCTCTTTCGCGTTAGCAGACCGATATCTCTGGCAAATTGCACATTTGGTGCTTATGTTCTCGATGCTTTCATTCAGACCAGGCCAGAATACAAGTTGTCGGGCTCTGGCTTTGGTTTTTTCAATTCCCATATGGGATAAATGTAACTTATTTAAAATTACCTTTCTGAGCGATTGTGGGACTACAATTCGCTCATTCATGAAGATTAAATCATCTTCCAAGTACAAATCATTTCTCGAAGTCCAGTAATATTTTATTCCTTCATTTAATTGTGCTTTTCTGCTAGGCCACCCACTTAATATAGTTTCTCTTAGTTCAGCTAATTCTGGATCCTTTCTATTTTCTACTTGTAATTTTTTTCTGATAGAAGTGCCCACATTAATTGTGTATAACTTCATTTAGGTCCTCAATTTCAGGTCTATCACTGTGCTCCATAAAGTTCCTTGATAACAAGTCTGCAACAAACATTTCTTTTCCTGAGCAATATTTTAACGAAAGTTTGTACTTTAATAATCGTAATCTCATACGTTGAAGACGAGGGTTAGAGATTTCATGTATCTCTTTATTCATTATACCAAGTAATGGCTTGTAATCAGTAATCACAATAATGTCACGACCATATATGTATTGATGGAATTTGCTTACTGCACATACAATTGCCAGGAGTTCCTTATCAATTTGGCCATAATTTGTCTCAGTTGACGTCAAGCTACGAGAAGCAAAGCTAACAGGCTTTTCATCCTGAAGCAAACAACACCCAAGTCCATTTTTTGAGGCATCAGCCTGAATTGTGATAGGCTTCATTGGGTTAAATGGTTGTAGAGTCGGTGTATTTACTATGCATTTCTTTATTTTGCATAAACTTTCATCATGAATTAGTAGCCATTCGAAGACTATATTTTTTTTCAATAGCATACGTAACGGTTGCGATATTTCCGAAAGGCTGGGAACGAATTTTCGAAGGTAGTTTACCATACCTAACAGTGTTTGCAATTGCTTTTTTATCAGTGGGAGATTTCAATTTAGTGATTGCTTCCGTTCTTTGAGGATCAACCTGTATTCCATTTGAAGAGATAATATGTCCTAGGTACCTAACTTTTTGAACTCTAAATTGAACTTTCTTTATATTAAATTTAATATTTCTTTCAATTGCTCTTTCCATAACTTTAGCCACATTATTATCATGTTCCTCCTCCTCCGTGCGGTACCCTCACCTTGTCGTGGTGGAGGAGCTTGCGCGCGTCGATGATTGACTGAGCTATGTCGACGGCAGCAGGGCGCTGCCGGCAGGGTTTCCCATGTCGAACAGGTCAGTCTTGAGGCGTCAGACGAAGAAGGGTTACCACCAACCCAAATCCCATGGAAGGCAATCCTTTGGATATGTATTCTGCACGAGGTAACCAGCCTGTTGCTGGGAATCCTCCCGCTCAAGGAGCGGCCGGGGCAAGGAATGTGCAGGCCCCACTTCCATGTACTGCCGAGGTGGTGAGTCCAGGCCAAGGAGGAAGCCCCCTACTGGACTCCGATGATAGAATGTCGCAAGACGGACTATCATCGATTGGCACATTGACACAGTCAATGGAGAGCCTTCTTATGGAACAGGAAAGGATCGGAAAGCAGTCCGCTGCGACTACGGTTAATCCTGATCCCGCCACGGACAAGAACGCCCCCCTTTAACCACTATCGAAAAAGCTGAGGGGTTGTCCAAACGACAGCTGCGACGGCTGAGGAGCAAAGAGAATAGAGCTAAGGCTAAGGAAGCGAAAGCCGACTTTGTCAAGGGCTCTATCTCTTGCTCCTCGACTCCGGTGCCAGCTGCCGCCAAGAGAGGTAGGTCGGAGGAGGACTCGTCCGCTCCGGCCACCTCGACTGGTGGAAGTTGCGCTGGAACTACCAGCAAGAAGCCCACGCAGCTCGTGAGCAAAAATAAACGGAGGAAAGTCGCTAAGACCGGTCTCCCAAAAATTTGCTCACCGGACGAGGCAAAGGAGAAACCCGATCCTCGTTCCGAGTCGTTAGAAGGTGCGGCTCCGTCGGGTTCAAAGACAGCGGCCGGGGCAGGGGGAAAAAGCTTCGCTGAGGCTGCTTCCCAAGCCCTTGTTGTTGTAATTGCAGCCGACAATCCACAAAGAGAAATGTCGCAACGACATGTAACCTTTGTGGAAGACCACATTTGGAAGCTTCTGGGAGAAACCAAAGAGGCGCCCAGGTTTGAGGGAATGGTCTTTCGTGACGGAACCTTAAAAGTTCAATGCACGAATGAACACTCTCTCGAATGGCTGCTTTCAAATGTGGCAAAATTTCCAGCTTTGGATGGCATAAAATTTTATGCTACAAGAGGTAGCGACATGCCTAAGCTGGTTCGGGCAGTAGTTTGGATCCCGGGCCCTCGCAAGGCACCTGGTGAAATCTTTGCCCGGCTACGTAACCAGAACCTGGGACTGGATACTAAGTACTGGCGTATTCGTACGTTCAGTAGCAAGAGGAAGAACCCCGGTGATCCGGAAGGCTCCACTCTTGCGCTGGGCGTGGACACGGAGTCGCTAAAAGTCCTGGAGTCTGTTTACGGGCTTCGTCCCCATTTAGGTTTTGGAAGAGTGAAATTTCATGTTTCCAGAAAATAAATGCGGACAATGAGTGAAATGCGGAGCAGTCGATACCATGTCCACTGACTTGAATATCACTCAAATAAACCTGCAGCACAGTAAATCGGCCACTGCTATTCTCAGTGGAAGATTAAGTAAACTGCAGACAGTCCCCCAAATAGCACTAATACAGGAACCATGGGTATGCAGAAAGCGTATCTGTGGTCTCGGTATGATCAAGTGGGGGCAACTCTTTCATTACGAAAGAACGGAACGACCGCGAGCGTGCGTGTTCGTTTCTAACACAATTGAAGCCACGATGTTAAGACAATATTGCAGTCAAGACGTCGTAGCAGTGAAAGTATCCTACAAGATTTCTGGGGCTAGGCAAGAGGCCATTATTGTCTCAGCCTATTTACCCTATGAATCCATCAGTCCACCTCCCTCGCGTGAACTTATGGAAATTGTAAGATACACAGAATTTAATAATTTAGGTCTGGTGATTGGATGTGATGCCAATGCCCAGCACACCATATGGGGCAGCAGTAAATGCAACCCTAGAGGTGTAAAACTATTAGACTTCGTTCTGTCGCACGATATCGTGGTTAACAATGTGGGCAATGATCCAACCTTTGTCACGAGTAGGCGACAGGAAGTAATAGATCTGACACTCACCAATAGGAAGATGTCTAATTTCATTACCAACTGGCGAGTCCTAGATGAGGAGTCTCTCTCGGACCACAAATACCTAAATTACAGAATAGCCATTGATGATATACTCATCCCGGCTGGACGTAATCCAAGGAAAACTGACTGGGACAGGTACAAACAGATTCTCTCGGTGAAAGAAATCTATGTACCCAAGCTCCGCTCAACCAAAGACATTGAGGATGAGACTCAGAAACTGAGTCGGACCTTGACAGACTCTTTTGAGAAAGCTTGTCCGGTTAGGAAGTGCCGAAGTGGCAAAAGCGTCCCCTGGTGGAACAATGATCTTTCTAGACTTAGGAAGAAAATCAGGAAGCTTCTAAATAGAGCTTTAAAAACTCAAAAAGAAGACGACTGGACAGCCTATCGAACCTTGCAGCGCGAGTATAAGTACGAGATAAGGACTTCCAAGGTCTCGTCTTATAGAAGATACTGTGAGGAATTGACAGGCATGAGGGAATCAGCTAGGCTGTATAAAGTCTTTCAAAAAGACAATACTGCTAAACTTAATTCCCTCCGCAAACCTGACGGCGGATACACGGGTTCCAAACAGGAAGCTTTCGAGATCCTGGTTCAAACCCACTTTCCGGGCAGTCATAAGATTCAAACGAATCAGAGTCTAGTAGGGTCTCCAGAAAGTGTAACCATCACTAGACGGGACAGATACATAGCATCCAAAGTTGTGACGGAGGAGAAGATTGAATATGCTTTGTCCTCCTTCGAGAACTACGAGACCCCAGGTCTGGATGGTATATATCCGGCTACGCTAAAAGCAGGAGGTCACCCCCTAGTTTCAGCACTAAACAAGATATTTAGGGCCTGTTTAACCTGGGGTTACATACCAACTGCGTGGCGTAAGGTCAGAGTGGTCTTCATTCCTAAACCAGGCAGGGAAGACTATGCTCTGGCAAAAAGTTTCAGACCAATCAGCTTGACATCGTTCCTGCTGAAATGTTTGGAACGGCTGGTAGAAAAACACATCAGAGGTGAAAAGTTGAGGAGGCGTCCCCTTAATGAACACCAGCATGCCTATAGGAGTGGTAGATCCTGCGAGTCCACATTGCACGATCTAGTCACAAAGATAGAAAGGGCTTCGGATGAGGGGCTCTACGCTCTTGGGGTTTTTGTTGACATTGAGGGGGCCTTCGATAATGCTACGTTCCCATCGATGTGTAACGCTGCCACCGAGTATGGGGTAGAAGACGTGCTTATTAGATGGATCTACTCTATGCTATCACAGAGGCTACTTTTCGCGGAATGCGGCACCGATACGGTAATGAAAGTAGAGAAAGGCTGCCCACAAGGAGGAGTACTCTCACCGTCACTGTGGTGCTTCTTAGTAGACTCACTTTTAGACGAACTACAAAGTCTAAATATACACATACAGGCATACGCTGACGATGTGTGTGCACTTGTTTGTGGTGACTCGCTTGGTGTTGTCTGCAGTAAGATGCAGAAAACCCTAGACAAGATCCAGAACTGGTGCGAGAGACAAGGCTTATCAGTGAATCCTTTGAAAACAACACTTGTGTTGTTTACTAGGAAAAGGAAACTCGTTAACCTTAAGCTCCCAATTCTGAAAGGTGTAACCATTCAACTCTCCAAAGAAGTGAAATATCTAGGGGTAACTTTGGATAGTAAACTGACTTGGAAGGCTCATGTCGAACACAAAGCATCTCGAGCATTGAACGCCTTCTGGCAATGCAGAAGAGCTTTTGGGAAGACATGGGGTCTAAAACCCGCTATCGTGCACTGGATGTACATAGCTATAATTAGACCCATCATTACATATGCGTCAGTGGTCTGGTGGAGTAGAACAGAGCTAAAAACGACCTGTTCTATTCTCAACAGAGTACAGAGGGAGTTCTGCCTAGGGATAACGGGAGCATTTAGCTCGACCCCTAGTGTGGCCCTCAACGCAATGCTTAATTTGCGGCCCCTGGACCTTGCAATCTAGGAAGAGGCAATGAAAGCTATATGTCGACTAAGAAAGTGTGGACTATGGCATGATGAACATGCTATTGGACATGACGTCTTAACCCGAAGGCTAGAAGAGCATGTCGCTCCTCTTAACATGCCGACAGACGGTATGACGCATATTACCATGTTCGGAAGAAGATTTCAGATAAGTCTTCCGGCAAAGGAAAAATGGGACGATCCCAACACCTTGCTGAATGGATTAACTGACGTCTTCTATACAGACGGATCGAAAACCTTAACAGGCACGGGCGCTGGATGGTATTTGAACGAAACAGTCAAATACAGTATATCACTCGGTACAACCGCAACGGTTTTTCAAGCCGAAGTGTTTGCCATTCTCGAACTGGCTAACTGGATAATTGCCCATAGGTGGAGGAGTAAAAGGATTGGCATCTGCAGCGACAGTAAGGCGGCTCTTGTCACTCTACTTAACCCTACCACCAGGTCAAGGATTGTCCAAGAATGTAAGAAAAGACTTAACTCTGCTGCCAAGCACAACCAGGTCCATCTTATATGGGTCCCCGGTCACCAGGGAATCGATGGTAATGTGGCCTCTGACGCTTTAGCGAAGGAAGGCGCGAACTGTCCCCCTATGGGACCGGAGCCCATCATTGGTGTTAGCCCCACAGTGTTGAAAAACTGGATAACTAGATACATGGATTCAATACATGGTCAAAGATGGTCCAATATATCAACATGTAAATTCACCAAATGGTTCATTAGCCGGCCGGACAGCAACACTGCTAAACTCCTACTTAACTTAGGTAAGATAGATTGCAGAACGCTGGTAGGGACGGTTACGGGACATAACACATGCGGTAAGCATATGAATACCCTAGGGATCATTAGCGACCCAACGTGTCCTTCGTGTGGGGAGGACGAGGACAGCACGGAGCACTTCCTCTGTAACTGTCCGGCTTTCTCCCGAGCGCGCATGACGGCGTTCGGCGCTGATGTAATGAGAATGGAGGACTTCAATTCTCAATCCCTATCTGATGTTCTTAGTTTCGTAAAGAGGACTAAAAAGTTTGGATAGGGCTGGGGTTGAGTGCAATGGACCGTGGTCTGAGCGCTTGAGGCAGTCGCCTCCCCCTTACCTAAGGAAAAAAAATAAAAAATCATGTTCCTCCAGTGTTTGACCACCAACCAAAATATCATCAATGTAAACAAGTGTGCCCTTCAGATCGCAGACATTTTTCTCATTTAATCTCTGAAAAACTTCCGGAGCAGTCTTAATCCCAAAGCAGTCTCAAAAACTTAAAGCAACCAAACGGTGTTGAAAATGAGCACAACTTTGACGATTGCTGATCTAATTTAACCTGCCAGTATCCTTCGGAAAGATCCAGAACGGTAAAATATTTCATATTGCAAATTTTTGCAGTGATTTCCTCGAACGTTGGAATTGTATGTGGTTCCTCAAGTATTGCTTCGTTTAGGAACTTAGAATCTAAACACAGCCTTAACGATTTGTCTTTTTTCTCTACAATAACTAAATTAGAAAGCCACTGAACAGGCTCAGTAACTTTTTCTATGATTCTTCGATCGCAAAGATTATTTAGCGTCTCCTGCAATTTCTTCATAAGTGCCAGAGGTACGCGCCTTGCTGGTCCAATTACTGGAATTGCATTAGGTTTCAAGACGATAGTATATTTTTCCGAAAATTATCCTAGTCCCATAAAAGCTAGCGAATATATCTTAGAAAATTCTTCTATATTTTTCGGACTACCCTGTGTCTGACTTTGATCAATAATATTGATTCTCTCTATCAGTCCCAATTCCGAACAACTTTTCAGGCCCAAAATAAGAACTGAATTGCTGCCGACCACGACAAAACGTAAGGTAATACATCTGTTATCAACAGTGCAATCAAGACCTGCAACACCAAGAGTTTGAATTTCTATGCCCTCATAGCCTTGCAAACAAATTTGCTTTTTTCTTAATTTTGCACCCGATATCCTGGAGAAAAACTTGACTGGCAATATATTAGTTTCCGCGCCCGTATCAAGTTTAAAATTTACGATTTCTGTTCCTATTTTGATTTTTTTAAACCATCCTCTTAATTCTTTTGTGTTTGCAATTGAATCGATATAAAAAGAATCATCATTACTTACAGTAGCCTGAGATATTTCTTGGACATTCTGCTGAAGGCATTGGCTATCAAAATGATTAAATTTTCCACACTTTGAGCACTTCGTACCATACGCTGAACAATGTCGTTTCAAATGAGATTTTCCACAATAGATGCAATCTTTAATGAAATTTTGCTGTTTTGTCTGGCCTAAAGGTTTTCTTTGATTTTCCCCGTGGTACTTGTTATAAGTTTGAGATCTGTAATTATGAGAATTAGTGTTACTATAGTTATTTGGATTATTATAATTTAATTTATGATTGGTTCGCTTTTGCTGCATGATTTGGCTCCGCCTATCGTCTTGCCCTCGTTGGAGTGCCTTTCCACTGATACATTTTGATGAATTTATTACTGTATGTGCACCCACATATAGATTTCGTCCGTGTGATCTGGGAGGGTGCTGTAGCTCTGATGATTGAATTCTTGCTGACTCTGCCACTCTTGCTATTTTAATTGCCATCTCAGCCGTTAAATCCACCATCTCCAGTAGCTTCTTTTGTACTGATTTGTCCGCAATCCCGATGACGATTCGGTCCCTTAAGGCCCGCGCCCATAGAGTCCGGAATTCGTCCGACTGCGGAAAACGTAAGTTGAACTACATGCTTTCTTATGAGGGTGCACCCATAGAAACGCGCTGCCGCAGTCGCAGCCGGATTGAAAAGACGAGCATTTCTCAACTTTTTATCCGTACTACATGCGGCAAGGAAAGCATCAAAAAGCTTCGTAGCTTTGCTTAAACGGCGCGAGCCTTAGCTAGAAGTTAATTATTTTTTTAAATAAATCAGGAGGTTTTTTATGCCAAGTGCTTTTTCCTCCTTGCAAAAAATAACAATATTTTATTTCGGCAATTTTTGATTTACTGCTACTTATTAACAGTTTCTCTGAGTAAGGATTTGGAATTTGCATCAATATTACATCGAATTGCCATGATTTTAATAATGCCAAACTTCAAAATTTGAACTGAACAGCTTACAGATTAATTTTTTACTTCAAAGTGAAGAAAAATCAGTACAACTTGGTGCTATTTTTAGGATTTTAAATCTTTGCTGTAGGAAATTCATATGATAAATTTCAAATCAATGAGAAATCTCCTGCTGTTCTGGATAGACGAAAAGAACACAGCTATTAATTGCTAAGAATGGTGTTAGAAAATGAAATAAGGGTGATGTTTTTTTCTGAATTTGAACAACTTTTTCTCCTTAGCACCAACTCTTTTCACAATTGTTTCTTTTCAAAGCCTGCTCTTTTTCTGTCTGCTGAGATGAAAAGATGCCTACTACTAAAACTATTGGAATATTGCAAAAAAATGGTCAGCATAGAGTCCCAACATAAAAGTACTGTATAAGTCCCGGGTAAATTTCTAAATAAAAAACTATTATTCTTCCAAGGTGGAAAAGCACTTGGCATAAAAAACCTGATTTATTTTAAAAAATTGGTCGCACCCCAAAGCGGCGCCTTCCCTCCAATAGAGTCAAACATTCATCGGCTTCTGTAAGTAGAAGTGCTATTAATAGAAATTTAAGTACTCTATTAATATCCATCGTTGTCCTTTCAATTGCTTGTTGCTTCCTTCTTTGACTTTGCCTTTTTCAATAAAATTCCCGCGTTTTGTTTGAACAAACTGTCAAGATGAGAACCACTGTGAGCGATTTTAAGTCAAGATGACAAAAATATTGAAAGCTTGCCGGAGAAATTCCGGATTCTATGGGCGATACCTCTGATTGCCGGACGTCAATAGCTTTAAGCTTACCGGAGTCGAGCAAATTCCGCACAAATTCTGGACTCTATGGGCGCGGGCCTTTAGCATACGCTCCTCTTGTTCACTGCTACCAAACTCACACGGCTTAATTAGCTTTTTAAGTTCCATGAGCCAAGAATCAACGGGTTCTGCCGTTTGCTGGTTACGACTGTGGAACACAAAGCTCGCATATACCACATTCTTTTTTGGTCCGCAAAAATCTGCAAATGCTTTGACGACTTCTTTATATTTATTTCTCGCAGTTTCTTCTAAGTTGAATGTATTGAACAATTCATTTGCATCTTGTCCAATTGCGTAGAGAAATATGGCAGCTTGAACTTTTTCATCCTTTTTCTCCAACTCTGCTGCTACATAGAAGGTATCAAAATTTTGTTTGAACTTCCTCCAGTTGTCTGCCACATTTCCCGTAAGGTCTAACGGTTCCACTTTTCGTATGAAATCCATTTGGGGGGGGGGGGGGGGCGTCCACGAGGTTTTGGGTTTTTATAAGTTTTTTCGCACCCTTTGATTTTCTATTATCCGCTGCTTTTACTTTTGCACTTTCCCCTTTTCCAGCTGGAGTCATCGACAGCTAAATCTTCTTTGTTTTATAACTTTGCACCCAAATTCACTCTGCCGTAGCTTTCACTTGTCTCGTGATTTTTCACTTTAATGTGCTTAGATTTAAAAAAAACTTTTTTTTTTTTTTAGGAACTTTTAGGAACTTTTTATCCTCGTCGCCATGTCTTATTTTATAAACGTCATTGTGCTGGGTTGAATACACTTTATTCCTTGACTGCTTGTGGTCGACTGACTCACCAAGCGACGCCTCACAATCCTTCTTGCTGCTAGCGGTACCTTACAGTCAATGCCATATATGTATATAATACAAACTCGATCTCTTGCATCGGCACCGATAAACGATTTCGTAATCCGACGAGGTCCAGATAATATGAATGAATATGAACGACTCATTAGGGTGTTGTGGCCTACTCACCATTTGTCGCTTGCTATCAATATCCCGCGAACGTTCGCCCCCCCTGTTTTCAGGTCTTGCCAGCCGAGATTTGGTCCACCATTTTGAAATTCGTGAATAAAAAGTAGCCTATATTTTGGGCCGGAATATGTGGTACCTTCACCCAAAAAATGAATAAGCTCGGATTCAGTATCTAGGCGTGATGGGCTACCCAGTTTGACTCGATCTACCAAAATTTTGACCGCCATATTGAATCCGCCATCTTGAATTTCCAAATTTCGAAAATAGATTCGCAATAAGGACAACTCAAAACCCCCAAATACCAATTTCCATGCCAATCCGTTGATATTTTCAATTTTGGACCGCCATCTGCGGTCCGCCATTGTGAAAATCATGAATCAAAATAAGCCCATATGTTGGGCCGGAACATGTAGTACCTTTATCCAAAAAATGAAAATGATTGGATTCACCGTTTAGGCGTGATGGATTACCTGGTGTTCAAACATTTTAGTCGCCATATTGATTCCGCCATTTTGAATTTCCAAATTTTGAACGTAGATTCGCAATTAAGACATCCAAAAGCACCCGAATACCAAGTTTGATGGCAATCGCTTGATATTTTCAGTTTCTGGCCGCCATTTTGGGTCCGCCATTTTGAAACTTGCGAATAAAAAAAATCCTATATGTTGGGCCGGAATATGTAGTATCTTTACCCAAAAAATGAAAATGATCGGACTCGACGTTTAGGCGTGATTGAGCAACAAACAAATAAACCAACTTTCGATTTTATATATATACATGATTGGAAATATGTACGATTTTTTCATGCTATAATTTTGTAAATCCTACATTTTATGGCAAACAAATAAAACTATATTATAATTATCTATCTGGCTTGTATAAAAGTATAAATGAAGAGAGTCTTTACAAAATGGTGTCTTTTGAAAAATTACTCGTTCCAGATTGTTTGAGAATATATGCAACAAAAAAAAAAAAAATTTTGTCTCCCCAATGTTGGTTTTAATTTAATGTATATGCATGTTGTTATATATAGTTTCAATTAGAATAACTGTAAACCATAAATATACATAGGTATATATGTATATATTAAGTCTATTCCTAATATGTAGCTTATAATGCAACTGGTTTATATTCATGTACAATATAATAGTAAATTCTGTACAATTTAGTTATAAATACTCCTAAGTTCAATTAGGAATAACACGAATCTACGCCTACTGCGCCTAAGCTATACCTTACAATAATGACCGAAAAGATAGCCATACAAGTTTGGGATTTGCTGCGTGAGAAACGACTCATTATAATATTAACAAGCCCCACTGTACAGAATGTTATTACAGAAGGTATTTGGTGATATTTCCCGTCAATTTTAATAAGTTTTGCAAATGTTTTATATGAATTTCGCCTAAAAATGTGCATGTACGGTTTAAAAGAAACACTAAATGTACTGATTTGCAAGAAGAAGAGTACCTTTCGGAAAATTTTCCTAACGGTAAACTAATATGGCAGCTGATACTTCGAAGTGTTACCACCTCCCACATGACATGCATTTCAAGGCTGAAATAATGACTTCGAAATATGAGAGGATGAGATTTTTTAGTGATGTTTTATATGAATTTCGCTCAGTGTATGTTTATTTATAAATACCAATGTAATTTGCCAGAAGTCCTCCTTAACTATACCTTCGAATAAATCGTGCGCAAGACACGCTGGGAGTCCAAAGTTGCATATTTTATAATATAAAAGTCGGTTAAAGGGTGAGTCGAATTTTACACCTTCAAAATGTTTTTGATCTGGATTGGCAACCACAAATTGCACAGCATTTATATAATCTTCATTTGTTCTACGTTGTTTTGGTAAAATATCCTTTTTCAAAAGTTCTCTTTTATAGAGGCAAAATCTGCACAAATATTTGGAACTACTAAAATTTTGATTAAAACCACCAACTAAGTGGCTTCCCAGATTATCAGCTAAAACAACCACTATTGAACCGTTAACTGAAACATCAGAAGTACCACATTTGAAAACAATACCTGAATTTTCAAGGTCTTTCAATTTTATTAAGAGACATTCTAAAACGTTTTCAATTCCAAAAGCTTTTACGTATTTTTCTTTACAAAGGAGAATTAATTGAATATTATCTATCTTGTATCGGTTCTGAACAGGAAGGTTACCCAACGCGTAGTAGACTCCAAGAAGTGTATGTTTGTTTTTAGAAGAACTCAATGAATTGCAGACTTCGAATGAATCTAAGTATATAAAATTATTTCAATTTTTTTTTCGGATGAGTCAAAAAATCTATTGCTTCTATAAGCGTAACCATCGGTATAATTCTCAATGTTTGTTGATCGACGTGAAGAACGATTAAAAAACAAATCTTGAATATTCTTGTCGCTTAGTAAAATTTCTAAGGATTTTAAAAGCGAAACGAAATGATATGTACAACGGGTGTGATCATTTGTCCGTCCAAGATAAATTTCTCTTGGCTTAATAAAACTAGAACTATCATGGAATGATTTAATTCTTTTATATGATGTGTCTAAACTGTTAAAACAATTATTAATCATTTGAAAATTACGAGAAATCTCTTTGATAAATTCTTCTGTTATATTGCAGGTTATTTTGTGAGCCGTACAAATTTCTTTGATTTTATGTTTAGTTAACAACAAGTTGCCTCGCTGAATTGACTTAAACTCCTTAATAATATATCGAACTACCTCATCAGGAATACAAAATTTGCTTGTTAATTCAAGAAACATAAGTGGTATTCTTGCTTTAACAGTTTCGACTTCTTCATTATGTCTGTTATTATGTGATTCGTGACAACTTATAAAGTTTTCATTCAAAAAATTTCCGTTTGTCAAATCAACAGATTCATTAGTAGTGTTTTCACATCTTATGCCTTGATATTTGTTATGTTTTCGAAAAATGTGACTTCTAAAAGAGGCAGCTACTTGAAATTCACTAGAACAAAACGATATTGGACAAATAATTTTTTCATTAATTGACAAATGATCTTGACATGTATGTTTAATAATGTCCTTTAAAAAATTGCTTTTGTATCTGCACATCGGCATCTTGCACATTATACCACGATTATTTGACATGGTTCTGATTGTTTTATTAATATTCTTATCGTATTCTACTCATCAATATTTTATCTGCTCATCGAATCCTTTCAATTTATTCCTATGTCAAGAGTGTTATGAAAAAAAAAATCCGAGTTAAGTACATACAACTGCAAAGTTTCAAATTGATACGACGATTAGAAATACATTAAAATTGAGTTGCAAGATTTGAAGTAAACAAAAGTAGAAGACAACGGCATTGGCACACACTCTTAATCTTTAAATAAAATAACTAATAAATGGCACACAAATAAAACAATTGTTTCTGTCTTTCAACAATAGTATTCTCCCTTATAAAAAATTAAAATTTACATGGAAAGGTCCAATAAGAGCATAATTCTTAAAAAAAAAAACTTCAAAATATCAAATTTTCCCGCAGACAAAAGTATTGGCATACTTGGCCTCTAATAATTTTTGAAAAGACGTAGGCTGTTCCCAGAACCATAATTTCACAACTGATCTCTTTTGTTGTGAGCGGATATCTTTTGGATATCAGCTCACAACAAAACACAGAGTGCAATTGGTTTTGCACTCATTTAATTCTGTAATAGTACTTTTAGTGTTATTGTTGAATTAAAAAAAAACCAATGGGAAGAGAAGAATGATATCTAGCAAAAAACCTGAAAATAATCTATAAAACGCCTTGCTTTTCTGTCCTACAACCCTAATTTTAATGGTTTTAAAGACCATCTCCTTGACTATTGTTTTGCAATTAACGAATAAATGGGAGTAAATACCTCTTCGTATTTCTTATCGGCCTCTTCAGCTAACAATTTGGACCGTACTAGTTGTGCTTCCAATTTAGCTACTCTGTCCTCTTCCATGTTAGTGCGGGTTTCGGGGGCTTTTCGTATCCTATATGCGTTGATAAGGAAGAAAAGTGCAGTCTTAAAAACTTTTGTAAGAAATTGAAATTAGTGAAAGAGTAAAGTGGGTCGAGGAAATCTATTTATTGTCTTTTTTTTGTTTTATGCGAATAATGTTAAATGGTATAAAAACACCTTATTTAAATTCAACATGAAGAGCACTTACCGTTCACTCTCATCAGCAGCCTGAGACGCTTCCGAAAGTTTTACTGTTGCTGATGCCAGACGTTCCTCAGAACGCTCCAAGACTTCTTCGAGCCATTGGATGTGACGGTTCAACGCAGCGACCTCCGATTCAACCTATGTATATTTTGGAAAGATAGAAAAATAAAGATAAAAAAACTTTGTCAGAAATTCGTTCTAAGTTGTGTTTAAAAACTAATTTTTATGCCGCAACCTGGGCAACATTTGAACTTTTGTTTTATTAAAACTGTTAAAAATTGGGCGCAAAAAATGTGCCCAAATTGTGACATTTTCCGGTAGTGAAAATTATATCATGAACAGGCCAACCTATTCTTTGTTCAATTTGAAAGGGGTTTGTAAAACTGGACAAAATGAAAACGCAAGCAAATTAGATTTTAAAAAATTTCGACGTCAACGAATTTAAAATTCAGTTCATTTTTACTATTTCATTTTACTACTACCTGGGTTACCTGGTTTCACTGTTATATGTGGATAAGAAAATAGAGATTTGGCAATGCTGTTTCAATACATAAGAATACTTCCAAAATGTGTCATCAGAGCATTCACTACTTAATCGGAGACAGCCTTCGACTAGACCAATAAAAGAACTGAGAAACAGAAAAACCGTGGATTCAATACAATAAAACATGGCGCAGCCGGTAAAAACCGGACAATAGAATGGTGAAGACCAAAAACCAAAGTGATTAAGAAAATAAGGTAGTTAGAAAAAGGGAAGAATCCGTAGAAAATAGTGAAACAGAAAGTTCACTATCGGAGATGGGAGCTGGAACATCTGATGAATCAGATAAGAAAAGGGAAGAAATTAAAGTCGCCATTTTGTTAAATGTAATTGGGGATAATGCTCTACAGCTCTGCAACACGATGGAAAGTAAATAAGCGAAAAGATATGATATTGGAAGACATTTTGAAAGAGTTTAAGACTTGTTGCAAACCAAAAAAGAAGGACGAGGCTGACGAGTGCTTCAAACCATAGAGCTGGGTTCAACAATAAGGAGTGACTTTCGTGAATTTTCTGACAGACATCAGGCAGTTGTCCAGTTCTTCTGATGAAAATTCACATATGCTGGGTAGATGCCTTACCCAGCATATGTGAATTTTCATCAGAAGAACTGGACAAAGCTATAAGGGATCAATTGATCTTTGGCATTAAATCAAAGAACTGCAAAGAAAATCTTCTGCAAGAGGAGGAATACAGAATGAAATACGGAAAGAAATTATGACTATTGAAGCATATAGAGGTCAGTCGTTGCTTAAACGGAGACAGTCTCAGACCTGACAAATAAAACTAATTAAGTAAGAACAAAACCGTGGTTTCAATACGACAAAACATTCACCTGGTATACAAATATCTTGGCCGCCGTATTGGGCTCGGCATTATGAATTTCCAAAATTTTATAGTGAATTCCACATTACCTCAAAATATCACTGACCCCCATATTGAATCTGCCATCTTGAATATAGATTTGCAATAAGGACATCCAAAAACATCTAAACAGAAATTTTCAAACCCATCTTTTACTTTTTTCAATTTTTGGCCACCATCTCGTGTCCGTCATTTTGAATTCGCGAATAAAAAGTAGGCTTCATGTTGGTTCGGAATATATAGTACCTTCACCCATAAAATTAATACGACTAGATCCAGCGTTTTGGCGTGATGGGTTGCCTAGTTTTACCTTGTGTACAAAACAGTTGGGCGCCATATTAGATCCGCCATCTTGAATTTCCAAATTCCGAGCACATATTAGCAAGAGAGACAACAAGAAACCCTCAAATACAAATGTTCATGACAATCTCTTACTATTTTTAAGGGTGGTCTATCTAGTGTTTGAATTTGAACTACCGGTAATTTGAGTTTAGTTCATTATATGTCATTCTCGAGTTGACAGAAATTTAGTTTAAGGTTTGACATTTACGAAATGGAACGGTATGCACTTGAAGAAAGTTGGCCAATATTAAAAACTTATCTGCAAAGTGAGGAATCTTCTACTCAAACTGTGAGAAATTTTAAAAAAAAAATTTGACAAAAAAAAACTTCTTCGGACGAGGCTCATTTCCACCTCGGTGGTTATGTTAATAAGCAAAACTGTCGCATCTGGGGCACAGAAAATCCACAGGCAATTGTGGAAAAGCTACTGCGCCCACAACGAGTGACCGTGTGATGCAGATTTTTGTCCGGCGGCATCATCAGTCCATTTTTCTTCGAAAATTAAGACGGCTCCGCCGTAACCGTCACTGGCGAGCGCTACCGCGAAATGTTTCCCGATTGGTTTTTCGGGCAAATTGAAGCCAAAGACTTGGACGATATTTGGTTTCAATAGGACAGCGCTACGTGCCATACAGCGAACGTCACAATCGAGTTTTGCACCCTATCTTCGAAAATCACATAATCAGCAAAAATGTTAATGTGATTTGGCCGGCAAGAAGCTGCAATTTGACACCGTTGGACTATTATCTTTGGGAGCAATGAAAAATAGATGTTATGCCAACAAACCTGAAAAAATTCAAGACTTTAAGTACGAGATTCAAGCTACTGTTGCAGGCATAAGGCTCGAAACAATCGAAAATGTACTTAAAAATTGGTTGGACCGAATGAGCTACTGTCAAGTCAGCCGTGGTGGTCATTTGCCTGAAATCGTTTTTCTTAAATAAATGATGTAAAATAACATTTCAAATAAATGTTCAACCTTTGAAAAATATTGAGCCACTCTTTTTTATAACAAAAGGGTATTCCACTTTTTAAAAGCGCCACCCTTTATATATTGGGACACTATCGTGGGTCCGCCATTTGAAGATTAGCAAATATAATGCCTATATTTTGGGCCTGAGTGTGTAGTATCTTAACCAAAAAACTGAATATGACCTGATCCAGAGTTTAGACGCTATGGGTTGCCTGGTTTAAGGGGGTGTACAAAAATGTTGGGCGCTATATTGAATCCACCATCTTGAGTTCCAAATTTCTAACACAGATTCGCAATAATACTTCTAAAACTCCAAAACTACCTATTTTCATGCCCATTACCTGAGATTTCCAATTTTTGGCCGCCATCTAGGCCGCCATTATAAAATTCGCGAAAAAATTATCCTGTATAATGGGCCGGAATATATAGTACCTACACCCAGAAAATGATGTGATCGAATCCTGCGTGTAAGCGTGATAGGCTACCGGTTTCACACGGTGTACAGCAATTTTGGTCGCCATATTGAATCCGCCATCTTGAATTTCCACATTTCGAGCATATATTCGCAATAAGGACATCTAAAATTTCTTAACATAATCATCACAAAATTCTTCCTAAGCTTTTCTCTAATTTCTTTCTCGCTTCCAAATATTCAATCACGTCATTGGGCAAATAATCGTAGCACAGCCACAGTGCGCGAGCTCGAGAAGAAATCCGCAGGAACCGAAAATTCGTCGGCTGGAATCGCCAGCGACACTACCTCAAAGAATGTCGTCTTTGACTAAACATGCGTCTCAGATACGTGGCGATGAATCACCCACATCTAGAGGTATTGGAATTACACGTTTAAGGATGAATGAAGGCGACATTATCGATTAAAACTTTTCTTGGATCACTCAGTACTCAATGATTCTATATCAGAAATTGCAAACCACGTATGCTACATTTGCAACAAAGTATGTTACCGTAATCAAACTAGGCTGGTTTAAAAAAACCAATCGAATGTTTTACCATTACATAGCCCAAGTCAATTTATTTCTTGTAAACGATGTGCAACAAACTTATTGAAAAATAAAAACCACTGAATGCATTTTGGAATAATATGACGGTATATACTATACCGCCAGAACTGGAATGTGTGATTGAAATGGAATTTCCAATTACCAGTGCTGGGGTAATCTGACGGCGAATATATCGGTTCCAAACAAGAAGCGTGTGACATCCTGGTTCCAACCCATTTCCCAGGTAGTGACAAGATTCAAATGAATCGGAGTCGCAAGGTTTCCAGGAAGCGGTAGCCATCACTAGATAAGACAGCTATATCATCCAAAGTTGTGACGGAGGAGAAGGCTGCATATGGTTTGTCCCTCCTTCGAAAACTACAAAATCCCAGGTCTGGATGGTATATACCCGACGATGCTAAAAGCAGAACGCCATTCCTTAGTTTCAGCAGTAAAAAAGATATTTAGAGCCAATATAACCTGGGGATATAAGTATACCGATTGCATGGCGTAAGGTCGGAGTGGTTTTATTCTCGTAGAAAGTCACAGTAAAGTAAAAAAAAGTGAAATAATTAGGGGTAATACAAGATTGTAAACTGACTTGGAAAGCTAATCTCGAACTCAAAGGCGCCCGAGCATTAAATGCCTTCTGGCAATGCAAGAGAGCCGTTGAGAAGACATGGGGTCTAAAACCCGCAACTGTGCACTGTTTGTACACAGCCATAATTAGGCCAATCATCATGGTGGATTAACATGGCGATAAAAACTACCTGTTCTATTCTTAACAGGGTACAGAGGGAAGTCTGCTTGAATGGCACTGCGCTCTTTTTAGTATGCCGAGGGATGATATGACGCAAACCACCATGTTCCGAAAAAGATTTCAGGTAAATCTCCCGGTAAAGGAATAATGGGATGATCCCAACACATTACTGTATGGATCAACTGAAATCTTCTATACGGACGGATCGAAAATAATAAATAATAAAAGGATTAACATCTGCAGTGACAGTAAGGCTGCTCTTGTCACTCTACTTAGCCCCACCATCAAGTCAAAGATTATCCAGGAATGTAAAAAAACTTAACTCTGCTACCAAGCACTGGTCTCTGACGCTCTAGCGAAGGCGGACTCAATCTCTCCACCTCTGGGACCGGAGCCCATTATTGGTGTCAGCTTTACAGTGTTGGAAAACTGGATAACTAAATCCCTGGACTCAATTCATGGCCAGAGATGGGCCAGTATATCAACCTACAAATTTACCAAATGGTTCATTAGCAGTAATACTTATAAACGATGATTAAATTTAACTAATTGTTAAAAAATTGGTTAACAATTAGTTGAAGTTTTTTAAACATGTTTTAACCTTAACAACCTGTTAAACGACGCATTTAAACAGTTGTAAACCTAAACAGGCCGCCGATATTGTTTAAGTATTAATTAATTCCAAGTCACAAACAAGTAGTCAGCGATTAATTTTAAATGTCCGTCGATTCTTCTTTCTCACCTAGGTTCCATATTTTTTTCTGCACCTCGGTTTAGAATCAATTTGAATCTCTTTGAACAAACTTCTAGGCCTTTTCTCCTCTATATTAATTATCTTGTGGCAGCCATATCCAGTAGATGGCTCTGCCATCGCAGACGCGCGGACATTTCAAGGAGTGCGATTTTGGAAGTTGGAAGTTAGTAGACCTGTGGCGTCATTCGGTGAATTTCTTTACCCACAGAAATGTCATCACTCTTTCTTGAGCTTAGCAGTGGAGCGGACATTTATGTATAGGCTGCCATAAAATAAAGATATATAAGTGCTTAAGAGTTTTTAGTTGACGGTTGCATTTCCAAAATCCCTAAAAAGTATTATAGTAATCAAACATATTGTATATGTCAAGGTAGTCCAATAGAGCTCTTTTATTTTAAAAAGTTTCTAGAAAAATCCACAGTGTAGATCATATATAAATTTAACTACGTTTTTTAAATATTTTTGTCCAAAATTAATTAAAGTAAATAGTAGTGAAATACTTGTACTTACATTTTGAAGGGTTTTGTCCTTCTCTTCAAGTTTAGTATTGACTTGCATTAAAGCTTCTTGTGTCTGACCAAGATCATTTTCAACTGTGTGGATCTTCTTCAGCCTAATAGCGGAATATAATTTATTAGAATATCTTATTAGTATTACTTTCTTACTTTTTCAGTTCGCAAATTGGCATTGCGGGCCTCCTGTTCATAGACAGACGCACGTTCCAAAGCGTTGTCTTTGTTTATTTTCATCGCTTGCATCTTCGTCTTAATCCCTTTCCTTATTAACGATCTTTTTTTACTTTGGCTTCTTACAAGGGGACTATGAAAGGAAAATATATAAATATTTTTGCCAAGTGCAAACTTAGTGAAGGCAATTTACCAATATTAAATACGATGGAATCACAAGATTTTGAATGCAGCATTTTGCACTTTGAATACGTTTCGACTTTGAAGCGGAAACATAATGAGAAAAAACGACTGAAAGGAGTCTAAGTTGTGTATGGCAGCTGTAAGTTGTTTAGAGTTTGCTGCAAGCTGACTGTCAAGATGAAGATAATGAGCCAATGTAAAAATACAACCACAGATATCACACAGGCATCGAGTAATTATACATATAGCATTGATTACATACAAATACATAAGGAACCTTGTTGTGGGATTATCACAGTAGATGGTCATACTTGTACCGATTTGAAAATGTAAGAGCTTTAAAAAATAAGGTTGTTTTGCATCATAAGAGGGGAAATTGATTTAATTGCTTAAGGTTATAATATATCCCGATTTATGAAATGGGGGATAAATCATGGGTTTAAAGAAAGTTTTGACAGTGGCACATATATTCTAATTCTACTTTATTTGCAATTTAAACAATAGTTTTTGCTATGGGAAACAAAAAAAATTGCGAACGCCGGCTAATTTATTTTATTCTGCACCTCGAAAAATATTTAATCCTTGCTGTTTAGATGTTAGTTTCAGTTTCAATCTCTAATCTTTATTCGAATAATTGTAGCTACACAAGCAAGGCAGCATGAGACATCACAATAAAGCGGTCGGTCAACATTACATTTAATCATATTATGTTCTAGTTTTACACATTCTAGGTTTACAACGTATTCTAGGGTTACACATGAGACATCACAATTCAACGGTCGGTCAACATTACATTTAATCATCTTATGTTCTGGTTTTACACATCCTATGTTTACAACGTATTCTAGGTTTACACATGAGACATCACAATTCAACGGTCGGTCAACATTACATTTAATCATCTTATGTTCTAGTTTTGCACATTCTAGGTTTACAACTCGGCCAATCTAGCACATTGATCGGCCTCGATCAAACGACAATATTCGAACAAAATAATACGAATCATTACATACTACATTCTTTCGGTCCAACTTGGAATCCATTGTTAACAGCATATAGACAATAAGCAAGTACAGACTATTAAATACCAGGTTATACATTTGGACTATTCTGTTGTCCGTCATCTGGAATAGCACCTGAATCTTCAACGCTAACCTCTCCGCCGGGACATCCAGCGACCCACCTCCGCATCCGATTCGCCTCAATTACGCCATCATAAGGCAAGTGCGTCAACTGGCAGTTGTCGATGTCCCGGATAACTTACCTATCATTTCCTAAAACCGTATGCACAATGTACGGCCCCCTGTAACGGGGTACAAACTTCTTACTTGTTCCTACCGCAACGTCATTGTTCCTTATAACCACAAGGTCATTCTCGGCGTACACCTTAGCTTCGGTACTGTTTTTAACGAAGTATTCTAAATTGTACTCCTGGCTCCTACCGATATAGCTACGGCAGCATTTGATCTAATAATGGACAAACTTCTATTAACCTTAGTTTCGAATTTGCTGGACAGATATTCAGTTAGCTCGTCAATTACCTCGCCATGCTGCTCCATTCCGAACAGCAACATGCTCGGTTATTACCAGTAGAGGAATGGACAGCATTATTCACAGCATACTCAACTTGAAGAAGCTTAGCCGACCAGTCAGCATGGCTAATTGATTCACATAATTTCCCCAACATTGCTTTAAGCACGCGATTCACCCGCTCGATCTGCCCATTAGCTTGGGGTGAAGCAACGGCAACCCTCTCATGTAATATGTTTCGTTTCAACAAAAAGTCCTCGAATTCTAAGGAGGTGAAAGCCGTGCCACGATCCGACACAATTCCGCGGGGCCTACTGTAGTAGGAGAAATATTTATCCAAAGCAGCAGTAACTTCACGAGTGCTAGTGGAATTGGTAGGATACAACTTAACAAATTTAGTGAAGGCATCCACGACAGCCAATGTATGCTTTCGTTTAGAACTAATACAAGGAAATGCACCAAAATGGTCTATATGAATTGTACCAAACGGCAGAGGCACCTTCGGGAAATTAAAAAGATTACGCTCATTTACTCTCAATGGTACGGCATACATTAAAAACTTCACGCAACTTTTAATAAATCGTTCAATCTTTCCTCGCATACCAGGAAATCAATAATGCTGACTGGCTTTATGATAGCATTTATCTACACTTTGTTGTCCCATTGGTTCATGTACGATTCTGATAATATTACATTCCATTTCCACCGGCACATACAGAAATCCTTGATTATCACTCCTGCTCTTATAAACTACTCCATCGATCCTTAGATCTAAAAGTCCACATATTTAACAATGGACAGGGATGCGACCTGAAACCTACTCAGTGCGTCAACATGACCCATAGAAGAACAACTGTTAAAAATATTTAGACTTAAGTTTCATTCTAAATTTGAATTTGAATTTTCCCGCCAATCACTAGAGCGCATTGAACTTTGCTTGTAATTGTCCGATCCTGGCCCGTCGACCGCAGTTGGCTGTGGAATCAGAAACAAACAAATTATTAATAAAAGTTGGTTCGAGTGAAGTTCAAGTGTCTGATTTTTCTTCCCCATTTTTTATTCTCTGCACGCATTCCCATCGCTTTCCCCGAGCAATTTTCGACACTGGTGCCGAAACCCGGGAACTTTAAGGAATTGCAGAGAATACGGATCGATTGGAGGAAAACGGGCGCCTGTGCGAATTGTTTGAATAAGCATGGAGGCTTCCAGTCGTGGATTGTATCGTGGCCAGATTACCAATCTGACAAAAGGTGCTTTAGAATATTTAGCCACTCCGGAGGCGCAGGCGAAGAAAGAAAATCAGGAAAATTTGGAAATTGCCATAGAGGATTTGGCAGCTATGTTATCGCGCCTGACGGCGGCCAACGAAAATTTGCAAAAGGCCAATCAGAGTGTTCTTTCCACTGCTAAAGGGGACGAAAGGGAAAGGGAGTATGAGGCAATCGCAGAGTATGACGACAAATTTGTAAATTGTGTATCACGCATCAACAGCAGATTGGAATGTCTCAAAAGACTGAGAAGTCAGCAATTCGAATCGCCGGATGTTCGAGCGGTGAGTAGAGAGGAATCAAAGTCTGCGGTTAAATTACCAAAAATAGAGCTGAGAACATTTTCGGGCGATTACGAGGATTGGTTGCCTTTCTGGGACCAATTTAAGTCGCTCATACACGAAAACGCGAAGCTAAGCTCAAGTGATAAGTTCAGCTATTTGAAAAATGTTATACATGGAAAGGCGGCTATAGCAATATCAGGATTTCCCTCAACCGGAGCCTGTTATGATGCTGCAATAGGACTATTGCAAGAAGAATTTGGGGATACCGAGCGTTTGGTAGACAAACACATGCAGCAGCTAATGTGTTTGACTTCCGTTACTTCTCGTCATGATTCGGTCGGGTTGCGGAAAGTGTACAATACCTTTGTAACAAACTCAAGAGCGCTAACTACTCTCGGTGTGTCTTCTAGTAGCTATTACGTGATGCTAAAAACTTTGCTGCTCCAGTGTTTGCCCTTGGACCTACGTACTGAGTACTATAAAATGTGCAGCCTAAATATCAAAATAGCTGGTGGCAATGAAAGCGACCGCGATGACTCAAACGAATCTGTTGTTTCTTCTTCCAGTTTTTCTCTAGACATTGACAGCGGTGTAAAGGGCTTGCTGAAATTTATCAAACGGGAAGTTGAATCTCTAGAAAGAGCCGCAGTGAGTATTACGAATTCGGGAAAATCGACGGTTCCGAACGCGAAATTGGTGAAAACCGCGGCCGGGCTTGTGGTACCCACAGAAAACAAGAGATTTTGTGTGTTTTGTAAATCCTTCGGCCATTACTCGGATCGGTGCGACAGTAATCAAACTTTAGCTGAGCGCAAAGAATTATTAAAAGGGGATAGGCGGTGTTACAAATGCACTAGGAAGGGACACACATCGAAGAGTTGTTCAATGAAGTTTTTACGGTGCGGCAAATGTAACGGTCGACACGCGACGCCTATGTGTGACCCAAATTTTTCAAGGAAAGTAGTTCAAAGAAAGTGCAATACCGGCTACTCATCTTTGCTCGCCCAGCTTTCACTTTTCAAATGTATTTCTACCGACCGTCTGTGTTTTCGCTTCTCCATCGTCAAATGAAATAGAGCCTTCGCTTTTGTTGAGAGTGGTCATCGATAGCGGCAGTCAGCGGTCCTACATAAGAGAGAGTGTAGTCCAAAAATTGCAGTTGCCAATTCTTGATCGGGTGCGGATTAGAATTCTGCCCTTTGGAGCTTCTGGTCGGGTTCCTGCTCAGGTCTGTAATCGTGTGAAGGTATATTTACGTAACATACGTGATAATCTTCAAATGGTAGGCATAACAGCTGTCGTTGTTCCCGAGATTTGTTTAGATACGCTACCTATACCTGACCTAAATATTACAGAGATTTCTAATTTACCGTTAGCGGATTCTCGAGAACGAGGGCAGCCCGAAGGTGGTATTTCTATCCTGATAGGATCTGACTGGTACTGGAAGGTAGTTTCTGGAGACATCCAACGATTAACGCCGGAGCTGACAGCAGTGCACAATAAATTTGGATGGGCTATACAGGGCCCAGAATGCAGTGAAAGTTCCAGTGCGTGCCTAGATGCAGCATCCATGTGCCTCTCGTCTCCTCGAGAAGACAGCTTTGTTCCAGACATTGAGAAGATGTGGGACCTAGAAACAATAGGTATTGCAACCTCCTTTCCTAAAATGACTAGCGTAGATATTGATCGATATGTAAGAAAATTGGAAGAGCGATATGAGGTATCCCTCCTATGGCATAAAACTGATGCGCCTCTAGATAGCTACGGTGGCGGAGCTCTTCAGCGGTTACGCAATTTAATTAAAAGGTTGTCTCGACAGCCTCAAGACCTCATAGATTATGACAGGGTCATGCAGGAGTTACTTTCGTCAAATGTAGCAGAAAGCGTGGAAAATATAGCTGCACCTGCAAATCGAGTTTACTACATGCCTCATAGGCCTGTGTACAGAGAGGATAAAGAGACCACTAAATTGCGAATTATTTTTGATGCATCGGCTAGGGCGACTGGGTGCGCTTCCCTTAACGATAATTTGGATGCCGGTCCAAACTTGCTACCGAATATCTTGACTATTCTACTAAAGTTTAGGATTGCTAGGTCTGCCCTGACCGCAGATGTGGAAAAGGCCTTTCTACAAATTTCGCTGTCTCGCGAGGATCGAGATGTTCACCGATTTTTTTGGTTTTCTAAACCGTTGCAGTCCATTGAGTCCATCGAAAATCTACCCAGTTTTCAAGAATATCGAATGACCAGAGTTACGTTTGGTGTTAAATGCAGTCCTTTCCATTTAGGAGCTGTCTTAATTAAGCTTTTCGAAGCCGAAAGTTCCAGACATCCCGAGCTGTGCAAGCTACTAAAAGAGTCGTTTTACATGGATGATTTAGTTCTGAGCGTTAAAGACCGAGTTCGCGCGGAGGAAGTATATGATAATGCCTGTGCTATTATGAAGGGAGCTTCGATGAATCTCAGAAAGTGGAATTCGAATGATGCGAGTCTAAGGGCGAAAATAGCAAGGAATGGTCATCCCCCTCCTACTAAGCAAAAGGTTCTCGGTGTTGTATGGTATTGCCTCCCTGATGAGCTCGCCGTAAATCTGAAGCCAGCAGAAGCATTTATTTCCAAGTTAGGAGCCGGCGTCACCAAAAGAAGTATCTTGCAGTATATGGCTCGTATATTTGACCCATTAGGTATGTTGGGCCCCTTCGTTGTCAAACTTAAAATATTATTTCAGGAAATTTGGCGATTAAAGTTACCCTGGGATACAGTACTACCGGCTGAATATGGCAGAGTTTGGCAAAAATGCGGTGAAGAGTTTGAACTGCTAAAGGACATAGTGCTCCCACGATGCATAACGAGCGAATCTGAGATTTGCTCTTATCAGCTTCATTTATTTGCAGATGCCAGCCCATCTGCCTACGGTGTAGTGGCATACCTAAGAATACAGATTGATGACTCCGTATCGCTAAAATTTATGTGTGCTAAGAATCGTGTATTGCCTTTGAAAGAAAAAGCGGATAGGCAATCGACCCTTCCCAAGTTGGAGCTTACGGCGGCGCTAATAGCAGCTCGCTTACGTAATTACCTCACTGCTACCTTAGACCTAAACTATGAAGGAATCTTCTTGTGGACCGACTCCAAAATCACGCTCCATTGGATATGTGGAGACGTGAGACGCTGGGACGCTTATGTATCGAGAAGGGTCAACGAAATTAGAAAGTATGGACCAGTTAGCGACTGGAATCACTGCCCCGGCGAACTGAACCCGGCAGATTTTCTCACCAAAGGTGCCTTTGGAAAGCGGCTTGCTTGCTCCGAATTTTGGCTTGACGGACCCAACTGGCTTTCAAAGGGTATGAAGGATTGGCCTAGGGAGAGGATCGAAAGTTGCACGTTTGAAAGTTCATCCCTTACTGCCGCCCAGCTATCCATGTCGGAGGAACCTCCTAGTTTTAATAATGTAGCAGTAATGGATTTGACCAAATTTAGTTCGTATACTCGTCTCTTGCGGATTACAGCCTACGTCCCACGATTTGCGAGAAACATGCGCAAGGCACCTGTAAGTACTAACGAATTTCTCGTCGGTGCCGAATTGCTCATTGCTGAAAGATACTGGATAAAACTTATTCAGCAAGAATATTACGGACCAGAACTGAAGGCACTCCAAAGAGGAAAACCGATACCAGCGAGCTCAAAGATTTTGACGCTTAATCCCCGATTAGATCCCGATAGCATAATACGACTTGGAAGTCGTCTACGTTTGATGGACATTAGTTACGAGTCTGTCTTTCCAATTATTATACCGAAATCTACTCTTCTGACAAAGCTGATAGTCGTCGACATTCATCAGAGAACTCTACATGGAGGCGTCAATACCATTTTATGCCGACTACGAGAAAAATTCTGGGTACCATGCGCTCGCCAGCTGATTAAAAATATAGTCCGAGGATGTAAGGTATGTCGAAGATTATTTGGAAAGCCCGCCGAGCAACCCTTTGCACCCTTGCCAAGATGCAGATTGGTTTCTTCGAGGCCATTCCAGACTACTGGGATTGATTTCGCTGGCCCCCTTTATGTAAAAACGCCAGTCGAAAATTGCGGTACGGAAAAGGTTTACGTTATGCTCCTAACATGTTCGGCTATACGAGCGGTACACTTGGAACTTGTGCCAAGTTTAACTGTACAAAGCTGTATTTTAGCTTTGAGGCGTTTTTTCGCCAGAAGAGGATTACCGAAGAAGATTATTTCAGATAATGCCCGCACCTTCCAACGTTCGTCGAAGGAGTTACGAGAGCTTGCTAACGTTATCTATGCCGAGGAAATTCAGGGGTTACCACTAACCAAGGCGTGTCTTGGGAGTTCATTGTGGAAAGAGCTCCATGGTGGGGCGGTTTTTGGAAGCGTCTAGTCCGCAATATCAAGAATGTACTGAAGGTAACCATACAACAAACAACTCTCACGTCAGAGGAGCTCCGAACCTTATTAACTGAAGTGGAAGCGGTAATAAATAATCGCCCGTTGACCTATATAGCTGATGACCCCTTAGATCTGACGCCTTTAACGCCATCGCACTTACTACAGACGACTATTCCTGATGTTCCGTTCAACGATTTTGGTGGACCCGAATCTTTAAGTGGTGAAGTTTTTAGAAACCTTTGGAAATCCCGTTTGAAACTGATAAGCTTTTTTTGGAAACGCTGGCGGCTGGAATACGTGCAGTTATTGCGATCCTTGCACCATTGTAAAGGAAAATCGGCAGAATCTACTCTACAGGACGGTGAAGTCGTGCTGGTGTATGACCAACGAGTACCCAGGGTTTTCTGGAAATTAGCTGTCATCGAACGAGTTTACCCTGGACGGGATGGCAAAATTAGGTCTTGCGAGGTGCGTTTCCACGACGGCTCTAGGATGAGAAGACCTATCCAGTTACTTTACCCTTTGGAGCTGACATCAAGTGCAGCTGGCGGCCCGGAGGATGTTAAAAATTTTTAGACTTAAGTTTCATTCTAAATTTGAATTTGAATTTTCCCGCCAATCACTAGAGCGCATTGAACTTTGCTTGTAATTGTCCGATCTTGGCCCGTCGACCGCAGTTGGCTGTGGAACCAGAAACAAACAAATTATTAATAAAAGTTGGTTCGAGTGAAGTTCATGTGTCTGATTTTTCTTCCCCATTTTTTATTCTCTGCACGCATTCCCATCGCTTTCCCCGAGCAATTTTCGATAACAACCTCGATGCTGAATAGTATAATTAAAATTTTCAAGTTCCAAGGCCCATCTAGCAATCCTTGTGTTGATTTGCTTTTTCCAAAGCGTCAATGTAAATGAATTACAATCAGTTATAATGGTAAATGGAATTCCTTCGAGATAAACCCTAAATCGTCTGAGTGAATATAAATATAATGGCCAATGTTTCCACTTCAAAACTATGGTATCACGACTCGGCAAGAGTGGTGGTTTGTGAAAAGTATGCTATTGGATAAAACTTACCATCAGTCTGTCTTTGCAAAAGGATGGAACCGAAACCAACAGAACTAGCATCACAATGCAATTGCGTTTCCTTATCAGGATTATATATAGACAAAACCGGCGCATTAACCAATCTAGACTTCAGCTCGTTGAATGCAATTACACATTCCTCATTTAAATTGTAACCTGAATCCTTCCTCAACAGACTCAACAATGGCTTAGCAATTCAAGACAAATTCGGCACGAAGCGTCGGAAGTAGGAAAAAAGGCGAATGCAAGACTGCAGTTCCTTTTGGTTCCTGGGTAGCCGGATTTTTTATGTCTTTGATATGGGAATCACTGGGGATAATACGAAATTCTTCAACATTATAACCTAAATACTCTATCTCATTATAGCAGAATCGGCATTTTGACAAATTCAATTGTAAATTTCGCTTAGATATTTCCTGCAAAATGGCACCAAGTATACGTATATGTTCATCAAAATCGGCAATAGCAACAAGAATATCATCAATATATATGATGATTTTTCTAGCATCAATTAAGTCACGGAATATATTATTAAGGAAGCGTTGGATAACGGCAGGGGCATTTTTCAATCCGAACGACATTTTTAAATATTCATACTGACCGTCCCTAATAGTTAACCTATTTAAGGCTCTATAGTCAATGCACATTCGCGTCTGTCCATCCTGCTTTCTGACCAGCACTATGAGTGAAGCATATGGAGAACTGCTTGGCCGTATAAATACCGTCCCTCATCAATTCCCTAACAATAATCTGCACCTGTGACCTCTCGGCATAAGATAATCGACGCAGTGAGCTATAAAAGGGATCATCCGATGATAACCGTATCTTCATCCTACACGGGTAAGACTATCTATAGGTTTAAAGTACTTTTGTACAACTAAATCTCTACTTCTCCCGCGAGTCCCTATCAAGTTTACCATTTATGTCCAATTCATCATGACTATCGGCAAGGGTTATACTAAAAATTTCAGGCACCTGGGAAGTGGGGACTGCGATCCGGGACATCTCAACACCAGTTCCGCAAAAAAACTCACCATGTACAATTTTCGCCTCACGGAAGTGAGTGTACCCAGGCTTATCCTTCAAAAGTCCATACCTATTCAACACAGGAACCAAGACATTCGAATCAGAGATGCAGTGATCAGTCTTCTCTCTCAAACTCAGGAGCTTTGTCCTTGAATATTTAAATTTGCGACATGTCAACTGAATTTCAAATTTGTTAAGAAAATCGCGTCCCAATATTAAAGGCATACTCATAGCATTATCTTGTAAAACAAATGAATTTATTGACCTTTTCCGGTTTACAAACCTAATGTGAGCTTCAATTACAGCACATAATTTTAAATTCTGACCACCGAATCCATAAAAATATGACCTGGCCGGCATGAGTGGTATTTCAAAATCATCCGGCACACACGAACGTCGGACAAAGCTATTCGGACTACCGGTATCCAAAAGAGAAAGAAAACTGTCAGACTCCGCACACCCCTCAAAACTTACACTTACCAGATTCAGGGCACCAATCACATCAAGTGCCTCGTTTTCGTCGGTGAATACTCCGGCAGTCTGTCGGGCATCGGCATCTACAGCAACAAGGACCTTCCTTGGGTTGGGGCAAGATCGGTAGTCATGTCCTGTCCTCCAACATTTAAAACAGTCTGCATTGACTTCTTGGCGGCAGGGGGCGTTAATATCACTTCGCCCAGTTACAGCAGTGTTTTGCGGAGTGCCGGAGGGTCTCCGGGTGATGGCGGCAGATCCACGCACGACATGTGGAACACGTCGGCAAAAATAGCGCTGTTGGTACCTATTAACCAGCATCTTTAATTCGTCCACCGATTGAGCAGTCATTAGTAGATGAATATTAGCAACTTTGTCCTCAATTCCATCCAGGATAAACCCAATCAATTCGGCTTCGGAAACATCGGAGCGTTTAGCCATAGACTGCATTACGAGAATATAACCATGAAGGGTTTCGTTCCTTGGATCACAGCGTCTTTGAGCTAGCAAACGATATAAGCTTTCGCGAGATACCGCACACTCAAACTCCTTAATAAGTGCGCCGCTGAGCTGGGCATAGGTGACCGCATCTGTTGTGGACAAAAATACTCGGGCAGACCCACTCAAACAGCGCCGCAAACATAATAATTTAGAATTGTCATCAGCATTAATAGTTGCCATGATCTCCTCAAAATCATGAATAAAATGCCGAACTAATTGGGCGTCATTATCACCACAAATTTGGGGATGGCATGCTCCAGCTGTGAAAAATCAACAGTACGACCCGAAGAGAAAACTGCAACTTCCTCTAACTCCGCAAGATCACGGTGAAGTATATATAAGTACTTCCCTTCGCTTTCGCAAAATCTCCAATTCCTTCTCAAGTGACATCGGATCGTCTCTGGCATCAATAGTATGTCCGGCAGGAGCGGTATTGGGAGCGGCGTTTGTGACGGCAAAGGCATTGTTGATATTGGCTTGATCGTCATACCCATCACCGGCAGCCGTAGGATTTGCAAGAGCAACTCCCGCACACGCAGAGACGGCAATAACAGGTGCAGCAACGGCATGGGAAGCATCAGCTGCCGTCAGGGCGACATTATCAACAGCGGAATCGGCAATGGCGGCAGCGTCAATCGACGTGGTGACGTCAGCAGGAGGGAGAGCATCAACAGCTAATCCATTAGAATTGCTTTCCCGCGCAGCGGCAACGGACTCTTCATCGGCAGTTTTCAGAGGGAAATGCTGCAGATACAAGCGTCTCAACTGCACAATTCCCGCCTTTCCTGGAAAAACGATGCCAACGTGGGCAAGAGCCCCAGCGATATCTTTTTTCGTCGCTTGACTTAATTCCTTTCCTTCCATTCCAACTTACTTTTCGCTAATTTGGTTAGACCCCACACCTAGGTTGAAAACACAGAAAAATAGTTTCACTTCTTGATTGTAAAAAACACCTTAAATAGTTTAACTTTATTTTTCGGTCGCACCGCCGATCCGTGATGGTCGGCCACTTGAACTTGAGTGAGTAGTTAGTCTATGCCCAAGAAGTTGGGCGCAGTTCTTTCAAGTCCTGAGGGGACAGTCCCGTCTAAAATTTCTTTTTCGCAGCATGAGGAATCACAGTTCAGCGGTCGGTCAACATTACATTTAATCATATTATGTTCTAGTTTTACACATTCTAGGTTTACATATTGGAAATTTTTTGGGGTAAATAGCCATAAAAATGTAGGAAAGAATTTATTTTAAATTTTCCCTCAGAAGTACCGCTTTCCGTTTCCGTTATAACTTCTGAAATCATTTCTAAGGAGGGATCATCTACATCTTAGTTGCTTACTTCAGAATTGTCGAAACCATTAGATTCTTTGTTTGACTTTAATTTTGACTTTTGAAATCTTCATAATTCCTGAATTCCGAAGTAAAACAATTACGGAACATTATTTGTCTTAAATTTCGGTATTTGTCAGGCCAATGTGCGCTTCAGTTAATTTACACATTGCTCATATGGTGCTATTATCAAAATTATTAAGTTTACGAATTATTTTCCATGATACTCTTTGGCCTTCTGCAATTATATCATGTAAATAAAGGGAATTACGTAAGCTTTTAAATAAATACATTATTTACATAAAATATGGTATTTCTGTAGAGCTTTCCAGTATTCTTAAACACAATCTCTAGTTCCTTCCTTGGTCACATTTGACACAAAATATAACGAATCCAGCATCAATTAATTTTGACATTTCATCGTTCAATATAATGCCCAAAACATTTCCATTAACATGACCAGCTAAATAACAAACAGATTGGTTCCAATTTGTATTTACTCCACAGATAATAAGAAGCAAAATGGTTGACTCAGTCTTATTTGTTCGCCCTATGGGTCCTAAATACTTGTTGCGGTGTGGTACCCGTAGGGAGCCCGGCTAAGCCCCTGTCCGACGGTATGCGGCTGCGGGAGCTGGCAGGCTAGCTTTTGCGGCAGCGTGGGGGGGGGGGGGTTACCAAAAAAACCGCGTTCAGCCGCCGGAATGGCCCACCACAACAACGAAATTCTCCCGCGACGGAAAACGACAAATCGCGACGGGCGGAAAACGACAGTGCAGGCTGAACCCATGTAGCTGCCCGTGATTGGCTTTCAGGGGGGTTTCGGTTCACGATGAACCCCCCTTGGCCTGTTGCCCCAACCACCCTGTGACCTCCCTGCGGCCTTAATAATTGGGAGGTCCCTATTAAAAAAACACAAACGAGCCTACTCAAGAAACCCGGCTGCAAAAGAAAATTGGAGAGGGGACCAAGAGAAAAAATACCTTAAATTAAGGGAACATACCTTATATTTTACTTCTTATAGATTTTTCCATTCAAATAATACCTTACGTCTAACTACTGGAGGGTGGTTATTCGTTGGGCGCCATCGCAGGGTAGGGTGCTGCTGCGGTCCAACGACGACTTGTTGGCCGGTGTATCCGTTGGCGGCGATGTTGATTGAAGAGGGTGTGGTCTGGGAGCTCCCGCGGTGGAGCCCCTTCGTTGGGCCCTTTTTTTGTTTTTTTTTCTCTTTTCTTTTTTTTCTCTTTTTTTTTCTTTTTTTTTTTTTTGTATATAAATTTCAACGTTTTCTTTATTATTAAAAAACTAAATGCTATCTACATAAATCTCAACAGCTACAAAGTTTCCGTCCTATTATTTTCTTTTAAACTAAATTTTCACTTGTTTTGCATCTTCGTTATTGTTCGAACAGTTGTGTCCATTCCATTAATTTCTCAAAATTTCACCAACTTCCATTTTGGACAAAAAAACAGTTTTGGTTTCTTCAAACGAAAAGTACAAGCGTGTGTAGGGTTCACATTCGTAATTACTCTTAAAGTGTTAAACATTCATGATCTAAGCCCATTTCGCATACTGTGTAAAATTTTTTGGTATTTATTTTTTTTTTTTGTTTTGTTATTTTGATTTATTAAATTTATGCACTGGGTCACCGCAAAAAAAAATAAAATAAAAGTCCGCTCGAGTGCCTCTTGCCCACGTTATTTTCTTCTTTTTTTTCGGGCAGCTTCCTTTGTTGACGGCCACTTATAATTTCCACTTTTTTTTTCACTAGAGTGCCGGATCCTTCTTCTCCCGCGTTTTCTCCGCGAACTCCCTCAATCGAAACCAAGGATATTCCACAAGGATCGCAAATGATCAAATAAATTAACCACCGAACACAGCGCTCGAAATTCACATTCAAAAAATCTCACTTTCCTATCGAGCATAAGTCGACCCGATTCGAACTTCTCCGCGATTCCGCCCAATTTTCTTTTTAATTAACTTTCCTTTTTCTTTAAAATTTTTCTCGCGCGATTTTTCTGGCTTCCTTTCGATACGGTGATCCCAAGTCAACTCCTCGACCCAAGCCACCCGAGCCCACGCGCCGCTTGGCTTCTTTTCGAGATCCCGTTGCAACCCACTCACACATCGGTCCACGCAGCCAATCGCTGGCGATCAGCCGATATGTGAGTCGGTTGCAACGGGTCCTCGCACCGCTGCTCGAGTTGCTACGTCCTCGGCCTGGAACATCTGGGCGCGCTTCGAATGCGCGGCGGCCACAACTCGAGAACATTTTCAGCAAAAAATCCTCGAATTGCGGCCTCCGAGCACTCCAGCGCGCTCGATGCCACAGGCCGAGCCCGTTACAGCTGTACGTTGCCCTTGGGTGCCTTGAACTGTGGCGATGCCCGGGGCTCGGTCACAGGGCTCGCGCCGGAGATTTTCATGGCTTGGGCTTGGCCTTGAGTTGCGACCGACGAATTTTGTGCATTTTCGAGCAACGAAATTCGTCGCTCGCAACCCAAGGAACGCAATCCCTTGCGGGACCGTCCAGAGCCGCCGCGAAGTTTCGGCCGAGCCTCTGGGCTATCGCCGAGGCCCATAGGCGGAGGTAAGAATTTCCGCGTTTTTAGGTTTTAGGAAAATGTGCGGATTTATGGGGACAAGAATTGGTTTCCCCCCTGACCACAACATACTCAAAATCAAAAACTTAGTCATCCTTGATGTTATATTCAAGTTCATCAAACAATAAAATGCAACGCCGCTTGTCAATGGAAATATTAGAAATTTTCTTCTTTAACATTTCTATTACAGCTTGAGACATAAAAAAAGATACAGATTTTTTAACGGGTGGTTCGTTTTAATCACATTTTAAATTTCTTGTAGATGAAGGAAATTGAGACTGCGATATTTCTGCTGTCTTCGAAATTTGAGGGATGCTCGAAAGCCTGCTATAGGTTTTATCATGAGGACTCTTGTTTTTACCACAAATAGTTCTTCAGAATCATTTTCTTGATGAACTTCGGGTATTGTTAACAAGGGCAAATTTGTCCATCGAAAAACTTTGGAATTGCCGTTTTCTTTAACACTTTTTTGTCGGAATAGGTTATTATATCATCTTCAGAAAAATGCATTTCACAAAAATAAATCTTTTTGTTAGCCTTATTTCCCAGTTGCAAATAAGGATCAACAAATTGCTTTAGCCATATTTGGCGTGTGTAATCATCTGGTGCCTTAAAAAAAGTTAAAAGGAACCAGGACGATGCACATTTGTACAATTTTTGTAACAAGAATATTTAATCATTGTGAAATTGCGGTTTCAAAAATACAAAGTGTAAACAAACTCTAAAACAAGATTGACCAAAAAGCAATACAATGGCTTAACAAGCGCAAGAGAAAAGCCAATTTTCTTTGAAAAAGAAAACCAAATATCCATCCAATAATAAACTCAATCTAGAAATATCAAAATCGAAAACCCATATACAAAATCCAACTCAGAAATAGAAAAAATAAAACAAGAATACTCAAAAACACTCATCCAAATCGCAAAACCCTCAAAATGAGAATGAAAATTGAAAGGAAAAATTGCTAGTTTTGTGGAAGCTAAGCAACAGTCATATAGCAGTTTGCAATACATTTCTGAGGATTTATGCTATGCTTAGAATAAAATTATATCACCGTCAAACACAGCTTCATTTAGTTATGAGAATGGAGGTAGTTTTTCAGCCAAAAATTGAAACGCATTGATTATTGATTATTTATTGTATGTAATCAAACTGCAAACAGCTTTCCAGAAAGAAGTGGGCGCACTCCCTGCATGTCATCTCCCGCACAATCGAGGCTAGCTAACTTACCTATGAGATAACTTACAGCTTTCTAAGTTGTTCCAGCTTTATTTTAAAAAGTTACTTAAATATCATTGCTTCGATCCAAAACCCCTACGGAAAACGATAGTGGCGCACCAAACGTGACAGACTTAAAACTAAAAATGTTCAAGCTTAGTTATCTATTTGTATATAAGCAATGTTATCTATTTTTATAATCAATGTATATAGCAAAATTGTCCCAGATACGGTCATTTCTAATAGGTGTCTCGAAACCGTGCCCCACCTGTAGAACAACACAATCATATAAGAACTTAGTTTACTGGCTAAGGCGTAGTCCTTGCCTGGACTAAAGGCTTGCGCCCATAAGATCCGTCAGAGTCCGTCAAACGTCCAGCTTTAAAGCACTCAACGGATGAAAATATTGAAATTTATGCTTTCTTATGGTGCTTCCCCCATAAGCGACGTATCTTAACGGGTTAACGGATCAAAATGTTGAACATTTTTCAAAATTTTAATCCATCAATCCGTCAGCTCGAAAAAGCTTGCAAGCTCACAGTTTGCGGCTTATGGTACGTCCTGGCAAAGTGGCCGTGTTGTGATAGAGAGAAATAGAGGGTAAAGGCCTGCGCCCATAAGATCCGTCAGAGTCCGTCACACGTCAAGCTTTAAAGCACTCAACGCATCTCGACGGATGTTGCTGTATGGCAACAAGGAGATGCGCCCATCTGGCAAGTGAAATTGAAGTGACAGTCGGAGTGAACATAGTAAAAGGATGTGTAGTATTACACAATTTTGTGAAAATGCATGACGGCAGCTATATTCCGCCTATGTGGATCGGTTCTATGGAAATAAAACACTCCATGGCCTGTGGAGCAGCTTAAGGACTAACTGACTGTGCACCCCATTAATCTTTCCAAATATTTTTCACTTACCTTCCATTTCTATTTTTGATAACCCTTTGCCGAGATATAAACAGCCAACTGGAAGTTTGGAAGTTCACTTAAGACTTTTTCTAGCTGACGCTCAGATTCGGGTATAAGACCTTATAGATTGGTGACCCCTCGTGAAGCAGGGAACAACGTGAAACTGCCAGGACCGGCAATTTAGAATATTTTGCTGGAATGATTGAGAACGACAAGGTCGACGCACCACCGAGGGGTGTGCTTGAAATTTCGCCCAAGGTGGAACAACGTGGAAAAGTGCTTCAAATCCAGAAATTGCCACCCTTTTAGAAGGAGGAACCAGCGCTTTGGTTCGCTCGGGTTGAGGCCATGTTTACACACGCCCGAATAACGTCCGATGCAACCAAATTCCACTATATAGGTGCACACCTCGACACAGAACCGTTGCCCCTGGTTGCAGACATCATCGCCTCACCTCCCAAGGAGGGAAAATATGAAGCGGTCAAGGACCATCTGATTTCGTCCTTCGCCGAGTCGGGGGAGTCGAGGTTGCGTCGCCTCCTGAGAGGGGGCGGTTTCGTGGACGGAAAACCTTCGAACATGTTGCATCAAGTTAGAGGTTTGTGCGGCGGCCGAGTTTCCCACGAGTTTTGCGCCTGCTATTTCTGGAGCAGCTCCCCGAGCGGGTCCGGGTTGTTTTGGCTATCAGCGAGACTACTGATCTAACCAAACTAGCCAAACAAGCTGACAGAACTCTGGAAGCATCACAAGACACCATCTCCTCGGTGGACGGTGCGGTCTCATGCAGCATTGAGACAGCACCTATAGAGTAACTCATGCAGCAGATGGAGGTATTGACCGGGAAATTGAAAAAAGGTAATGACCGCTATCACAACGGCGACGAAGTGGCTGACCAGACGAAAGACGAGACGGAGAACAGGTATGTCAACCATGGTTATTGTTTTTATCACGCAAAATTCGGTCAAAGGGCACGAAACTGCAGCGCCCCGTGCAGCTGTAGGAAAAAGTCGTTAACCTCAAACCGCCCTCGAGAGAACTAGCGGGCATCTCCGAGGGTAAAAAATCGGCACGCCTGCAGGTGACAGACAAGGGCACGGGTTTTAAATTTTTGATAGACACAGGCGCCGACATTTCGGTGATCCCCAAGCGCATCCTGCAAAGAAATACCCAAAGGCCTGAGTCCGGAGTCAAACTTTTCGCCGCAAATGGCTCGATAATAAATACTGTGCCAAAACACTTGTTATATATTCTGGGGGGAATATATACCAATTGAGAATTATCCCCTGGATTGCGGGGACTAATTCTCTTGATGATGATGCTCCTGGGTCCACAGGTGGGAGAATTAAACTGCACTGTCACTTTAACGTTCTTTATTTACTGTCTTTTTAATTGCACTAACGCTTACACAGGCGGTACTGTGCCAGACCTGCGACTCCCGACTCAATTCGACTTCAGTTCCGCTACTCGACTTTAGGTCCCGTTTTGTCGCTGCAGCTTTAATTGCGTTACAATCCGTTACCACTTTGAATTGAAGATCTGATAGATAAATACGAAATTTTTTTAACGTTTCTACTATGGCCAAGATTTGTAATTCATAGGAATGATATTTCTGTTCTGCTGTTGTTGTTTGTCTGCTGTAATAAGCCACGGGTTGAAGTTTCGAATTCTCCTGTTTCTGTAGTAAGATTCCCGCAATTCCTTTTTGGCTGGCATCAGTATGAACCTCAGTTTCCGCATTAGGGTTGTATATTACTAGGAGAGGTCGTTCAATAAGCCGTTGTTTTAATTCCTGAAAAGCATCTTCTTCTTTCTCCCATCTCCATTGTTGATCTTTTCGCAACAGTTGCGATAAAGGTGTTGCTATTTTTGCGTAATTTTCAACAAATTGTCGGAAGAACTCAGTTAACCCCAAAAATTGTCTTATTTTATGAACTTTAGTCGGCTTTAGAAATTCTCTAATCGATTTTGTCTTTGCATTCCCTGGTTTCATTCCATCTTTTGAAATTTCGAAACCTAAATAGTCGATTGTTGTTTTGAAAAAGTGACATTTCGTTGGGTTTAGTGTTAGATTATGTTTTCTTAGAACGTGTAAAATACTTTTTAGGCGATTTATCCCTTCGTTGAAATCCTTTGATGGTACTAAAATATCGTCCAAATAGGCTGTCGCGATAGTTCCTCGAAGCGGTCCTAGAATTTTATTGATCATCCGTTGGAAGACTCCTGGAGCGGTGGAGATTCCAAATGGCATTCTTACAAACACATATTGGCCGTCACAAGTGACAAACGCAGTCTTACTTCTGGAATTCTGTTCGATTGGTATTTGATAATACCCAGATGTCATGTCTAGTGTCGTAAAGTATTGGTGTCCCTGTAGCTGATTTATTTGGTCATCGATTCTCGAAAGGGGAAAACGATTTTGCTTAATTTTCGCATTTAATTTACGATAATCAATACAAAGGCGATCTTGTCCGTTTTTTTTTTTTACTAACAGTACTGGAGATGAAAATGGCGAGACCGATTCCTGCACTATCCCGTTTTCTAACAGTTCATCAACAATTACTTTGACTTTTTCACGGTCAGACGGAGTCATTCTATAAGGTCTATACACCACCGGTTTATCATCCTCTAGCTCTATATTCAACTCGACAGCATCGGTGCACCCAATGTCTTTTAAAGATGTTGCAAAGCAGTCGTAGTAGTAAGGAACCCACCTCTCAAACAAAGTGTACTAGGCGACGTAGGGACAGCATTATAGGTACCCCACCGGGTTGTTTTTGCGGGGTACTTGTTCCCACCGGCCATAAGATTATCTTGAGGTGGGAGCTAGATAGACACGTCCTGGTTGCACTTGTTTGGAGACAAAAAGAAAAAAGCAGGGTTTTGTTGTTGTAGTGGTTGGCTGGAGGGGGAGAGCTAGTAATTTTTCCAGCTTGCGGTCGGGAGTGAAAGAGTTGGGCAGGGTGAGTCGGATACTTTCTGTGGGTGGGAAAAGTGGTAAAGATGTAGGAAGCGCGGGCATCCGATGCAGAATGTGGCAATTGTTGTGGACGCGGTGATCGGGAGAAATGTCGCGACAAAATGAGGTGGGAAAAAAAGGGAAAAAACTGCGATCCGGAGCGGTCAGAAGAGACGAAGCGGGAATTAGGAAAATATAAAGAATCGCTGTACACAGTGACCAAAAGAAGCGATTATGCAAAAAGAGTGATACAAAAATTTGCAGTGCATGTGTGGATACGTGGGCTGCTTTGTTTCGCGCTGTCTGAACACTGTGATCGGAAGAAGCGAAGTTGGGAAGATGACAAAAAGGAAAAATTTGTCACGCGAGAGACAACGAACTTTAAGGCAGGGGTGGGGTGCGATGGGCAGTTGCATAACAACTGATCTTGAAAATGAAGAAAAACGTATCATTGGTCTTGAAGGTTGGGGTGCGGACGGGTGGGTTGGTTATCAAAATAAAAACGAACTCGGTCGAGATGATTTTATTGTTGGTTTCCTACATTGTTTTTTGTTATTTTTTTAAGAAAATAGAGTACAGATATCGAAGTTATCTTGGGTTTCGGAACAGCATTTTTATTTTTTTAAAAATTTAAATTTCAGGAAACCGCCCCTCGATTCATCCTGTCCCTCGAAAATGAGTGAATGTTCGCCCTGCTGGTTCAACTCCTCCACATGCCGTAGGGTCTTCATTTTTTCCGTGAATCTGGGCGGTAGAAAGATGTGTAGGTTTTTTAGCGCAATGCAAACTGATTGTCCTAGAGTGTAGCCACAGATGAAATTGTTGTCTGTGAAATGGACCGTGAGACGTAGACCGTATTTGGTCTTCACGAGACGGAAATATTTTATGCCGTATTCCTTCCCGATTTCCAATGACGATGTTGCCACTAAATTGTCCTGTGCAGCTTCTCCGACACTTCTGTAATAATTCGAACGCGCTCTGTAGGTATAGCAAAAATTATTTACTTTATCATAGGATCTAATTTGATTTAGTGATAAAATATGTGGTGTAGCATCACTTACCATTGTTTTTCAACTTGTCGCAATAATCCGTCTGCAGCTTTCCAAAGACTTCTGAAGTTCCTGAAGGATGGTATGGCCCTTATATACCATGTCTGATCTCTTTATGGGGTACAACACACTTCTAAATGCAACTTTCCGTAGACCATTAGTCTAATATTTATGAATCGTAACCCGTAGAATCATTTTAAATTGCAATTGTTCGCAGAGCGAAGGTCTAAAGTTTATTACGATGGTGGATTTAAGCGCATAAGGATGCATTTTAAATATCATTTTGTCGTACAACAAAGACCTGAAACTGATTGTTTTGATAGACTTAACCATACGCGGAAGCATTTTAAATTTCAGTTTGACGTAGAACAAGGAGCTGATTTGATAGAATTAAGACTATTAAGAGACGTGATTAGGTTCATCGGCTTGTTATTGACAGAGGTGCCTTGTTGATAAAGAAGGGTTAAATGCTGTTTATTTGATCCATGCCTGATCTCTTTATGCCGCACATCACACTTCTAATTGTCACAACTTTTCGTAGGACGTCGGTCTAATATTTATTAGTCGTAACACGTAGAATCATTTGAAATTGCAATTATTTGCAGAGCGAAGACCTAAAATTTATTGCGCTGATGGATTTAAGCGCATAAGGGAGCATTTTAAATTGCATTTTGTGGTACAACAAAGACCTGAAACTGATTGTTTTGATAGACTTAACCATACGCGGAAGCATTTTAAATTTCAATCTGACATAGATAGGTTTAAGCCTATTAAGACAAGTGATTAGGACCATCGGCGTGTTATTGACAGAGATGAATTTCTGATAAATATCGTTTATTTGGTAGATAGTTGAAACGACATAGCCTCAATGTTTCCTTTTCTTGTTAAAAAATATGTGGAAGAAGATTGTATAAAAGGCTGATGTTAGATTGTGCGCGGACAGACTTCGGCTGATTTTTGAAAGCGGTTAAGTTCGGTGAATAGTCTTTTTTATAACTTCCAAGGTTTTGGTGCGATCAGTGGATATACCAGTTAAGTTCCCGTTAAATTTGGCTGCAAGTGGCGAGTGTAAAAGTTTTACACCAAAAGAGGGTGAGTACGAAAAATATGTTTACTCTTTTTTTCTTTCTTTTTCGTGCACAAAATAAAGTCGGCTATATTGCCTGTTTTTTGTCTAGACAAAACTTAATATCATTTTTATTTTTCTCAAAAGATTCATCGATTATGATACCTAATGAAGAGGGGGACACATCAACTGTTAGAGAAGAAGCAGCAATAGTGGCAGAGGAACCGACCCTACCTACAGGTGCTAAAGGAGAGAGGGATTTCAAACTCGAGGAGGAGGCTGAAACCGTCGATTTTTGGGAGTGGTACGTGAATAAGAGAATAGTTTTATGTAAGTTTAAGAAATAAACGTTAAAAACTAGCTTTAGAAATGACCTCTTACGAAATTATTAACCATCTAAAGAGCGCGGTAAATTTAAATTCCGACATACTTTTGTCCGCCTTAAATATATGTATAAAGACGGTTAAGAAAAATAATGTGGTATTTTCGGATAGCGAAAAGTTTTTGTTGTTATCATTGATAACAAAACATTCAATTTTACATAATGTGCCCCTAGTTAATAGCGTGCTGAACAGCGCTATTAATTTCCTTAACTCTGAGGAACGGGCCGACACGATTGTTTGTGAAATCCTTAACTCTGAGGAACGGGCCGAAACTATTGTTTGTGAAACTGCTGAAAATATTCCTTTATAGGAAAAACGTGATGCAGTTGAAATAATTCAATGTGGTAGTGGTCTAGACAAGGGGTTTAAACTACTTTCAAAGCAGACGTCGTTTTACAGAAGGTTTCATACGAGCGGTGTTACACTTGTTTTTCAGTTACAAGATTTTGGTCAAAACCCTCTCGAGGCTTTAAAACATGCGTTTGATAATGTACTTAAAGAAGTGCTGTCAAATTCAGTAGAGGGTAGCAAAATTGGCTTTTCAATAGGACTACCTAATTCGCCACACGTAAAACCCATATTGTGTAGCGTTAGACCTATTGCACATTTATCCGGGGAATATATTATTGGATTGATTTCCAATGTGAACCAATCCAACGAAGTTTTTCTTTCTGACGATGTCATGCAGTTAAATGCAGACATAATCAACTTCCCTTTCGCAGGAGGTAAAATAAACCCTAAATGTGTAGCGGAAAGCGTAGCTTTAGCTAAAAAAACGAGTGTGATAGATGTGGGGAGGGAGAATGATATGAAGTGTCTTTCGCGAAGTATATGCTATGCTGTTGAAATGCTCTCGGAAAACTTCAATAGACAAAAAAGTCTTTCTGTTATTCAGGCTTTGGATAGGCTGGCAAACCAGTTATGCAAAAATTCAAAGGTGACGATTAGCGAAAAGGGGTGTCTTTTAATAGACCTCTATAAATTTCAAAACTTTTTAACTAATTATCAAATCATTGTGTTTGACGATATAAAAAACCCAAACTCAATCTTATTCAAGCTGCCAAATGAAAGCGGGTGTGAAAAAAAATCTTTCTATATTTTTCGCAAGCATTAAAACACTTTTATGTTATTAAATCCTTGACCGGTTTTTTTAACAAGAAATATGCCTGTCCTTTCTGTGATAAATTATCAGACGTGAAATTACACAAATGTAAAGTAAAATGTCCTTACTGTGATGGCTTCCCGCCATGTCAATTTGTTGAAAAGACCCGAGTGTGCGAAAATTGTGATCCCACATTTAGGTGGTTTGTTTTACCAATCATCTCCAAAATAAGATTAAAAATAAAAGTGTATGTGACAGTTTTAAAATTTGCCGGCGCTGCTCCAAATTTCTGAACCTTACTAAAAGGGAATTATGCGACCATATCTGCAATGAGTATTTATGCCAAATTTGCTCCAAAATTGTACCGCCTGAACATCTTTGTTACATTAAGCGCTACATCGGGAGGAAAGATAAGAAATATTTATTAATTTTCTTTGATTGCGAAAGCACTCAAAATACTTTATACGAGAGTAGCGATACTTCTTTCCTGCACATTGTAAATTTAATTGTTGCGCAACAGATCTGCTATAAATGTTATGACCAGTCGGACATAAAAGAAAAATGTAACGTTTGTGGTGACAGACAGCACATTTTTCAATACGACGGTGAAACGAACGTTGTAAAAAAATTTTTGGACTATTGTTTAACACCACGCCCTTCAATAGCCAATGTGTACTGTATAGCACATAATTTGCAAGGGTATGATGGCCATTTTCTAATTTCTGAACTTCTGGCAAGAAATTTAAAAATAGAGCCAATAATGAACGGCATGAAAATAATGAAGTTAACATGCTTAAATTTGGTTTTTATTGATTCGCTTAATTTTTTGGCGCTGCCTCTCTCTAAGTTTCCTGAAGTGTTTGATATTAAGGATCAAGTGAAAGGGTTTTATCCTTATTATTTTAACACAACAGAAAATGCTGATTACATCGGTGTCTACCCCCCTCCTGAATTATATGGTTTTACAACCATGAAGATAAAAGAGAGGGCGACGTTTCTAAATTGGTATAACACCGCTTCCAAAGGGGTTTTCAATAACAAAGAAGAAATATTAAAATATTGTATAAATGACGTAAACATTTTGCGTTTGGGATGTACACGCTTTATGCGGGAATTTCTTGACATAACGGAAATAAACCCTTTTGTGGAGTCTCTAACTATAGCGTCAGCCTGTATGTTAGTTTTTCGGAAAAACTATTTAAAAAATAATGTTTTAGGTATAATGCCTAAGAATGGTTATTTAAAGTCCAAAAACCACTCGCTGATTGCGGCCAAATGGCTTGCTTGGGAAAGCACGAAAACGAGTCACCAGATTATCTCTGCAACCAACAAGGGCGAGGTAAAGTTGGAAAGGTGTGGCTTGCAGGTAGATGGTTTCATTTCAGAAACCAACACAGTTTATGAGTTTTTTGGCTGCTTTTATCATGGCTGTAACGACTGTTTTAAAGTCCGAGAACTTACAAATAGCCCATATCAAAAGCTAGACACTATCAACCAGAGGTATGAGACCACTCTTAAAAGAATTAAAACAATCAGACATCACGGTTATAATCTGATCTACATTTGGGAATGTGAGTTCAAACAATTTCTAAAAACAAATCCTCTAATAAATGAAAGATTGAATAATCTTGTCGCAAACATTACTTTACCGCTTACTCAACGTAGTGCTGTTTTTGGAGGTCGTACTGAGGTATTCAAATTATATCACAAAGTGAAAGAAACAGAAATAATTCGTTATTTGGACTTTACTAGTTTGTACCCGTATATTAAAATATTCACCCTATCCTATTGGACACCCACAAATATTTCGAAATGATCACATGCCTTTATTATCGGAAATTTTGTCGATGCACGGTTTCATTATGTGTTCTGTTGTGGCACCGTCTAATTTGTTTTTACCCGTATTACCTTTTAAAACCAACTTAAAATTGTATTTCGCACTTTGTAAAAAATGTGCAGATGAAAATAGAATTTCACTTTGCCGACATAATGAAGAAGAAAGACAAATTACAGGTACTTGGATTATTCCCGAAGTGGCTTTAGCTGTTAAAAAGGGGTATAAGATAAAAAAAGTCTTTGAAGTTTGGAAGTATGATTATTCTGTATATGATCCGGCTGAAAAAAATGGTGGTTTATTTACAGAGCATGTTAATACTTTTTTAAAAATCAAGCAGGAAACTAGCGGATGGGGTAGTAAATGTATTACTGAGGAGGAGAGAGCTAACTTCATAAAGGCCTATGAGATAAAAGAAAGTATTGTTTTAGATAAAACCCAAATTCATAAAAACATTGGTAGGCGTAACACGGCAAAAATTTGCTTAAATTCCTTATGGGGTAAATTCGCCCAAAGGGAAGACAGAACCTACACTAAGGGTTTGAATGATTTCAAAGAATTTTGCGACTTTATAAAATCTCCAGGAATCGAAATTTGTTCTTTACACCCGATTAATGAAAACACCATGTGGGTAACGTGGAAATATACCCAAGAAAATCTAAATATTCTCCCCCACGTAAATATACCTATCGCGGCCTACACAACTGCATATGCAAGACTTAAGTTATATGAAGTTTTAGAAAAAGTGGGAGAGAATATTTTATATTGTGACACCGACAGTTTAATATTTGTGGACAATAAAGAAAACCCTTTATCATTCACAATTTCCGACTTTTTGGGGGATTTAACAGACGAAGTTGAATGCTTCGGCAGTAGCGCTTTTATTTCAGAATTTGTAAGCACCGGACCTAAAACTTATAGTCTTAAAGACAGAGAGTGGTCCTGAGTACATTATTAAATGCAAAGTCATTAGAATTAATTTTGAAAACTCTAAAATTATTAATTTTGAGTGTTTGAAATCAATGATTACCAAAGAAAGTTTTCAAGATAGTGTATGTGTAACAAATGAGAAAAAGATTAAGCGGAAACACCCGGGAGTTATTATATCCGCTTTGGAAAATAAACATTTATCATTTACTTTTGACAAAAGAGCTGTTGCAGATGATTATTTTTCTTATCCATTTGGTTTCAAAAAGAAACGAAATTAACCGATATCGATGTACTAACTGTAAGATTTTTTGAAATTCGTTGTTGTAGTTAGGCAGATAAAAATGTATTAAGCACTAGAAAATAATAACGCGATATAAGAACCACTGTGTGTTAGGTATAAGTACAAGTAAAGATCAACTGTGGAGTGGCCAAATGGACAGCAGGCAATAGCAACAACCAGGGCTCTATTTTTGGAACAGCTATCCTCCTCCAAGATTTCACATTTGACACTTGTCAAATGCATTTGTGCAACAATGCCGAACATTTTATAAATTCCAAAACACATAGCTATATTAATTGTACCGTTTACAACTGCCGCGAAGAAATCCACAACTTATTGCGATAAAAAACATATATAAATATACGCACGCAATATTAGTTTACTCAGTATTTTTGCGCCAACCGACAATATGGATAAATTTATTCTGGACATCCAGTTTGTCTGCGGGAACAATGGACAATATTTTATTAAAGAGCTGGCAGTTCTTACTATGGGAACGATCTTCCCCAAGATCTACCATTTTATGCCGCCTTACCCATACCAGGAGTTGTCATCAAAGGCAAAGACGCAGAACAAGTATGACGTGAAAAATATAAACGGTCTACATTGGAGCGGCGGGACTATCAGCTATAACAATTTGGTTGAAGTGTTTTCAAAATTTGAAAATGCGACAATATACGTGAAAGGTGAATTAAAGGCCTCATTCATTAGAAAATACTCGCCGACTTCTGAAATAATAGAGCTTGTACAGATACCTAGATTAAGTGAACTTGTAAATTTTCAATCTTATTGTGAAATCCACAACAATGTGTCTTTTGTACGTTGTGCACTGCAAAATTGTATAAATATATACTTGTATATGTTAATTAATAAAATTGCCGCATGAAGACAAACAACTGTGTTTTTATATTTAAAAAACTTTTTATTATATGGTGATTACATCAAAAAGAATATTGGTGCTACAGTATAAAGGTATTTCAAAGAAAAGTCTAGAATAATTTAAATGGACATAAGAAGTTCTAGACGGAATAAAAAAGTCTTCGTCTGACAGCAAAATTACATTTTTGTTTTTAGACTTCTCACAATATTGCTTATAGTACTCCTTCACACTTTCGGCGGCATTGTTATTATGGAACATTACAACCTTGAAGAAATCCTGCATATCAATCAGTTTATAGAGCGCATCAAGAGTCAGCTTAATATTTCCTGCACCAACGGGGATTGTGTATTTCGTCTGAAGCTCTTCTTGGTTTGGTGGGAACATGTCTGGAACAACCTCGTCTTTTAGTTTGGTTAGATGTTTGTAAACTTCCACCCATCCAGAGTAAAATGTTGACACAGGTGCGAGGCCGTGGCGGTGGAAGAGTATCTTTGCCTCAAACGAGGTCGTATCAAATCCGAGGACAACCTTTTGATTATGGTGATGGTCCAGATGATACGTGTAATTTAGCAAAAGATTTTCGCCCGGAACTTCTGATCTTTTATTAACTTTTTTCTGTACCGATCTAAATTTTTGCTTTTTGGACTTTGTGTCCATCACCTTAACCTTTTCTGCACACACTCTTTTTGCACTCAACTGTTTAGACTTTTTAGCTTTAGGTGCTGGTTCCATCTTAAAACAACAGCTTATACTTTAACATTAAGTGTACATCGCCATCGCCTCGTATTTATACCTTTATTTTGTGGTGTACATAGCTGGTTATATTTACCCCCACCCGATTTTAAATATTCTCTCAAGTATAATTTGCGATATAAATTCACAACTTTATTATCATTTAAGCTAAAATTATTGAAGGAAAAATGTTTTAGAAAATGTTTTAAACTTTTTTCCCTACACCGAAAATACAGATACACACAGCAATAATGTCCGCAGGTAGATGAAAGTGCGCCTTGTAATCTTTTTTTATTGTTTACAAACACATCTGAATTAGTGTGTAAAAAGTTGCGAAAAAACCTGTTACTGGGGAATTTACCATACGAGTCAAAGTATTCTGCAGGGCCTTTTTTCGGAATGTAAAATGCAACCCAGTGGGTGCCACTCTTTCGCGCAGGATCTGTATTGGCTATGAAGCATGCGGGCTTTTTTATTTCTTTTGGTAGACGGTCACAAGCAAATACTAATCTAAAAAACTTTTTCGTAGTAGGGTTATTTGCTAGTGACTTTGTAAGATCGATCGTGTTCATTCTTGTTCAAAAGCGGGGGTTGCTGTCCCTATGTCAATAACCTTGGTATAGGTTGTAACATAGTTATTTATAAATTCTTTGGTTGGCGCATCGCAAACAAGTATTGTGGTAAATTTTGCTAATGTTTTTATTAGCTCTTCGTCTAAACGTCTAAGTTCAATGTTTCCCAATTTATTTGATTGGTCGACACATCGTGGAGCTGACGTAATATATTTGAAGACAATCTCCTTTGTAAATAATTTACTTTGTGCAGTGAATCCCGCAAAAGAAACCTTTTTCAAGAAGGTCAAGCAACCTCCAGAAAAGTATTCGACATTTATCAAGCAACTCATGATACTAGTTGGTTTCACCACCTATGCACTGTGATTAATTCTAAATTGCATCATCTTATATATAGTTTTTTAGAAGCTGGTGTATACGTTCCTATCCTTGTCGATTTCCACACTTTCGTCATATTCAGCATACACGATGCAGGTTACTGTTGTCTTCAAAGCCTCCTTAAATCTTCCTTCAATTCTAACCGTGCCTTGGTTTAATAGATTACCGCAAGTAGAATTATATGAACGGTCAGAAGTTAAATCAAAAGCAAGAAGAAAACAACCGTTGTCTAAGAATTTCTTTGAAATCTGATGTCCTTTATCGAAATAATGTATTCCAGTTCCTTTCAACAAGGAGATGTACCCTCTTGTACTAATAGGATTCTCCTTTGAATAATCAAATTCTATAGGCTGATTCGGTATTTGGACGCCATTTACTGACAAATTAAATCTTGTGATGTTATTATGTTTAAAATTATAGGCATTTTTTGTTTGATTTCCTGTATACGCATCGTTATCAACCACACCAAACACTAGCAAATTTGGTAATTGTCCTATGACAACATTGTCTAAGGATAATGTGTATGTGTTTGCAGGTATAGTATATGTTTTAACTTCGACTAGTTTGTATGGGTATACAGCATTTGATCGTTGTAAAACGGTTTCATGAGCCAGCATGATGCTGGGGTTAATAGATGCGTGATTCATATACATAGTGGCCTCTACAATCTTAATTCGTGGAGAGTTACCATCATCTTTTGACAAAAGGTAAAATTCGGGTTTTTCAAGTGATAACACAACGCGCAGATCTACACCATTCATTAATAGTTTGTCTTGGTTAAACATATCAGCATGTATTTTTCCCATTAACTCGACAACGTTACTCTTATTGAAAAGTCTTCTTCTTGCCGAGTAACCTGTATTTTGGCCACCATCTTGAGGAATCTCCATATCACCTTCATCGATATACCAACCAAAAGATTCTAAATGTGTTGATGCCGCATCTTTCCCATAATTTAACAAGTTTTCGATATATGCCCTATAATTGTAATTATTGTCAGTTTGGACAACTGGTTTCCCATTCAGGTAAATAGTGCATTGACGAAAGAGCGAGAGAAGTACGTTATTGACAACTCCAGGGCCTTCATCAGTCACAGTCTTTACGGTGCCGTCTGAGTTAGTTACGAGAACATTATTTCCGGTATAAAGTTCTTCTTTTCCATCCCTATTTTTAATCAGTTGCACTTTTAAACGTAGATATATACTTGACAAGTCGCGATATGTATCCCCATGTCCCAGCGAGACAAATTCCAAAACTGATGAGTTATCTAATGAGGCTATAGGTTTGTATGCTACTTCTTCGGTTTTTAAAATACTACTTTGAATAACTGGTGTAGAGAAAATATCCAGCTCAGATTTCATACACTCGTTATACGTGGACATTTTGTTTATTTATCCAAAATATCCAATACTCGTTTACGGAAGTTGCGTTTGCCTTTTATAGATTTTTTCTTCCTACTTACTGTTTTTTTCGTAGACCGTTTTATTTGCTTTGAAGGTCTTTTCCGTTTAGGAGCCTTGGTTAAGCGTAACGTCCTAAATGGATTAGCTCTTTTAATAAGCGTGCGATTATTTATACCTGCACCACCCATAGTATCGAAGAGTTTATTTATACCATTTTGCGCTAGGTCTTGTGCAGCAGCTTTGCCCTGGCCTTTTAAAATGTCCTTAACCGGCTTGCTGCCAATTTCTTGCAGTATTATTTTTCCAGTTTTCAACGCTTGCTGTTTTATAACTTTGGCTCCTGAAGCAACTAATGGCTGTAAATAACGAAATAGTCCGCTGAAGAAACTCCCAATACCTCTTCCCTGCTGGTAAGTAAGCGGCGCCCGGTACAATTCCCCTATATCCGACAAGTTACCGCCACTTTGTAGTAAGTAGTATCGTGTATAATACGAATTCATTTTTATTAAGGGCTAAAGTCAAGCAAAGTGCTATCAAATTGGAAACTAGCTGGGGGGTGCACATATATTTATAGTTTATTTTGTTTTAAAATGAAGCATCATATAAGTCGGGGTATACCTTGGTTTAAAATTAATCAATTCACCCTGGCTATCAGTTATTTTTATGGAAATTCCTTCTATAAATGTTTTCTCGATAGGATAATATTCTACATGTTCAAATCTTAATACACCCTCGCAGGATTGTGTCGGTATCACTCGTAAGTATCGAGCTAATTTATTACCAATAATTCTCGGTTTAATAATATCGGTGTAAATGAAAATCAAGTTTTTATCATAACATTTTTTTGATATCTCCATAGATTCTCGGGGGAATCTTTGTATTAATTCATTGATTGTACTTTCCAGACCATTAATTTTATCAATAATTGACATATGCTCTTGACGTAGTCCAGCAGTGTTGAATGATTCTTTTATTTCCGAAAGTATTGCATCAGGTTTCCGCTTTTCTTCAGGCGTTTGAAGAAATATATCCGTAAAAAAGTCCGACAAATTGACTATATTTGTATCAATAGGTACCGGCGTTGTCAAGTATTCTCCTGAACTCTGCTTTTCGTATGGCACATCCAAAACATCACTATCTTTAGTAATTTTTCGCTGATTAGGGGCTTTTGCATTTACTGAATCTTTTTTTAACCTGTTTAGAACACCGAAGATTGTATCTTTAATCTGAATAATCTTTTTCTGCTTTTCTTGCTCGCTAATTGTCTGGTCGTCAAAATGCACATTTGATATTAAAAGCGTGACAAGATCTTTGATATTAAGGTTTGATGGTAATGGCTTCTTTAACTTTATTGTTACTTCCAAGTCTTCTAGCCGTAGTTCAAACATATCATGCATCTTTTTGGCCGTACCTGTTAATGCTTTATCTCGGGCTCTTTTAATGCTTAGGGCAGGATGTGTGTAATTATCGATTGAATTTTGTATGACAATATGCTTTCCTTTTCTTCTGGGTATTTGCCCAATAATGTCATCAACAAATGCTTCAACTGACTCATGGTTCTTATACTTTAAAACGACATTTTCTGAAGTTTTCCTCCCCTGATAGATGTGTAGCATAAACTCGTCCGGTTCCTGTGTGTAGCTTATCTCATGTATCACATTGTCCAAAAAGTCAGCCTCTAGCCGATCCCACACTGCCTTTTTAACGTCGTCTAAAAACATAGTATACCAAGAAGGACTGACTGCATTGTAAAATGTTAGCAGAAATGCAGAAAAATTTACTTATTCTGCTCTATAGCTCGCTTGTTCAAGACTTTCTTTTGTCCATTCAAGTTTAACATTGTCATTTATTTTTACTGTCAATGATTTCAATTCTGCCTTTTGTTGCTCTCTTATTTCTTTTAACTGGTTATCAGGTGTTTCCCACTTCGATCTTTTAAAGCCACTATCATTTATTATGTCGGCTACATCGCGCTTTACACTTTGCCTTTCATTTATGTCATAGTTTGGTAATGAAATCTCAGTCACTCCAACGCACCAGGTATTAGAAAACTTACATGAGCTAGCAAGCGCATTTGTAAAAGCTGACAGTGTTTTCAGGATAAAATTTCAAAGAATTGTTGCTTAAAAGACATACGTAAAAGTCGTTATTTATTATATCTACAGGCATTTTTTATATTTTAAAGCCTAACCCAAGCAACGTCTGGTACACTCGAACTTCGCTCTTTTTTACTTTTTATACGTTCACTTTGCCGCAGTCCTTTTTTCGCAGGAAATGCAAGCTCGTATTGACCAGGATCAAGTAGCGATGGCTATATATAGGTTGTTTAGTCGAGGCCTTATCTTTGGGAGTGTCTTGTTCTAATTCCTCTATAAAGCTAGCAACTTCGTCAGCACTCATATCCGTAGGCACAGTGTACTGAGTTATACCGTCAGTACCAGTTATTACTTTATAGTCTTTATCGTGAACTTTTGGTATTTTTGCAGGGGGTTTGAGACTTTTTGCTATCCCACTAGCTGATAAACGTCGTTTAGCAGCTGGAGATAAAGACCTTTTTGGCGGTGTTTTTTCACGCGGCTCCTCAAAAATAAATTCTTCGATCTCAAAAGGGGTCTTTTCAAATATATTCTCTTTTATCGGTGAAGTTTGCGTTGATTCACCCTTTTTAAAAATAATTTTTGTTTGAGTAGAACTATCTCTCAAACCCTTATGCTTAACTGGCAAATGCTCTTGAACGGGGATTTTATTTTGTCTTTTTTCGAAAACTTGCGCCTTTTTACGTTTTACATTTAGAAATTTTACTAATTCATTCCTATAATTATACCATTTTTCTTTGTCGGACAGATTTTTACTTTTTAATATCTTATCCATGGATTTATCAAATAAGGACAAATTTGTAGATTGTTCTATTTCACCCTTTAAATTATTATACACTTCCGGTGAAAGAAGCAGCATTTTGTTAAGGCTACTAGCTTTATGCATATTTTTCAATTAGCGAACCTATTACACCCGATAGTACACTTCCTAATAAAATTGGTAAAAAACCTCCTCGTTGTATTAGTAATTTACGTTGCCTTGCCACAGATCTTTTTGCGTCAACTAATTTTCGCATATCCTTTTTATACTTGCACAGCGAATTATATATCTTGCCATGGGGCATATGATTTCCTTTTAGTGTGTTAAGTGTGATTTCACAAAGTGTTTTTATAACTTCGGGATCTGCATTTTTAAGAATAGCATTTCTCAAATTTGTTTTAGATTTTTGAAGTACATAAAGCATATGCTTGTTGTCCTTTAACCGTTTCACTCTTGACACCATTTTTACTATTCAAGGAACTTTGCGGGCAAAAACAGGTTGCGAAATCTTTATTAAATATGTCCGTTCGGAATCTTAACGTGTCGTTAATCTCCTGAGTGAGATCTATCAGTAAGCATCCGTAAGGCTCCTGAGTGGTCTCTTTATATATTTTTAGAAGCTCTAAACTATCTTCCGGATAAATCTGTCTCGCTAAATGCACGAATCGACTTTTATATCGGGGATTTTTAAAAACGACAAGGTACTTACAATTTAGCGATATATCTCTGCAAAACCTTCCCTGATGAAAGACGTTCTGCGTTACAAGAATCACTGAAAAATTACGATGATGTGATCCTTTAGTAAAAAGTTCGCAGATTTGTTTACTGAAAGCATTTAACATCATATCATCTATAACGATTAGCGTGGGCTCATTTGTGTAATTTATAAACTCATCAGGTACACTCTCTATGTATTCTATATTTTTGGGTGCAATATCTTGCGATAGCGCTTGCCGTTCAGCATTACACCATATAATCCTAGTAATTTCCGGTTTTATTAACGAAGCATCATTCAAAAGACTTTTAATAAACGTAGTTTTTCCGCATCCAGAAGGTCCTGCCACGATCATTGTAAATGGGTGTTTGAACGTGATCATTTTTACCGCAAAAACAAAAAATTCTTGACAACAACTTTTTTGTATATAAACCCCACATCTTGCAAAAAGTACTTATATACTCTTTCAAGAATGAGCAGAAGACAAATTATTAACGAGCTACATAGACCCGCCCGCAAAAACTTTAAGCGTCGTCGTGTAACGATTAAAGGTAAAGATGACCTGTGGCAGGCAGACTTAGTTGATATGAGTTCATATGCGAAAGAAAATCAAAACTTTCGTTTTTTTAGAACTTTTAGTTCTTTAAAGGCGTCCATTGTGGAAAGATTTAATAGACCGTTAAAAAATATTATGTGGAAGGAATTTAGTATGAATGGTAATTATCTTTGGCTGAGTATGTTGGACAAGTTAACAGGTAGATATCATAGAACAAAACATCGAACTATTAAGATGAGGCCCATAGTCGTAGGTCCTGCTGATGAGGTTCGCTTATTGCTAACGGTGTATAAAAAGCCAAAATCAAAGTCGAGTCCGAAGTACAAAGTAGGAGACTTTGTGCGTATAAGTAGATATAAACATGTTTTTGAAAAAGGGTACACCCCGAACTGGTCTACTGAAATTTTTAAGGTAAAAGAGGTAAAAAAGACTTATCCAGTAACTTACATTCTTGAAGACTATCAAGGAAATATAATACAGGGTGCTTTCTACTAGCTTGAACTAACCCCCGTCAGATATCCCGACCTTTACCTTGTGGAAAAAGTTTTAAAACGACGAGGGGATAAAGTTTATGTTAAATGGCTTGGGTTCCCACAACAGCACAACACATGGATTAATATAAAAGACGTTTTATAAGTGGTCTTTATTGCAATCATAATGTTGACCTTAAAGCGTGAATCTGACCGACTAAAAACATTTAAGAATTTATCTTTGGATGACAGGAAATCATACAAGTTAGCAAGAAGTGGGTTCTTTTACACCAACGTGAGAGATATAGTAAAATGTTACTTTTGCTGTATGGAAATGACCGCCTTAAACTCACCTGACGATATTGAGGCAGAACATCTTCTACGTTCACCTAACTGCATCTATGCAAACGGTGAGGATGTGTGTGGACCGTACAAAAATCGAAAGACACCATCAAAATTCGCACGCAGGGCCCTAAACACTTTTAAAGTTCTAGGAGGATCGTTCATTTTGTTCGGTCTAGGTTGCGAGATGTATTATTTTTACGAACATTTTACACGAAAATGAAAAAGCAAGTGAGTTTCCAAAAACTGCCGGAAATTAAATATCTATATGTCTGGAGTTATGCCTACCGAAGTGCCCGGAAAGGCCTATGGGAAATTGATGCGCTGGACCGATACAGATTTAAGATGCGTATTTCTCAATGTAGTGTAGTTTTGGTCCCCATTCTACAACCGTCGCACAGACATACTATCTCTGCTAAACGATTTTACCTGCAATAAAATTATTTTAACTCAGCTGAATTTGTTTGTTATTCATGCAACCCGTTTCTACTCCCTCACCTTCACCCATATTTCGTGTCATCCACAGCGGTCATTGACTACAGGGAAAACTAAAACAAAATCTCTCGCGTGACAAATTTTTCCTTTTTGCCATCTTCCCAACTTCGCTTCTTCCGATCACAGTGTTCAGACAGCGCGAAACAAAGCAGCCCACGTATCCACACATGCACTGCAAATTTTTGTATCACTCTTTTTGCATAATCGCTTCTTTTGGTCACTGTGTACAGCGATTCTTTAAATTTTCCTGATTCCCGCTTCGTCTCTTCTGACCGCTCCGGATCGCAGTTTTTTCCCTTTTTTTCCCACCTCATTTTGTCGCGACATTTCTCCCGATCACCACGTCCACAACAATTGCCACATTCTGCATCGGATGCCCGCGCTTCCTACACCTTTACCACTTTTCCCACCCACAGAAAGTATCCGACTCACCCTGCCCAACTCTTTCACTCCCGACCGCAAGCTGGAAAAATTACTAGCTCTCCCCCTCCAGCCAACCACTACAACAACAAAACCCTGCTTTTTTCTTTTTGTCTCCAAACAAGTGCAACCAGGACGTGTCTATCTAGCTCCCACCTCAAGATAATCTTATGGCCGGTGGGAACAAGTACCCCGCAAAAACAACCCGGTGGGGTACCTATAATGCTGTCCCTACGTCGCCTAGTGCACTTTGTTTGAGAGGTGGGTTCCTTACTACTAATCGTCGAAGTCATGCAGCATTGTTATTACGATCTGTCTTTGTTCTTGCGATAATCCTCCATTTATGTTGAGAGTTTCTACGTCTATCCTATTACTTTCTTAATCAATTTTCTCCATAATGGAATCTTTATGACATTTTTCCCCTCGTGCAATAATTTTCTTTGCTTTTATAGTAACATCCCTATCTCATGCATTAACAATTGGGAGTATGCAGTCTCCATTCTCATCGCAGCATGTTATACATCGTAGGACAGAATATTCGTTGAATTCTTTCATTCGCAGGCTAGTTTCAACGAATAAATCTCCTATATAATCTGCCTGACAAACGGCGTTATGAGAATGTTTCGGTGGAATTACCGTTGCAGTTTTTGCCCATAAAGTTACCTTAACCGAAGGTAAGTCTACTACATTTAGCAGACTAGCTTCAAAATTTTCTAATATTCTTAGGGAGTTCTTATCTTTAAAAACGACAATGTGGTCTTGTTCCGTAAACGGTTGCCCAATTATAGCGGGGATGTCTTGTACCTCGTTTGGTACTACCGTGATATTTGTCATTGCCGTCGCCTGATCAATCATTACTCTAACGTTATTAACATGCCCGAGCGTCAAAAGTTCACCTCCACCAAATCCTCTAATCAGACTACTTCTTCCATCAAATACTACTCTTAGGTCATTTAACAAACTTTGTCTTAAGGTATTAACATTAGCACCTAAATCGACGAACGCTTTGGTCTTATAGTTATTAATGTGCACGTCCATAAAATATTTCTCACCGTTTTGGTTATCCTCCACCATTGTTAGTACTTGCTGCCCTTCGTTCTTCTTGTTGATGTTGCATTGTCCAGTATGATAACGATAACATTTTCCACATTTCGTCGACTTCCTGGGACATTGTGGGAGCACATGTTCCCTACTACCGCAGCCGTAACATTTTCTATTGCCGCTCATTAACTGGAGCTCGTTTCTTTTATTAGTCTCCTGATGAGATCGCTTGTCAGTGGATGTGTTCGCTCTCCTATAGTTGTTCCGTGGATAATCTTCATTCCTCTCCTCGATCGCCTTTAGATATTTAAGTACTTCTTCGGGGCTTTTATAGTTTCCTACCTTTGCTGTCCTTTGAATATTCTTATCGGAAATTCCCGCGATGATACACGAAGTTGCCTTTGCTCCATAAATTTCGCACATACTCAATAATGCTAACTTCTCGTAGTATGCTATCATGCTTTCATTGCTCCGCTTTGTTCTTTTCATCATGGAATCCAGGGTTGAAGCAAAATCTATCTCCGCCGGAAATGCTGCTAGTAGTTTCAATTTCAACTCATTCCATGGGTAATTTATACTTGGCAGACTATTAAACCACGTTGCCGCATAGCCTCGTAGTCTGCTGGTGGTGTAATGGCTAGTAGTTAAATCATCCCATCCATGAATCAGTTTTAATTCCTCAATCTTCTTGGCCCATTTCGTGTTATCCTGCGCCCTATCGTCCGTGTAAAATGATGGAATGCACTCGCTGCCAGCATATCCTCGTTTCTGCGCTGCTATATTATTTATATTATTGGTTAAGGTGCACATCAACTTAGCTAATTTCTCGAAATCGTTAGATGGACCTAGTAGTTCCAAACTTTCACTTTCCGTTGTAATGCTATTACTTGAGTCCATACAAGATGTATCTCTTTTGTCCACCATAAGGTCTTCCACCTCCCATTGGATAATCCTTTTCGGCATTGTCGTTTCTTTTCACTACTACTTATTTATTAAACTACACTACACTTTGCAGGCAGAAATCGAGTCTGGGTTTATCCCACTTCTGAGTTAATAAAACTTCAAATGTTCACTGAACCAAATATTTATTCTTCACACAAGGAAGGGGCACAGGCTTAAATTAATCCAATCTTTCGGCGCTGACTCGAGTTTCACCTGCAAAGAAGTAAAAGACACCTTTGAGTATAATTACTCAGTGGGCTATCTAACTACTTGCGATTACATAAAGCTACCGTGATACCGTGAACAAACAAATAATGCTTGGACATACCAGAGCATACCTTAAAGGAAGTCTACACGGACATACCAGTGTAGGGCACGGACATACCAGTGCCTACCTTCCCAGGGGTGACTCCGATCCACACGGACATACCAGTGAAGATGGAGCCCTACGCAATACGGACATACCAGTGAGTACGCAGCCGGGGATCTCCCCGTATTGACACGGACATACCAGTGATCAATGCGGGCAGCACGGACATACCAGTGCAAGACACGGACATGCCAGTGTCTAGATCTCACCCCCGTAACAGGCATTATCGATTCACTCATCACATCGTTAGTCCACAACTATAACATCTCAAGGTTTACTATTACTACCGTGATATCGTGAATAAACAAATAATGGCCCGGACATACCAGAGCATACCTTAATGGAAGTCTACACGGACATACCAGTGTAGGGCACGGACATACCAGTGCCTACCTTCCCAGGGGTGACTCTGATCCACACGGACATACCAGTGAAGATAGAGCCCTACGCAACACGGACATACCAGTGAGTACGCAGCCGGGGATCTCCCCACATTGACACGGACATACCAGTGATCAGTGCGGGCAGCACGGTCATAACATTGCTGGACACGGACATACCAGTACCTAGATCTCACCCCCGTAACAGGCATTATTGATTCACTTATCACGAAATTAGTATACACAATAATACTACGCATGCTCTTTACCAAAATTACTTCATATAACTTTAAGGTCAAACTACCTACCTAGAAACTCCGTATATAACTCACTACTCCACTTTACTTTTGCTCGGTTTATATTAATCCGCACTACTTCTCATTCACTGACTGAATGAAGATTAAATCACAAATCTTCGCTCGTCCAGCCAATTCTAAAGCATGCCAGATGTTAGCTACAATAAATATACCTACGGTTTATAATGTTACTATCGCCAGAGATAAGCGAGGCGCGCATCCTTTCTAAGGGTTGATTTTATTACCCTGCCTGCGCCCGACGCCTTTCTGCTGCAATTCCGTCTGGCCGCTAATTACTAAGGTTTTACCCAGGTTAGGCAGGCAGCTACATTTTCAAAATTAATTCCTAGAACGCAAATCCCTGATCACTCACATTTCTTACATGACATGAATGATAACTGTTTTCATCAACAAAGTCGGCTGTTAGAATTTACCCCAGACTTGGGGCTGTTCTAACAGCCCTGGAGTAAGTTCTATCAGCAGGGGTAAGTACGTACACGACATTTTTTAAAGGGGTTCTGAGTAGGTATTTGCCAAATAATTAGACATCAAATAATCGACTAAAATAAACTTTTATACCTTGAACAGACTACCCGCAATTATTATTATTATAATGTGCACGCGCGCGTGTGTGTGTGTGTGTGCGTATGCACATATATAATACATATGCACATTCGCCTATGTAAGAATACATGCATATATGAATATACCTATATGAATATATCTATATATATATATATAATTATATATATATGTACATATGTATATATAAGTTAACATCATTTAAGTTTAAGTCACAAGTTCAGGTCACATCCGCCACGTGAGCCACCCAATTCAGTTCATTTGCCTCGTGACATCGGTCACCCCGGTCAGCGGCACCTGATCGATCGAATCAGACGCATCGTCAGCAGATCACCCCGGTCAGCGGCACCGCTCCTGCTCGGTCAGACACGTCGTCAGCAGAACCTAAGTATTTAAGCTAACCATTGTAATCTTTTGTAGTTAGTCGTTTAAGGAACCGGAATAAAGTCGTATTTTTTTTCCAGAAACTAATAAACAGTTTTTTAATTTATATATATACATATATATATATATGTATATATGTGGGAGAGGTCACCCAAGTCTTCGCTGCGGTCCAATATCACCGCACCATCGCAGTAGTTGCAGCAGCTGATAAGCTCCATTACACCCTTTAGGCAGTCAGTCGGTTAGTTGGTCGCCTCTGGTTAAGCTGATAGTGCTGTGAGAAAGGAGGAAAGCTGAGAAGTTGTAGTTTTGTGGCCTAGCGGAACCTTAAATTCCTACGCTTTAAAACCCTTAACCCCAAATAATTAATTTTACACACTTACCTGTCGATAAGCCCATTCATTTGAATAAACTAGATTAAACTATAATAAGTGAATTGTTAAAACATTGTCGAGCTCGCGCGTGAACTGAAATTAATAAAAACAAAAAAAAAACCCTTTTGAACTAATTTTCTTTTCTTAATATTTCCCGGAACCTTACGTAACCCCACATATATATGTATATACACTTGCGGTCATAAAAACCGCACCACTTGAAATTCATAAGAAAAAATTGAATAAAAGGATATCTACTTTTCCGAATGGAATAATTCTTTACTACAATAATCAATAGTAACTCGTACACAGTTTGACAGAATTACGTTTGCCTACTGCCTTTTGTTTGGAAGAAATTTAAGAAAGGTTAACTATCAATTTTCATACTTTATTATTATTTACATTTTTATTACATTAGTTATGAAACTAGCGGATAATTTGGAATACTTTTTATTTATACATAACTTACACTTAATTTAAATTATATGTACAGTGTTCAGTACCGCGTTGCTCCCCCTTTGGCCGCAATAACCGCTTCGATCCTAGAAGGCATTGAGTCCACCAATATTTTAATGATGTCGTCCGTTATTTCGTTCCTCCACACAAGATCCAGCACTTGATTTAGCTTCCTTTTGCTCTCCGGTTTGTGTTCTGCTGCTTTCCGTTTCATAACATGCCATAGATGCTCGATGGGATTCATATCGGGCGAATTCGCTGGTCAGTCGAGTCTCTGAATTCCAAGATCAGAAAATATTTTTTCGAGCTGGAAAAAAAAGAGGATACATTTTTTGTTTTTTTTATTTGAAAATGAAGAAGACATATGGCAGTTTATATGCCGTACTATACTTACCGATTTGGCACGATGGCAAGGTGCAGAATCATCTTGGAAAATGACTTCTTCAGTAAACGAAAGATGCTCCTCCATGGCTGGTATCAAAAATTGCTTTATGACTTCCCCGTACTTCTGAGCGTTCATGGTTCCATCAACGAAGTGCAAAGGACCTAGAATGTAGAAAGAAAAACATCCCCAGACCATTTGACTTTGAGGAAACTTCACCGTTCTAATTGTGCATTCATCCTTAAACCTTTCTCCTGCTGAGGTTCCAATTCAGTCGTATATTGAGCCCGCTTTGCCTACCCCTTCAGAACCCGCTCCAGCTCTTCCAGTTAAATCTCCAAAACCACAACAGATTGAAAAAATCCACAGAGGGTGTTCTCTAATTTGATAGTTTTGTCTTGGTCGTTCACGTAAGCGGTGATTGTGACATCACCCTTTGCTGTGACTCGGGTGTTGTCTCCGTTTGCCAGCTTGACACCACTGGAGGTGGTCGATGACTCGATGAAAAAACGTTTGTTGTTGCATAGGTGCGACGTGCAGCCGCTGTCGATGCACCATTTATCTTTTCTTTCGGCCGGAATTGCCAGGTAACTTGCTTCGTTGTTGATGACGTCGATCAGAAAATTTTCTTCTGCAGTATTCGCATTCTGATTTTTGGCCTTGTCTGCTTTTTTCTTTGTAAAGCAATCTGATATTTTGTGACCTCTCTTTTTGCAATATTTGCAAAATAGATTTTGTCGTTGAGTATCACTTTTATTATATCTTTTATCTACTTTGTTTCTATTTTTTGTGTCACCTGGTTGTGCATAGAGAGCTCCATGATCACTGGTATTAAAATGTTCCTTTATGGATTCACTTGCCTCGATGATTTTGATCTTCAAGGTTTCGATATCAGGAAGTGTATCACGAGATTCGATTGCTCTTCGGAACATTTCGAAACTGTTGGGAAGACTTTGGAGTAACATCAAGGTAAGTCATTTCTTATTGATTTCGACTTCCATGGTGGCGAGCTTGTCCACCGTTTCGAAAAAGATTGCCATGTGTTCGCGTACGTTACCCCCTTCCTGCATTTTTAGGTTCATTAAGTGACGGAGCGTTAAGCTCATACTTGCGGCACCTTTTGGAGCATACACGGTTTCGATGTTTTGCCATAGTTGTCTTGATGTCTCGCATCCGCGAGAATGTTTTAGCTCTGAAGCACTCATTGATAACAAAATATCAGACTTAGCTTTTAGATCCTGTGTTATCCAGTTCTGGTGGGCTTCAATTTCTGCTTCTGTAGGCTTAGCTGGAAGTACGGGTTGTGGAATTTTTCCCGAGACATAACCCCACATATCGTTCTTGATTAGCAGTGCCTGTGCATGGATTCGCCACGTATTATAGTTGTCTCTTGTGAGCATGTCAATGTGTGTCGAATTTATAGAACTCATCTTGTGAAGATGTCGGATGCAGCGGCACGTTAGAGCAATTGGTGACCGAAAAAAACAATTTTTTTTTTTTTTTTTATTTCCGCACACGATATTCGACCGTGACCTTATGGCATAGACCAGAGAGACGTTTCTGATTTATTTACTTTTGGTTTAAAGCTCTGGGCCCATAACCTGTTAGAAAAAGAAAAACTCCCAGAGCGAGCTTTATGACAAAAACTAATTTGAGAACCAAAAGGAAACAAAATTTGAGACAGAATAATAATTTTAAAATACTACTTGATGAAAACGTGAGATTGCCAGATTGCTAAGATTGTTAGATCTAACAAATAAAATCAACAGTAATTATTTAACATACCTAGAATGAGGTATCTTAGACTTAGGAACTTCAAAATTAATATTAGTAAACACTCGGTCGATTTTTTTTTATAGTTACTCATCCTAAAATACAACAACATTACGATTAATTGAATAGTCGACTCTGGAAAGCCTTTGTTAGAACTAAGTGTAAGTTCGAATGTCTTTTGAGCGATGCCTTTTCATAGGCCTCCACGTACAAGCTTGTTTAAGGCCCCGCACCGCAACTAAACTAAATCATTGAGCAAAAATAATCGAGATAGACCACCATCGGTGTAATGAAGATTCAATCAAACGACCCACCGCACAAATAAATATTCGACGAACTTATAATACATAAAACAATTGACTCTCGGTCAAAGAACAATAGAAATTAGCGTAAGAATATTACAGTTGTTAGAACTTGCCCCGCCGCTAGGGTAAGTATAAACGCGTTAGAACTTACCCCGATTATTATGTTAAAACCAACCCCACGGTATAATTTTGCGGAAATCAGGTTCGTACCTGATAGGTACGTAATTTGCAGTCAACGCATTAGGCTATATTTATAGCTGGATAAACATTGTTTGATTGAGCTAAAGTCCCACTCCTGTGAAATTTGTAATAAACTCGCAAATCAAGAAAGTAAAAGCACATTTTCTTTCTTTTACTTGCTGAAAGAGGTAAGCGGCACGTAACTTGCATTTATGCCGGCGCAGCCAAAACTAACTTGTGGTACGTGAGTTTTATTTTTAATAAATTGAAAATTCTGAAATTTAATTTCAGTAAATTTTATTGTTCAAGAGTGGTCTTAAGACTAAATTCTATATTCTAATCCTAGAGTTCCCCAGTGGGAAAACTGCTTAGCGAAACATAGTTTGAACGATAAAGCACCGAGCTCTGCATATCATATTATTTTCTTAGTAAAACACAGTAGATCTTTATGATCGCCTAAGAATGTGGGAATCGTCTGGACGGATCAGGTTCGTACAGTCAGCTTATCTATAAATTCCTTACTCTGTCTCGTACTGCTGTTGAGACAAATTTTTTGTCTGCGATGTTGCTGAGACAAGGTAGTGTAACTCGTGCGGGAGCATCCACAGACACGGGAACAGAGGGTTTTTTTCTTATTAGACCAATATCTTGGCGTAAATTAGCCTGTTAATACTTACCCCTGTAAGAACTAGCCCCGGTCTCCCCTATGTTAATTTTCAGCCTGTAAAACCGGGCCCCAGGACGGGGTGAAGGAAGGAGCTATTAAAGGGACCTCTTCCATAATGTTTGGGCGTGTTGTTAAATTCAGATTTTTTCTTACGTCTACTATCTGTCAGCTGAAACTGATGATTTACCCGAATTCTGCAACGCTTTGGCTGCAGTGATTATTTGACAGCTAACAAGCGTTCGACGGCAAATACCTAATTTTGTGAAAAATAAAATAAAATTCTAATGGAGTGTTCTGAAGTGTTTGAAAGACTAATTTTCGACGAGTCAAATATAAAAGAAATTCAGAAGAGCGACCACTTCCTCCGGATGTACATATCTTAGGCGACTCAGCATACCCAATATCAAGTTTTTTGTTAACGCCGTACAGAGATGATGGTTACTTGAGTTGTGAAAAAAATTATTCAACCAGAAATTGAGCCGCACGCAGGTTGTTATAGAACAAGCTTTTGGGAGGTTGAAAGGAATATTTCGAAGGCTTAAATTCTTGGAGATAGGAAAAATAGAGAATGCTAAATACATCATCATGGCCACTTGTATTCTACACAACTTTCTACTACAACACAGAGAAGAAGACGAACTTTTAGAAATAGCCGCAATTGTTTTCATCTCGAGGTAGAAACGTAATAAAACATTATTTATAAATTCAGTCTTTTATTTCAAATAAATAAATATTATTATAAATGCATAAAGGCATAAATAAAAAGCAAAAATTGCATTCCCTGCCTTAAACGTATTATAAATTATAAAACACAAACAAAAATTGCATTCCAAACAGGACACAAGAACACACAGTGGGGGAACAAAATAATAAAAATCACAAACTGGTGGCACTGACAGTTGTTTTTGACATCCAGACGCTTCAAGTGCGATTGATTCTGTCTGAATATTCTTTAAAGAATTTTTCTTAAGTCTGAATTTAGCAACACTTGACATTTCAGAAAATCTGAATATAGCAACACTTTCTCTTGAAGATTCTTAAAGAATCTGAATTTAACAACACGCCCTTTTTAAACGACGAAGAGGTCAACGGGTGGATGGGGAATAGGCCACGGGGGTTTATTCCACCCGAACTCCCTCTTCCGAGTCATTCACGGGCAGGTGCAGGAGTCCGCCCGCAATGTCCTTTACCGCCCTTTAACGTGCTCTGTGCTCGTTCCCATCGCGGGAGAATTTTCTTTATGTTAGGTGGTGGGCCGCCCCGACGGCTGAACGCGATTTTTCGGCAAACCCCCCCACACTACCGCATACGCTAGCCTGCCAGCTCCCACAGTCACATACTGTCGGGCGGAGGTGCTTAGCCGGGCCCTCCGAGGTTACACTTCTCATAACGAAACTGCAAAGTCAACCAAAGCATTTATTTTGAAAATTGATAAGTTATTTGATTGGTGGAACAGTAGGCTTTTACAAGAAGCAAACATGTGCAAAAGTCTATTAAGACAGAATAATGCTGTGCATGAATATTTAGTTGAAGTTCAATGCTTCCAAGCGGTTTAAAATTCCTCAAGGAAAAAAAATTATTGAGCAATACAAAATACAAACTATTTCTGGAGTCCTTATGCTTTTAAAGGGGCTACTACCGAAAGAGTTTTTAGTTTCATTTTTGCTCACAGCTCGGTTAAATCAAGATCCAATTGAATATGTATTTGGACAAACTCGATCAAAAGGAGGAAACAATAGAAACCCTTCAGTTTCCGACTATGTCTATGAAAATGACTACATCGTCTTTTTTGACAAATTGTGAGAATAACGACGATAATATCCTTGAGTGGAATTATAATAACCTCGATTCAAATTCCCTTCCCGGAATTTGTGCTATAATTTCACAAAAAATACAACTGCGTATAATGGGGTAACAAATCAAGAAAGTATTCTAGATGAAATAGATTGGACTGTTATTGAATCAGACAATTGTTCTGCAACTAACCCTGATAACTTTTGTATTGAAGCTAACTCAAGTAGGTATTTTATAGGACATGTAGTTTTTAAAGTTGTATTAAGTAAAATAAATTGTGACAATTGCGCATTTGCAATGATCAAACAAGATAACTCAGATATTTGTCTCCAATCTAAAAGGCTAATTATTAAGAGAGATTATTCCACAACAACCAGAAATTATTTGCAATCACCAGCTGATGCATTTTTCGAAATCTGTCAATTGCATTTCGATGTATATGAGTATTATTTTAAAACCTGACTTCATATTGTAAATATACGGAAAACCATTGTTAATGCATGTATTGCAAAAACTAATAAAAAATTTCCTGATTGATTTTGCGACTCAAATCCTTGCTGTGCAAAGTTGCTCCTGGAAAATAAAAATGGGAACTAATATTTCAACCAAACGTAGTCAAAATTTGAATATTATATTTCAATGAAGTTCATTGATTCATATTCAAAGAATATGGAACCTAGTTACAAAGAATGTTCACTCTAATTTTGCGACGGAATTTACCCCCTCTATGGTCACTTTTCAGCAAAATAAAACAAAAAATGTACCTATTAGTCGAAAAGAGAGCTGGTTCCAGTTCCAAATTCTCGTTCAAATTGCCTAATAAGCAAGAAGGACGCTAAACACTACGCAACAAGAGTTCACCTATTACTTTCCGTATCGGCGAAGCATTGGGTTTTTCTGTCATTGTGTTGGTGCCGATACGCAAGGATTTTCAGATAGGAACTGCCGAAATTCGAAGTCCTGCCTCACACATTCAAGGGGTTCACATATAAGTTTGTTTACGTTTTTTCATCATAGGTTTTCCTTGTGCGTATCGGCGGCGAATGCTAATCAAATGCGATTGTATGCCGATACTCAGCGGTAGCTCATTCGCTTCAAAGGACAGGGTGATTGATTTCGAATGTGTTTTAGCGTGTGGCCTTAAAAAAGACAATCTTCCTCAACTTAATTTTTGCAATGTACCAATAGATAACGATGGGTAAACTATCATATATATATATAAAATTGAAAGTTGGTTTGTTTATTTATTGAATTTCGCTTAATACAAGCTACAAAGAACTTAAATTAATAAGTAAAAAATTAATTTAACTTAAGCTAAATAAAAATAAGAATAAATAAAATGAACTTAGGGACTGAGTAGGCTAGTACAGGGGTAATAAAGAGCGCGTTTGAGGGGGAGCTTATCTAAATGGATGTCGAAGGTAGAAGAGTTGTTGGCCTTACGCAGCATTCGGGTAAAAGGTTCAAAGTGGCCATAGTTTGTCCGGTGGGTTTCAAGGCGAAAAGTGGAGAAAGATCTGACGTTACGGGGGTTGGTATTGAGGGATTTTCTAAGAAGGAGGTCTGGGCAGTCAATAGCGCCGACAAGGACTTGGTGGACAAAGACAATATCGGCTACATCGCGACAAAGGGAAAGGGGAAAGAGATTGATTAATTTTAGGCGGTTTTCATACGGAGGAAGGTCAAGGTGGTCGGACAATGGAAGATTACGCATGGCAAAGCGGATAAATCTTCGTTGGGCAGATTCAATTCTGTTGATGGTTGTGGAGTGTGATGGCGACCAGACCTGACAGCCATATTCAAGGAGAGGACGGACAAAGCAGATAAAGAGAGATTTGGTGACATAAGGGTTAGCGAACTACTTAGACCATCGTTTAACGAATCCAAGAGCGTAATTGGCCCTGTTAATGGAAAGGTATATGTGGGATCGGAAGTTGAGTTCGTTATCACATACGACACCGAGGTCACGAAAGGACCGGAAAGGAGATAAGGTCTGGGGGGTGGGAAATTTTGTCGAAGGCTTGGCTAAAGTCAACTTCAGCGCCCTTTTCCATGGCAAGGAGGGTGTGTGATACAAAGGTTGTTAGATGGGTGGTAGTGGATCTGCCTTTGAGAAAGCCATGTTGAGAAAGGGACAAGACTTGCAGTGGAGTGACATAGAGTAATAGATGAGGCTTTCGAAGAGCTTAGGAATACACGATAATTTGGCGACGGGTCGGTATTTGGAAATGTCGCTCTCGCAACCCTTTTTATGGATAGAGGTGATGTAAGAATCCTTCCAGAGATCGGGAAAATTTCCCTCTGAAAGGGAAAGCTGGAATAGAGCGATGAGAGGCTCAATTAAATGGGAGGCGCACTTCTTAAGAAGAATGGCAGGAATACCATCGGGGCCTGGGTCAGAATCGTCAACGAGAGCATTAATTTTGGTAGCAACTAAAGAGGGATCGATGACGGTAGAAACAAGGGAGGTTTGAATGCTGTAGCGCATGTAAGAGAAGAAGCTCGGATCAGGGGTAGGGTTGTAATCTCTAAAGGATTGATTGAAGAACTTAGCAAAGAGGTTAACAATTACTGAAGCGTCGGATGAGGATGACTCGCCGAGATTAAGGACAGGGGGAAACCGTTAGACTTGCGTTTCACGTTGATAAACTTATACATAGAACTATTTCGGGTCCGATATAAGTTTAGATTGCATAGAGGCGAGGTAGTCGGTGTAGAGGGCAGAGCATAGCTCGGAGAAAAGGTAGGAAACAGTGATATAGGAAGAGTAGTCTGCGTTGAACCTGGACAAGAAACAGGAGTGCCTTAATTTGTCCCTTTTATTGCGTTACCAGGGTGGTGAAGAAGAGCGGCTCTTTATGGGTTCAAAGGGTACGCATTGGAACACACAACTGAAGAGTTCAGTGTAAAAACGGGTGGCATCATTGTTAATTGAAGATTGGGAATTTAAAGACGATATGAGGAGATTCTAATTACTTAGGAGGAGGTTAAGCTTCGCAAAGTCGGCTTTGCGATAGTTAAAGCAAGATCGGGATGTGGGGATTAAGGGTGTATGAGACGAGTCATGAAAAAGATAGTGGGAAAGAGGGGGATGATGTGAGTCGAGAGTTGAAAGAAGATGGTGACTTCTCGTGGCGACCGAGTCATGGGGATTTGAGGAGAAGATAAGATCCAGCTGTCTGCCAAGATGGCTTTTCGCACTACTGATTTGGTATAGACCAGAATCGGAAAGTTGATCAGTGAATAATGACTCAATTGGAGAGGACACTTTAGTGGGAAAGTTGGAGGTGTCATCGTCGGAAAGGGACCAGAGGAGACGAGGAAGGTTGAAGTCACCGAGGACTATAATATCGTCAAGGGGAAGGGCGAGGGCCGACAAGGTATCAATTATTTCAATTGCGCGCGTGCAGGCATCGATATGCTGAGCAGGCCGAATGTTGCAGCATAAAATAAAGAGGGAACGTCGATATTGGGATATTTTGACGCAGATCCATTCAAAGGCAGAGGAGTCACATGAGTTGACCTGCGTGGTATTGAAGCGGCTGTGGACTGCAATAAGGACACCGCGCCGCCCAGAGGGGCCGGAATTGGTTGAGATTCCGTCAGCGCGAAATACATTGAACTATTACTACTACTATTAATCCCAGGCGTGAGATTGGTTTCTGAGATCGCGAAGATGTCATAAGGATGGGATTGGTTGTTCAAGAAAACGTGTGGCAGCTTAGATCGCAACCCTCTGACATTCTGGTAATATAGAGAGAAGCAGTATAAAGAATGTGTGGGAGCAAGAAGAGGAGAGCAGGATATGGGGAGGGGGTTGGCAGGGGGGTTAGGTACTAAAGCAGTTTTTGGAGTCGGTGCGCGCTTTCTGAAAGTGTGAAATACTCTTGGAGCTGACAAAGGAGGCGTATCCAGAGAGATCGTCGGAAGCTTGTTAGGGTGATACGTCAAATGCGGCATGGAATTTGAGAAAAAGCAACCGCAAAAAAGGCGGGTTAGTTGGTAGACCCCTCTTGATGAAGGGAGACCATGACGTTGGTTCTAGTTTTACCATCAATGCAGATGTAATCCGGCTTGTCATGAAAATAGGCCAGATAGAGCCGGACGTTGTCGTAGATCCTGCGATCACGAAGACGAGAAAGCAAATAACGGCTATCGGGAGAATCAACCGATTGCTTAGTTAACCTTACTACTGAAGGGAAAATGGGGTCTGAAAAGAAGGGTTTATCTACAGTGGGGTGAGAAGAGGAAGGGCAAGGAGTGTTCGAGGATGTTGCGGAGACTTGGCTTTTGACAGGTAGCTCGGTGGGCGTTGGACTTCGGCTGCTTAGGGTGTCGGGGGTAGAGAGGACGGGTTCGGGGGTAGAGAGGACGGGTTCGGGGGAGGAAATAGATATGACTGGAGGAGAAGGGGTAGTAGGATTCAAAGTGTGGGAATAAATGAAGTTAGAGTATTTTATGGGAGTGCTCAGTTTGAAGCTAGGATATAAGCTAGTTTTTAATTCCCAATTGTCCGATTTAGAAGAAGGAACTGAAGATAGGCCTTGTCGGCGAAAGCTGCGGGGCTTAGATGCGGTGTGAGTAGTAGATTTGGTAGAGTTAGTACCATTAATGGGCGGTTGTGGGTGAGTACCTGAGATTCAGGGGTTAAGGGGGATATTGTTACTTAGTCTAATGTTAGGATTCTTGTTTTTTTTTTTAATGTACTAGGGTGAAACTTAACCGATTTAGCAGAATTATTAGAGTACTTAGATATAATTACGTTGTCGATTTTGATGCTGCGACCAGATGGGTCGGTGAGAAGCCAGGAGTACCTCGATGGAATATGGACTACGAAGCAAGATGATTGCCCAAACGAGAAGATTCTAGTACAGCTGATAGGGTGGAAGGAAAAGTGTTGTTTGAAGAAGTTCCTCACCTAGGATGCATTAAAGTTGCGTGGGACCCCTTTGAGAAGAAATGATGGAGAATTTTCAGCCGAGAGAGGGTTATTTTTCGCAATCTTAGAAAGACGGCAAAGCCAGTCATCCTTAGTACAGGTGGTGCCAAACTTTACAATCGTTGTGGGTGCAGAAGCCGGAATAGGAGGCTGCTGACCAGGTGATTTTGGGGCGGTGAGAATAGGGCTCGCAGAGTGCGAGGCTGGTGCAGTGGGGGTGGCGGTGAGGTCTTGACGAAACTCAAATGGGGCTGGTGGGTGCGTTGAGTCGACATTGCGGGACAATAGATATTTGAGGTCAGAAGCAAGAGAGCGCACTAAGTCGGCGTTGGACGAGGCCGTGCTATTCGAGGAGTTAAGATCGGTCTTAAGTTGCTTAATGCTCCGCCTTAGGTCATGCAGTGTCGGCATCAATTTGGTTGGTCCATGGGACGCAGAATGGGCGTTCGCTGAGAGATGATCGCGCAGGTCATCAATGGAAGTAGAAATAGAGGATACCTTGCTGACGATGGCATGGAATTTGGAAAGAGTTTCGGAAGAATTCACATTGAGTAATCCAGTCGACTCCAAAATTTTGTCTAATTTATGAAAGAGTTGGGTCATATCATCTGATAATAGTTGAAGAACGCCAATGTTGGACAGGATGGAATTAACCTTGGGGGCAACGATGGACTGCTCGTCAAAAATTTTTCGGCAAGTGTTGATGTAGCGTAACACATGGCAAGGCTTGATGTCGGCGCATTCCTCGCATGTTATAGAGCCGTCGGGGCTTATTTTTGTCCCACGATGAAGGCAAGAGGCATGGAAGACGTGCTGGCAAATTCCCGTGCATCTAATCATGCGACCAGAAATAGCATAGGAGCACATGTTACAGGTGTCCATTGTATATGAAGGTTGAGCACCCCTGACGAGAGAAGCTAGCACAGCTTGAATTGAATGACGACACAAGACAGTCGACTGAGCTATTTGTTTGTTGCTCAATCACGCCTAAACGCCGAGTCCGATCATTTTCATTTTTTGGGTGAAGGTACTACATATTCCGGTCCAACATATAGGCTATTTTTTTATTCGTGAGTTTCAAAATGGCGGACCCAAGATGGCGGTCCAAAATTAGAAATATCACCGGATTGGCTTGGAAATTGTTAATTGGGGGGTTTTGGTTGTCCTTCTTGCGAATCTATTTTCGAAATTTGGAAATTCAAGATGGCGGATCAAATATGGCGCCCAAAATTGTTGTGCACGTCGTAAAACCAGGCAACCCATCACGCTTAGACGCTGGATTCGATCATATTCATTTTTGGGGTGAAAGTTCTACATATTTTCGCCCAATATATAGGATATTTTTTCACGAATTTTAAAATGGCGTAACCAAAATGGCGGCCAAAAATTGAAAATATCAAGGGATTGGTATGAAAATAGGTATTATGGGGGTTGTTAGAAGTCCTTATTGCGAATATTTGTTTGAAATTTGGAAATCAAAATTTTGGTTTCAATATGGCCATTAAAATTGTTGTACAGCGAGTGAAACCGGGTAACCCATCACGCCTAAACGCTGGATCCGAAAATATTCATTTATTAAGTTGGGTACTACATGTTCCGGTCCAATATATAGGTTACTATTATTTCGAGTTTGAAAATGGCAGATATAAAGGGTTTTCCAATAAGGACTTGACACCTTTTTTTCAAAATAAAATGCAAACCATTTGAGATATTGCAAAAACTTTATTATCGGGTTGAAGTACAATCAAAGCATTTATGAATGGTACTCGACTTCGTTCATATGGCCACCACGGGCACGTTTGCAGCGGTCGATTCGTTGAACCCAATTTTCGATGACCCGGCCACACATTTCGACAGAAACGGCTGCTATTTCGCGTTCAATGTTGGCTATGAGCTCTTCCAACGTCGTTGGCTTGTTGGCATAGACCAATGACTTGACGTAGCCCCAAAGAAAAAAGTCTAGAGGCGTTAAATCGCACGAACGAGGAAGCCAATCGACTGGTCCATTTCTTGAGATAACACGCTCATCAAACTTACTCTTCAATAAATTGATTGTAACGGGTGCTGTGTGGCTTGTGGCACCGTCCTGTTGAAACCACATGTTGTCCAAGTCCATATCTTACAATTCGGGCCAAAAATAATCGGTAATCATGGCGCGATAACGATTACCGTTCACAGTAACGTGACGATCATTATCGGCGACGATAAAATATGGCCCTATGACGCCGCACCAAACCGCACCAAACAGTTATTTTTTGTAGATGAAGTGGTGTTTCATGAAGCACATGTGGATTTTCACCCGACCAATAACGCATATTTTGCTTATTGACGAACCCATTGAGCCTAAAATGAGCTTCGTCACTGAAGATGATTTTGCGATGAAATTGATCATCTTGGCGCATCTTTTCCAGAGCCCAAACGGAGAAAGTACGTCGCTTCAAATGGCCCATCGGCTTCAATTCTTGAGTCAGCTTGATCTTGTATGGGTGTAGACCAAGATCCTTACGCAAAATTCGCCATAACGTGGTCTGGGCGATGCCCAACTCTTGAGAACTCCGTGGAATTGACTGCTTTGGATCATTTGTTACGGACGTTTCAACGGCAGCGATATTTTCAACACTTGGACCAACCCGTTGTCTCACTGGCTCGGCAACATCACACAACGAATATGTAGACTCAAATTTTTGCACTAAACTTGTTACTGCCTGTCTACTAGGGCGAGAATTACGACCGATAATCGGAGTTAACGCTCTTAAAGTAGCGGTCACCGACTCCGAATTTCTGTAGTAAATTTTTATAATTTGCAGACATTGTTCGTTCGTGTACTTTACCATGATGAAAATGTTAAGCTTACTGAATAAATTGACAGTGACAGTATTTATTTAATTCAATGAACGTTTTCCTTCAGTTTTAAGTGATCGCCTGTCGGCACCCTGTAGACTCGGTACCAGTTCCTGTAAATTCCAAGCCCCGCCTCAGCATTGTTTTTCTCGTTTTCACCACAATGGGTAAGCATGCTTTCGATTTCTAGCAAGATCGTAGGGTTGGGACAAATAACGGTACCAAGGTCACGAAAAATGACAAGCTAAATTACCAGAGTGAACAGTCTTTGTACCGTATGTTCCATAGTCTTTGTTTTTGACTCAGAAAAGTGGACGACAAAATCAAGCCTTCTCGGAAAGGTCCGTCTGCTGATCTAGGATGCCTGTAGTTTGCTTCGGGAAAATGTGTGCTGCACCGCTTGGGTCGTCTTAATATACATAGTTAGTCTTTGATATAACTGTAATTGAAATTTGCATTTTCGTTATATTTTTTGTGTGTTTAATATAACTTTATTTAAACATTGTTTGTGCACAAATCCCCCCCCCCCCGCACCTCTCCTCATAAAAATTGGTGCTTCTTCCGTCTCGCGAATTCAATTGTCTTTCTTCGAGCACCCGCTTACGTACAGGGCTTTTACACGGTACACTGTTTCCTTAGGCTTTATCTTCGAAGGACGGATGAAAATATTGAAAAAAGTTCAACATTTTAATCCGTCAATAGAGATACGTCGCTTATGGGCGGCGTTTGCATGTCGTGACTGTCTGTATGTGTACTCATCCATACATGCGCTAGTGTATATGTACAGCTATGGAAATATAAATAGGACCCCATACATATTTATAACTAAAACTCATTCTTTGCTGCTTGTAGACACTCTACCGTTATTTTTCAGTTGGCATTTCTTTGTTCTGATAACGATCATCAATTTTAGTTCAGTTTGTGTTAGATACGTGCTTATGGAGCATACAATTTAGTTATTTTGTGGATTGTTTAAAATATTCCTTCGGAAATATAATTAAGACCATTAAGCATTGCGGACGTCATCTTTACAATAAATATAAACATTTTTGGTATATTTGGTACATTCAGCTTTGATTGAGTGTCAGCAGTGTTTTAGCTTATTTTTTCACGTTACAAAGAAAAAAAAACATGGGAAGAGCTCAGCGATGTTCACCAGCAGAACGGAAGGCGATTGTTGTACTCAAACAAGCTATCCTGTCATATAGACAAATTGCAAGTGAAGTAAATCGGTCAAAAACGATGGTCATTAATGCACTAAAATATTTTTGGAATAATAATACCACGGACAACGTTCCGCGAACATCCAGACCACGAAAAACAATAGCGCGAGTTGACCGACAAATTGCACTTGTGTCAAAAAAGGACCCACGAAAAAGCTCCGCTGATATTCTTCTGGAAATTACGGCTGAATTCGACGTGCAGATAACACCACGAACCGTTAGGGACCGTTTAATCGAAATTGGACTGCACGGCAGTGTTTCCAAAAAAAAGCCTCTTATTACATCGAAGCAGCGTAAAATGCGGGTCACATTTGCGCGATCTCATTTGGCCTGGACAGTCAACCAGTGGAAATTTATCGTTTGGAGTGACGAAACAAAGATAAATAGGTTGGGTCCTGACGGTAGACGGTTTGTGTGTAGACCAAAAAACGCTTCATTTGATCCAAAATATATTTCACCGGTAGTCAAGCACGGTGGCGGATCAATTAATGTGTGGGGATGCTTTTCTTGGTGTGGTGTTGGACCGATTCATAGAATTGAAGGCATCCTTACTAAGGAAAAGTATGTGAAAATACTGGAGAATGTGATGCTGTCTTGGGTTGAGGAGAATTCTCCTGTTATATGGAAGTTCAAGCAGGATAATGATCCGAAGCACACGGCAAAATTAACGCAGAAGTGTTTTAAAGACAATTCTATTAGTGTTCTTGAATGGGCCTCATCAAGCCCAGATCTAAATCCAATAGAACTTCGTTGGAAAGATATGAAGGATGCTGTAAACGGCTACAATATAACTAATTTGGACGATTTTTATGTAAAAGTAGAAGCAGCGTGGAAAGCCGTATTAGTTGAAAGATGCCAAAGTCTTATTCGATCAATGCAAAGACGTTGTGAGGAGGTATTGCGGCAAAAGCGTTTTGCTACCAGATATTGAACGAAAATTACAACAAAATTTCAAATTACCTTATATTTCCGTTTTTTTTTTGTAAAGTATTACTTAGATTTCCAATGTAAATACAATGAATTAACAATAATTTGCAAATACAGCCTATTCTTCCTATTGTTTTGTGATAAATTTACTATTTAGTTTAAAAGGCATATCCAACATTTATAAAATATGGTTTACAAAACAAAAAACCATCAAATCCATTGTTGCGGTAGTTGACCTGTAGGGAGCCCGGCTAAGCCCCTGTCCGACGGTATGCGGCTGCGGGAGCTGCCAGGCTAGCGTTTGCGGCAGCGTGTGGGGGGGTTTACCAAAAAAACCGCGTTCAGCCGCCGGAATGGCCCACCACAACAACGAAAATCCTCCCGCGACGGAAAACGACCAAATTGCGAAGGGGGGAAAAACGACAGTGCAGGCTGAACCCCTGCAGCTGCCCGTGATTGGCTCTCAGGGGGGGTTCGGTTCACGATGAACCCCCCTTGGCCTGTTGCCCCAACCACCCTGTGACCTCCCTGCGGCCTTAATAATTGGGAGGTCCCTATAAAAAAAAGAAGACACAAACGAGCCTACATCAAGGACCCCGGCTGCAAGAGAAAATTGGAGAGGGGACCAAGAGAAAAAAAATACCTTAAATTAAGGGAACATACCTTATATTATTTTTACTTAAATTAGCAAACCAATTAGATTAAGTAATTTAACTGAAGCTCGTTGGGCGCCGTGGTGAACCGTCGACTCAGCTGAGGGTGGTGATTCCCGCGGAGAAGCGATGAGGTGAGAAGAGTTCCCACGAAGATGCGATGAGGCGATAAAAGTCTGTCGGTGAAGCGATGAGGTGAGAAGAGAGCGGAGGCACCCTGCCTCTTCAGGTGGCCCCGTCGTGGTGCCCTCCGCCGGCGATCAGCAGCAACCAGGTCAGTACGAGTCAAAATTTCTACTTTTCTTTTTTTTGCAACAAAAATTAATTTTTTCTATTTTCTTTTCTTTTTAGAGTTTTACACAGCGAAGCGGAAGGAAAAAAATTAAGGGTAAGTCTTCACAAATTATATCCATCTGTCCGAGATTTTTTTGCAACATAACTAACTTTTTCTATTTTTTCTTTTTAGAATTTTGCACAGCGAAGCGGAAAAAATTTTACTTAAGTACAATATTTTTTTATTAAATTATATTTTATATGTTTAGTTGATTTAAGGTATTTATAAATTTTATTTTATTTAACTTTTTATTGGAAAATTTTGTTATTTTTACTGTTAATTCCTTTTGTTTTACTTCATTTACTGGTTTTCCTTAAATCTGATTCTGTCCAAAGTGGCCTTAAACTGTTACACTATTTATAAATTAATAGCACTTATGTTTAATACATCAGTATTATCCTGCATTCAGCAAATTTTTGAAACTTTAATTTTACAATGTCGTGCGCCTTTTATTAGGAAAATTGAATGGTCTTCTATTAATTCAGTCACTGCACTAAATTTAGTTGTAATTAGTGCTAAAATGTCGACAAAACTACGTTGGGGTTGTCACTCATATAACTCGAGCAATTAAAATTAAAATAATCACATCCTTTTTTTTTTTAAACTGCCGGCGCCATGAATTTTTAACCCGGAACCTTCGGAGCGCACTATCCAACATAACACCAAAAAAAAACACACGGGTTATCAGTGCGGATTAAAAAAAAAATGCGCAGATTACTGCGAACTGCTTGAGAGTTTTTAGCAAGAGATTAATCGGAGTTAATCTGATTAATTGCGTAGATAAAAAAAACGACCGGCAGCGGTTTGCACGCCAATTTTTCAATATCCCGAGCACTTTCTTACTCCCCGGTTAACACTTTTTCCGCGTTCGCGCGTTATCACTCCTTTTTCCTTCCTTTCTCTACGGTGATAATAATAATAATAATAAGGAGGACGCCGCCCGCTCATCTTGAGCCTCCCGCAACCACGCACCGGCCCGCAGGTCGCTGAAATTTTTGTAGGGGACCGAAATCTGTGGCACCGCTTGAGGCTCGGTCGCTGAGCTCGCGCCAAAGTTTTGGTAAGGGGCCGTGATCTGTGGCGATGCCCGGGGCTCGGTCACAGGGCTCGCACCGGAGATTTTTATAGCCTAGGCTTGGCCTTGAGTGGCGACCGACGAATTTTGTGCATTTTCGACCAACGAAATTCGTCGCTCGAGTTAAAGATCTTAAAAATTATTTTGATAAAAAAAAAAATTAAAACACGAGAAATTCGATTTCGACTTGACAAAATTTTGATTTATTAATATCGAGGTACAAACGATAACTGCCTGATTACAAGGTTTTTGGTATTACTTATAACATAAAATTGCTGATGCTAGGTCTAGACATTACAGGTGAATAACATGAGGTGATCGATGTTCTAATAAAATAATGATTGGTCAGGGAACGTGACAAAGGTGGATGCATAATAATGTGTCAGCAAGATGTTGCGAGGTGCACCGTTGCATGTGAGCATGTAACTCCTCCCCCCTAAGATGTGAGCGTGGGCCAGACGAAGATCCTTGGAGGTTCGTTGGCAGGAGCGTTGGTAGGTATAGAAGGTGTGATGATGCCTTGAAAGCGTCTTCTATGTATTGCGAAGAGGATGAGAATGCTGATGAATACGATGAACGAGGCGATGCCAAAGGTCCCCGTTGTTTTGTACAGGTCGTTTAGGTGAACGTATGGCTCCAGAAGTTCCACAAATCCCTTTTCGGCAAATTGATAAGAGTCTAATTGTTTCAGATGGATTGGGTTGTTGACTATTGTTGCGTTGATCTCGGTGAATATCGTAGGGAAGATGTTGATCTCGTCCCAATGCGTTTTGCTTGTGGAGCTGTAGATTATACTATTAATTACTATATTGCATTTACTGAAGTGGATGAGGGCTGATCCTATAATTCTTTGTTTCTCCGGGCCACAGGTGGTGAAGACTTCTGTTTCGGGAACGTTTATCAGGACGATGTAGTTCGGCTCTGGCTGGAATATTTCCATAACCTCTTCCTTCTCGTGTAGCTCGCAGTATGCTGGTTTGTTGTTAAGTAAATTTCCGATACATTGGGAGTTGTTGGTGACTTCTATGTGCGTGGCTTCTTGGCAGTAGTATGTTCCTTCTATAAAGGGGCATTTCTTGTCGAAATATTGAATATTGTGGGAGTTTAGGATAAGGTATGGTTTGGTGCGGATTATTTTGTTATCTTGGGTAGGCAGGGGAATGATATGAAAGAGAGTGTATGTTTCGTTGGATAAAATAGGAATTTTTACATTAAAAATAATATTTGTATTGTTGTAGTATGCCTGAAGTTCTAATAGTTCATATATATGTTCATCTGATTTAATTTTTATGTCTTGATTTACAAAAATTGAGTATATTTCTGACAATTCGTTTTGATTCAAAATTTGTTTAGGAATAATATTAAGTTTTGCAAATACTACTGCTTCCGCAATGCTACTTAAGTGGTTGTTAAGCAAATCTATATTAAAGTTTATCTGGTTTAGAAATTGAATGTAGCGAATAGTTGATTCTTCGGAAATTATTTTGTTTCTTAGCTGACTTTGAGTGTGATTTAGATAGTTTTCGATAACAGTTTGCTGATAATTAATATGTTTGGTGATGTTTTCAAATCGTTCAATCATTTGTTGGTTTATTTTAGATTGCTGGTTTATTTCTTTAATCATTGATTGTTCATTATTTAGAATTGTATCTATTTGCTTATTCAACTCTATTGCATCGTTGGCATCCAAGTTTCCAGTAATACTTTTTATCACGGTTCCTAAGCCATCAAAGAGTCCTCTTTTATTTCTAAATTTCGGCATTAACGTTTTTAATTTAATTTTGAGTTCCTTTAATTTCAGTTTAGTTAAGTCCAAAGAGTTAGCAAATGAGTCTAATTTCTCGAATGTTGCTAAAGAATTAGCAATTTTGTCGATACTTTGTTCGTAATGGTCAAGGCGTACAATGTGTAGTAAATTGTAGTGTCCTTTTATAGTTCTAACTGTTCCTAGTTGCATCGGAAGAAGCCCTTTGCTGTTGGTCAAGTCTTGTATTTCCATCGTCTGTCCCAGTGCCGTTGGTATTGTCTGTCCCAGTATCGAGAGTATTGTCCTGAAATTTACGTTTTTTCTTGATTTTTGCTTTATGAAATTTTTTATTATCAGCAGTGGTTACAGTTATAAGTCTATTTCTTTTTACTTTATTTTTTGTGAATCTACGCGTTAACTTATTCCGTCTATTTTCTTTGAGATATATTTTAGTACCTTCTTTAAGTTCTACTGGGTCTGATCTATTTTTATTTAATTTTTCTAAATTCCCTGCAACTTTCTTCTCGAGTTGAGATTTTATCGTAGGAAAGATTTTTTCTTGAAATTCATTAAGTTTTGTCAAATATTCATGGACATTTTCATGTTTCTGTTTATTAAATTTATAAGTTCTACCGTAAAAGACTTCATACGGGGTGTAGTTTGTGGAAGAATGAATAGCATTATTATAGGTAATGATAGTTTCGTTAAGGATTTCTTCGTGATTTCTGTCTTTGAGTTTATTGTGAATTATTCTGTAAATTTCTGTAAGGGTCGAGTGAAGTCTTTCAATAGGCGCATTGCTACTACTTTGATGAATTGAAGTAACGTGCAGTTCTATGCCAAATTGTTTACAAAAGTCTTTAAAAATTGTGGAAGTAAATTCGCTACCGGAATCTGCGATAATTTTTTTCGGAATGCCGTGGAGGCTTATATAATGCTTCAAGTGTTTAATTATTGAAAGACTATTTCGTGCATTTAATGTGTACGCGGCTGCAAATTTGGAAAATTTATCTATTACAGTGAGAACTTGTTGGGAATTTATAAAATATATATCTATATGGAGAATATCTAGTGGTCTGTCCGGGGTTTCTGGAATCAAATGCTTAATTTTTGGTGGATCTCTGTCGTACTTAAGTGTTTGGCAAACATCACAATTATTTATTACTTTGATAATTTTATTTTTCATGAAAGGGAAATAGATATCTCTTTTAAGGTGGAGAAAGCTCTCATTAATACCTCTGTGATTGTTATTGTTATGATATTCCTGGATGATTTTATCCTGTTCGTCGCTTTCTACAATGTCTTTGAGTATCTCAGTGCACCTAATTAGTTTAAATGTTTTGGACTGGGAGAAAAATTTAGAATAAGTACTTTGGACAATTTTGAATATATCGTCGCTAGTATAAACTGCTGTTAAACGATTAGCTGGAAGATGTTTCTTTAAGACTTCAATAATTTTGGGTTCAGAGATCTCGGTTAATCGGATAGTTCTTCTTTGTTTGTTTTTGAAAGGCATTTCCAGTACTACCTTGGGATTTACATTAGATTCTTCTAGGACAAGTTGCAAAGCGAATTCATTCAAAGGTCTTTCCGAGATTGGTATCCCGTCGTCCATGTTCTCTTGAGCGGAGTGAATGGAGGATCCATCAACACCTTCTTGGGAAACGTTGGTTTTTACCGTTTCGTTTTCTGTGACATAAAATTCTGATCTGCGAGGAATTTCTGGGTCTTCTGATGGTTTTATCCGGCTAAGGGCATCTGCGTTGGAGTTTTGAACACCTTTCTTGTAAATAACTTCGTAGTCAAATTCCTCGAGCTTAAGTCTCCAACGGACTAATCGGGAATTCGGGTCTTTCAGGCTCATGATCCAAGTCAAAGGCTTGTGATCAGTGACTATTTTAAACTTTCTTCCGAATAAATAGGGTCGAAAGTATTTGGTGGCCCAAACGATGGCCAATAGTTCCTTCTCGATAGTTGAATAATTTACCTCAGAATCGGTGAGGGTCCGACTTGCAAAACATATCGGCTTGTCACTGCCGATGGGGCCTTGGGATAAAACAGCGCCAATAGCATAATTGCTGGCATCTGTCGTAAGAACGAACGGTTTTGAGAAGTCTGGATATTGAAGTATAGGGTCGTTAATTAGAAGATCTTTGCAAGTTTCAAAGGCTTTTATATAGTCATCGGTGAGTACAATTGCTTTGCCCTTTTTGAGACATTGCGTCAACGGTTTAGTGAGTCTCGCGAAGTCCTTGATAAATTTTCTATAGTATCCTAAGAGACCGAGGAATGATTTAATTTCCTTCTGAGATTGAGGTATAGGAAATTCTTTGATCGCTTTGGTCTTTGCGGGATTGGGCTTTATCCCGTTCGTCGTCACTACGTGCCCTAGAAAATCGATTTCCTTATGCAAAAATTCGGATTTATCCAATTGCACTTTAAAGTTGGCTTCTCTCAACCTTTTGAAGACCCTTTTGAGATTTTCTGTGTGCTCTTGTAGTGAGGTGGAATACACTATAATATCGTCAAGATAAACGAGGCATATAGAACCCTGCAATTCCTTTAATACGTTGTCCATGACCCTTTGGAATGTACTTGGGGCGTTCTTTAGTCCGAAAGGCATTCTGATATATTCATAATGCCCTCCTTCCACCGTAAAGGCTGTTTTTTCTACATCATGTGGGTCCATCTCTATTTGATGAAATCCACTAGCTAGGTCTAAAGTGGAAAAGTACATACATTTTCCCAATTTATCTAAGATCTCAGTGATATTCGGGATCGGGTATCTGTCACTTATTGTTTTCTCATTTAATTTACGGTAGTCTATGACCAGTCTCCACTTCTGTTTGCCACTGGCGTCCCGTTTTTTGGGGACGATCCAGACAGGGGAGCTCCACGGAGAATAACTAGGGCGAATTATACCTTGCTCGAGCATGCTGCTGATTTGCCGTCGTACTTCCTCCTTATGAATATAAGGATATCTGTACGATTTGGTATACACTGGAATATCGTCAGTCGTCTTGATTTGATGCTTTATCTTGTTTGTGAACGTGAGGTCTTGTCCTTCTCTAAAGAAGATGTCTTCGAATTCTCTACAGACTCGGGAGAGAGCCTTAAACTCTTCCTTATTTAGGTGGTTGGTACGGAGAAGGTTTATTATATCGATTGGTGGTTCGATATCTTGATCATAATGTATATTAAAATTATTTATTTCCGTGAATTCTTCGGTGGAAAATTTATTCACTTTCAAAGGTTGCTCTAGGTAGAGATTCTGTTCCTGATTGGAAGAGTTGGTGATTTCCACTAGGCTATGCCAATCTTCAGCAAGGTAAATTCCTTCTGAGATATGTAGGTTACGAGAAACTTCTGTTTTACCGATGAAGATATTCCCATCTTTTACATCGACTGGTAGTTTTGCAATAAATTTTGAATGAGGGGGGATGCGATATTTATTTGACATAAAATTGGGTTTGAATTCTAAAGGGATTGTGGCGTTATTAGTGATTAGCAAATGATTAGCGAGGTCGACTTTAGCACCTAATGCTGTTAAAGAATCGAGTCCTAACAGCCCATCGAAGTAATTGTGAAATCGGAAAACGAGAAATCTTGTATTGCCCGGTTGAGCAAATTCAGGGAAATTTGGAAGTATTACTTCTTTATTTAAGGTATGTTTGTTCAGAATTGTTGTAATTATAGTGGGTTTAGTTTCTCTAAGATCATCGGGATGCACATATTCTGGGTTGATAAAAGACGAGGATGCGCCAGTATCAATAAGGAATTTCAAATCGCGCCCAAAAGGTGAAGAGATATTTATGTAGGGAAGTATGAATCCATGTTTATTAATGTCTAGGTATCCGATGGGTTTTTCGAGGCAAGTGACTGAAAATTTGAGTCGTCTAGTTCGTTTCCTAGTGGAACATTTTCGCATTGATTGTTATCAGAAACTCCTTCGTCGTAATAATAATAATAGTTATCGGGGAATTGCTCTACGGGGTAAAAATTTGAATATTCATCATTTACTTGAGAGTCTGGGTTAATTTCTGTAACATTGAATAAGGCCTTGTTTCCAAAATTTTGTTGACCTGTTGATCGGAAATTGCTAGGGAGAGCTGGTGCTTTATTTTGAGGTTGAAACTGGTGAACCCTTACGTTGGATGCTGATATATCCATCGGTTCAGGCTTAGGTAATGCCGAATTATTGGGGTTGCTTGTTGTATTCGAGAATTGCGATCTCTGTTGTGCCAAATAATTACCAGATTGAGGCATTCGTGGTTGGAAAGTGAACTTGTTATTTTGAGCGAAAGTATTATTTTGTGGGAGATTAAAATGTTGTGGAGGTCTCATTGATTGTGCGGGAAATAGGTTTTGATTATATCTTTGAAGCGGAAAGTTTTGTGGAAATGGTCTCGATTGGGGTCTTAGTTGAGGTATGACATACGGTTTATTTACATTTGAAGGAGGAAAAGTTACCGGTTTCTGGTTTAATATCGATTTATTACCTTCTGTTTTATTATAGAACATATTCTGTTCTTTAATACAGAAAGCGAAGGCTTCAGCTAAAGTAGAGGGCTTCATAGCTCGGATTATGGAGCCCATAGGTTCTTTTAATCCGGACAAAAATGCATTTAAACACATTTCAGCGTAGAGATTCTTTTTTGCGCTGATAACGCTCGGGTCTTTTTCGTGTATATTGACATGGTTAGTCATACTAGAATGTAATTCTATGATTTCGCCGTAAAATTTCTCGATTGAGCTGTTATCTTGTTTTAATTTATGAAGGTCGCGTATAAGAGATGTTTCATTTCTTTTATCGCTATAGTGAAGAATTAGGTTTTCTTTAATTTTTTTCCAATTCAATGGGGTTCCGTATGTATTTAACACTTCATTTGCTGGACCAGTGATTTTATTACGTATGGCTCTCAGTAATATTTGTCCGTAGGGTGTATTGTTAACAACAGAAATTAAAGAGAGAATCTCGTCAACGTTATCGAGAAAATCGAATAATAAACGCGAGTTCCCGTCAAATTTCGGGAGGTCTTTAATAGCGTCAGGAACTCTCAATGAATTAAAAATATCGGTAGTTGTTACTGCATTAGCATTACTTGTTGCCATTCTTGCAGGTTGATTATTAATTGGGCTTATTGGGCTTTCTACAAACTGATTATTAATTGAATTTTCTACTTCTGTTAGATTTTCCGCAGATTTGAAAACAACACAATTAGGTTCTAAATTTCACTTTTTTGTTCACTTAAATTTTCACTTGATCTTATTCTAAATAAGCTTAAACTATTTCTAAGAATTCTAGATACGGGGTAGGGATTAGGTACAGGATTTCTCCTTTTATCAAGAGGCATAGGATTTTTTAGGAATATTCAATATCGACTTACATCCACATAAAATGCCACATAATTAACGATGTTCCGTCGTTGATGATGACTCGGTTCCAGCGATGTGCCTTCGTTGGTTGTGGGTTGGTCGATGAAAATATTCCCTTCTCGTGCTCAGCGTTTGAAACAACACTTTTAATTAATATCTCGTATAAATCCGATAAACCGTCGGTACGAAATTTATTAATTATTAACTAACGTTTTCGCAAAAACCCGATAAACCGTCGGTACGAAAACTAATTAATTATCGGCACGAGAAAAAGATCCTACCGACTGCGCCAGTTAAAGATCTTAAAAATTATTTTGATAAAAAAAAAAAATTAAAACACGAGAAATTCGATTTCGACTTGACAAAATTTTGATTTATTAATATCGAGGTACAAACGATAACTGCCTGATTACAAGGTTTTTGGTATTACTTATAACATAAAATTGCTGATGCTAGGTCTAGACATTACAGGTGAATAACATGAGGTGATCGATGTTCTAATAAAATAATGATTGGTCAGGGAACGTGACAAAGGTGGATGCATAATAATGTGTCAGCAAGATGTTGCGAGGTGCACCGTTGCATGTGAGCATGTAACTCTCGCAACCCAAGGAACGCAATCCCTTGCGGGACCGTCCAGAGCCGCCGTGAAGTTTCGGCCGAGCCCCTGGGCTATCGCCGAGGCCCATAGGCGGGGGTAAAAATTTCTGCATTTCAGTTTTAGGAAACTGTGCAGATTTATGGGGCCATCATTGTGTTTCCCCCTGACCACAACACCATTCAAAAATCTGCGCATACCCATATAAATTTAAGGTGGGCTTAATTTCATTTCCATAGCTGTATGCGATCATAGTTATATTTATTTATTTATTATTTATTACTAGCTCACCCGGCAAACGTTGTTCCGCCTCATCTATATATATATATACATATATAAATCAATTGCTGTTCATTAGTCTCGCTAAAACTCGAGAACGGCTGGACTGATTTGGTTAATTTTGGTTTTGAATTATTTGTGGAAGTCCAGGGAAGGTTTAAAAGGTGAGTAAATATGAAAAAAATGCCTGGAATATCGTAAAAAAAACAATTTCGCAGTTCACTAAAAAACCTTTTAATTGTACTTTGTGAACCACTTTGCAATTTTCCAGTCTCTCATCCGAGTAGGCGTGATTCAAAATTCATCATCATAGCAGCGGTTCATTTGTTGTTGACATTTGACGGGAATCTGGGCGTAAAGCTCGCGTTGTCTGAGTTGAATTTTATTTTTATGTGCATAATAGTGTATCATGCAGTAAATCAGTGTGTTCGTGTGCAGCAATTCAAGAATTCAAGTGGGAACACCACTGTCTTAAGTTCAGATTGCTCCGAAATTGTAGGTAAGTTAGACAACTTTACTTTGTTGATCCTTTGTGATAGTGACACTATTTACCGCTAAGTGCGTGAGAATTTTCCTCACTTTGATTATCTACAATTTACAATGTCAAAGAGAAAACGACCTGACTTAGGTCGTCGAAGTCAATCAAATGTGCGAAGAGATACCTCACGTGCTAACCGCACTGATGACCAGCGACAGACAGATAATGAAAATAGTCGTATTGGTATGTCAGAATCGCGTTCTAGAGTGAGTGAAAATGAAGTGGATTGGCTTAGAATGCAACGAGTTCGTGCACATCAGACACAACAACAGCGAACACGACACAATGAAATTGAGCGATAACGCAAACAGTGCTCCTGTGATCCTGGAACGAGCAGCATTCCACTACGATCCTGGAATAGATTATTGTGCCAACAAATCAGTAATAATTGGGGAAATGTGAATCATTTGTAAATATTGTAAGGCGTTAAAATACAGCGGTGAATCTCCTGGATTATGTTGTGCTGGTGGAAAAGTAAAATTGCCACAATTGGTCCCACCACCAGATCCATTAGCTGTGAAAAAGCTAATGAATAACGTCATAGAGGCAACGATCATAAAGGGAAAATACAAAGGAGAGGATGTCTTGATCCCGCGTATACCGATTATTCCAATTGATTTACCATTCGATTTTAAACGTCTACAATTTCCCGTGCGTCTGGCCTTTGCGATGACCATAAATAAATCGCAAGGTCAGTCGTTGGAAGTTTGCGGAATAAACTTGGAGTTTCCCTGTTTCGCACATGGACAATTATACGTCGCGTGTTCGCGCGTCGGCAAACCGTCATCTTTGTCAATTGATTTATATATATATATATATATATATATATATATATATAGATATATATAGTACCCCGCCATTAAATTATGACCGACGGCATTTATGCAAAATTATTGTCATTTAATGTGTGCTGGCAACTACTTTATTGTTTTTCTTCTGAAAAAAAGGAATAATTATGAATGAATTGGGTACTACCTGCACTCTTCACTCACAAATTGAAAAATCCCAATTTCCGATTGTCTATATAATAGAGTATTTATAGCTAAGTGCAAAAGATCATTACTTATCAGTTCATTTTCATTCTTGTTTGGGATAGTTATTTGAGTGATAAGCACTGAAAGTGTGTTGAAAAAAATTAGAAACTGTGAGTTAATAGACTAAAAAGTAAGTACTAGGAAACGATTTTGAATATTTAAAAGTGAAATGATTTTTAATAATATTAACATGGTAATGTGTATTTCAGCCAAAATGGGCAAAAAACGTGATATCAGAAAGGAAAACACAAGTTGTTGCTTTATTGAAGGGACAGCACTTAAGCTATGCCATTTTAAAGGATCTGAATAACAATGGCGTCAGAATATCGCTGAGAACTTTAGAAAACAATCTTTCTTGTAGACGGCCAGCAAAAAAGTCAAAATTAACAAAAGTTATGCTCCAAATAAGATTATATTGGGCACAATTGCTCAGAAGCATTAGGGGTGACTATTGGAATAAGGTAAATCCTTTGACTTACCATATTTCGTTTCATTTTTTATGCTAAAAGCAGCCTTGTGAAAATCTAAGTTTTTGTAAAATCCCTTTTTTACAAGGTCATCTTTAGTGACGAATGTCGATTAGAAACGGTGACCGAGACTTCAAGATTTGTTCGTAGAAGGCCGAACAAAAGGTTTTCAGAGGATTGTGTTATCCAAACAGTCAAACATCCGTCTTCAGTGATGATTTGGACCTCCATTTCAGCTGAGGGACCAGGCCCAATTTATTTCGTCGAGGGAATAATGTTCTTCTACCATATTTAGGAACTCTTCAACATCCCAAGGAGGAATACATCTTCATGGAAGATGGTGCTCCATGCCAAGTTTCGAGAGCAAGCATGGATTGCTTTAATTCTACGGGATTGGAAGTTTTATCTTGGCCTGGCAATTCTCCGGATTGCAATCCAATAGAGGGCTTGTTGGTCCTACTTAAAATCGATGGTGTATAGTCGTAGAAATAACACCATCAGTGAATTAAGAAAAAATATTGAAGAAGTTTGGAAAAATGAAGACGGAATGAAGGATATGACAAAAAATGTATTGAGAGTATTTCTCAAAGAATTCACGCCGTAATAAAAGGTGAAGGAGGAAGCGCTAAATATTAGAATTTTAAATATTTGTTTTTGTAGAACGTAAGAATTACAATGTAAGAATTAATATATATTATTAAATTATGCAAAAATCCACTTGAATATGTTTTACTTAGAAAAGAAAAAGAAATTCTTTAAATTTTCTAGTCGGTCATAATTTAATGGCAGGGCACTGTATATGCGTGTGTGTGTGTGCATGTATGGGCGTCCTTATGAATTCATATTTGCGCTCCTTAAATAGAATATATTCAAAAAGCATGAAGACTTTTGAGTTCCACAAAATTGTTCAGGAATAATTAAACGGAAACATCGCAGAATAAAATCTGTAACTGTTTTAAAAATATTATGTATTAATTCTAACTGTTACAGAATCTCCAACATATTTGCTTTAAATAATTTAAAAGGACATAGTATTTTTCCTAGTTTTAAGTTTTCAGTTCTGTCGGCAGTCCTTATGACTACTTATGTTTTATAATCATCCTATTTTCTCTTCTAAAGCTGAAAAGCTTTGGGTCATTAAAACTAAGTTATTTTTCGCAGAGATACAGTAATTTTAAAAATTTGCTTATGTTCTATTTGCAAAGAAAATGAAAAATTAACTTTTAATTAAGACAAACAATTGAAAGCTATGGATACAAAGAAAAAAATACAACAGTATTATGATTTTTGGTATGATTTACTTTTATCTTATTACATTAAAGAAAATACATTAACATTGTAATTGTACCATTTTTTACAAAACAGCTGCATGAAAACAAAAAGATTTTTTTCAACGTGCGTTTTGAAAAAAGTAGAGTGCATAGGAAGTACGTGGATACAAATTCTTTTATATTAATAGCTACATTTTAATGCTCAATAGATTTTCACGCATTCAAATACATACTTTTTGAACTGCTGCTCATTTTCAAGTCATTTTATTTCCTGCTTTCATTTTTTACTGTTCATCTTTTATTAGTAAGTTATTGAACACTCAAATTGTTCACACTAATTGCAAACAGTTGGCTCTGTCCTTAATTTTAATACTGCATTTTTCAAATTTTTCCTTTAACAGCCGCACAGGAATTGGTGCTCTGGAAATTAATTAAATTGAATAAAATACTCCTTTAATTTTAATAAATATAAATATCCATGCATAAAAATTACATCTCATTTTGAAAATGAGTGTTGATGAGTTTGGTCGATCAATAAGGAGTACTAAGTTTCAAAAGGGCCCTCGCGGCCCTCCTGGTCCTCCGGGTCTTTCAGGAGAAGCTGGGGCTCCCGGACCTCAAGGAACCCCAGGACCGAAAGGAGATGGTTTCAATTTAACTCCTAAAGGCGACTACGATTTGAAATTCAAACATATTACTCATCTAGGCGAACCGCTAGAAAATACTGGTGCTACAACTAAAAACTATATCGATGTAAAAATGTTATCATATGATGGCGAAATACGCAAACATATTAATTTGAGTGTGAAAAACCTTACACTATATATTAATGATGACATTGCAAAGATTGAAAATTATTTATTCTCCAACATAGTTAATAAAAACCAAAAGAAAGAAGATGGAGTGTATTCTTAAACCTTCATAAAATTTAATGTTAAAAACAAACTCCTTCACTTGTCTACAGTATGACTAAGAGATAAGTTGTCGATGAGCTTCACAAACCTGCTCGTCGAAATTTTAAAAGGCGTCGAATCATTATTGGATGATGATGGCAAGCGGATTTAGTGGAAATGGATATTTATAAGCATGCGAATACAGGTTACCGCTTTCTGCTTACTGTTTTAGATACTTTCTCCAAATATGCATGGGCTGTGCCAATTAAAACAAAAATCGGTACAGAGGTAACTGAAGCCATGCAAACTATATTCCAAGAGGGCCGAAGACCTAAAAACTTACAAACAGACGATGGAAAGGAGTTTTACAACACACACTTTCAACGATTGATGAGTAAGCACAGAATTAATCAGTACTCCACCTTTACTACACTCAAAGCGTCGATAGTGGAATGATTCAACAGAACTTTAAAGAGCATGATGTGGAAGGAGTTTAGCATGAATGGTTCTTACAAAAATATTGCTATCTCAATATAATATGAAAACACATCAAACAATTAGGATGCGTCCTTGTGATGTAAATGCAAACAATGAAAAGCATCTTCTCGGTACAGTGTATAATCACATAAAGATTGCTGATTCACCTAAATATAAAGAAGGAGACCATGTCCGTATAAGCAAATATAAACATGTATTTCAGAAAGGCTATACACCAAACTGGACATCGGAAATTTTCAAGGTTACAAAAATTCAAGTGACTGATCCTGTAACATATCTGCTAGAGGACTATGAGGGTAACCCTATAAAAGGAGGATTTTCCGAAATGGAGTTGGTGAAAGTGAAACATCCCCACCTCTACCTTGTTGAGAAAATTCTGAAGACGAAAGGCGATAAAGTTTACGTGAAAGGGTTGGATTCTCATTGAAGCACAACTCTTGGATAAATGGTAAGAATGTATTATTATAATTTGAAATAAAAATCATTGTTTCTGAAAAAGTTTAAATCAGCGTTTTATTTCTTAATCTCCTTATTATAAAATCTTGTATAGTATATTGTATCCCGATGGGGTTGGTTTAATATTGTCTCCAGAACTTTACTAGTATTGTAGATTCTTTGTTGAAACCTCATCCTATCGACGGCACATATATGCCACGTTCCCTTACGGCTGGCTCTGTATGCAAACTCCCACACATATGCAATGTGCACTTGCGGTATTAGAACAAATCGAACCCTTTTCGGCATTCCTTACAGCTGTTTCTCGTCAACCTTTTATAAAATTTCATGAGGTGTTGAATTTCCCGGTTACATCGTTGTACATCATGACAACCGCAGGTATCTGGTCCCTCAGTTGCATCATCATACGCCCATGGACAGTTGGTATAATGTTCACCATATATTGACTTTATTTTACCTATATTCTCATATTGTTTGAGAAATTTTTAGCTTGCTTCAATTTGATTCTTATGCTCATCCAGCAATATTTCGGAAAACTCCTCAAGAAATACCGGGATATTCATCTGTTATTTACAATTGAATTTCAATTTTATATTGGCATCAAGTTTGTTTGCAATACATACTTACATTTTATTTATCTTTCAATTGTTTGTAGCGTATATCTGAAGTATTCTTACTTTCAGATATAGTCTTTGATTTTGCAGCTGATTTAAGTGAACAGAATTAAGCTTATACTGCAATTCTTTTGCTTTACTTCCCTTATCAGCCTCTTCCTTCAGCAATTTCGTTGTATCTTTAAAACTGCTCATTACAACCCCTTGAAGCAGACTAACTGAAAAATTGGGGATCAGTCTATTTATAGAATTTGGGACCAGGGATATTATTGGAAAATATGAAAGATGCTTTTTTTTTGTTTTATTTTTAGTATAGTTTATTTTATTTTTTTAATAATTATAATATTCATTTGGATTGAAGTATGTCAAATTGAGATTGAGGTTGTCCTCGTTATTATGCTGAGTAAAGATAAACTCGGATGTATCACCAAGAGGTTTCAAGTTCATGATGTAAACGTTGTCCAGTTGATTAATTTCCTCCAAAACGCTATCAGGCAAGCTTCCATATCTGGCAGGCAGGAACATTTGCTTATCTTGTAGCTCCACTAGGACTCGCTCTCCGTATTTTGTAGTTATTTTCCTTATTTTATATATTTTATAAGTTGCATTCTGCTCCATGTCGCATACTTTAAAGTATTGTTTAAAGCTATACGAATTGATGATGTCCAGGGCTCCAGAACTACTTTTGCGAGCGGGCATCTCCTCAGCACATGGTTGTTGTTTGTGTTGTTGCTGAGACATTTTTCACTATTTATTTAATTAATATTTTTTAACTGTTCACTTTCAGAGCACACACACGAAACTGAATTATAGTCTGACATTCGCTCTGTATTTATAGTAATTTTTTCATTTTGCATCCCTGTCCTTTTATTCTCATCATTTCATTCCCTCGGCGATTATTCAGAAAAAAACACTAAATCACGAAGTTCTTCACCTAAACCACATTCCGTACAATTAATGTGATCATGCAAATCAAAGTTAATATCATCAACGTCCTCTTCTTCTGAATTATCCAGTTGATGTTTAGAAAACAATTTAGTGTATTTTATTACAAGATTTTCGGGTAGAAAGTCTTTCAAGTCCCACAGAAAACACGTTAATTTGATGCACGCTAGCAAGTCACAGAACATTTCCAAATTCATAGATTTACACAAATACTTTTCACATAAAATAATCCCACGTTGATACTGCTTTTCTTCGTTTCTGTAATTTTCCTCGTCCCAGCAATCATATCGTCTATTTTGGTTTAATATAGCTGAATATTGATAATCCTGAATTTGACGGTTAATCCTTTTAACTGCACTCTCTAAATCGACAGCCTTGGGCCATGACTCTGCTGCATAGCACATCCACATATTCCCTTTTTAAAAAAAAAAACTTAACTGCAGACACTAATTCTTCAAGGGCCGAATAAGAACTGATCCAAATCCGTCATAGCATTTAATATATCAATCAATCAATCAATCCCTATCAGCAAATGCTGCAGCATCCCTAAACAAAGAACTCTTTGTTTTGAATAATTCATTCTATTCTAATCTATTGTAAACAAAGCCACCTGCAACCCAAAAATATTGCAATTCAGCGATCGCATCGTCCAAAGCTAGAGAGAAGAAACAAAACCAAATGCCTCATTTCCCCTGATTATTTCGCAATATCACAAGACGTATCACGAGGAAGTAAAAGCGCGGAAGGGGGACCGATCTCAGCGGAGGGAGGGGGAGGGACAAAGATCTTAGCGGGGGAGAGGGAGGGACAAAGATCTCAGCGGAGGGAGGGAAGGGGCAAAGATCACAGCAGGGGAGGGGGAGGGGCAAAGATCACAGCAGGGGAGGGGGAGGGGCACATATCTCAGCGGGGGAGGGGAGGGGTAAACATACCAACGCAAACACAACCGCTACCGCATGATGCCACCGCAAGCACAACCCCATCACCTGATGCAACCCCAAACACACACAAAAGAGCTTTCAGCTGAACGTCCAAGGCCAGAAGAAGCTTTCATGACGTCACACACCTCAAAAATGCTCGTCCAAGACCAGAAGAAGCTTTCAAACGCTCCTCCACGTCCAGACCGAGAGCTTTTGAAGCAAAAGTGAGCATTTTTTGGCCCTGTACATTTCTTATGGGAAAGTTGCGCCCGAACCGGCATAGCCTATATACTTTTAATAATTTTCAGAATGAATTTAATTGGTTAATTGAAGAACGAAAAAAAATTTGTCAGGTCATTTATGTATTTATTTCTTTGGCATATGATCGTTACAAGAACTAATGAAAATATAACTGGAGTATTTTTATTTTAAAACTTCTGTTATTTGTTGCTACTTGTAAAATTAGATTATATTAAATATTGGTTTTCTGCACATAAAACTTATTTACAAAATACATTTTATTGCTACATGTATGTAAAATTTCCGATATATATAGTTGTAACATTTTCATTTTATTTTAATTTTTATCCTTTCTGGCAAATTTATTTAGCTAAATAAGAAAATTAATTCAAATTCTCTGCTGGTATAAAAACCTCAGCATTAGTAAAAAAACGATTAAATATATACTACAAAATAAAAAAAAAATGAGAAATTAACGAGGTTTTTAGACGGTATATGTATTTCAGGAAAAACTCTAAATTTGAACGGAGCAACATTTTCTCGACTGTTCTGTTTAATCTTACATACCCCAGAAATTGATACAATAAATTAGTAACAAAAAAAACATACATACATACATATTATTATTCTTATATATATATATATATATATATATATATATAAGAATAATAATAAATTAGTATGGCAAGTTTTGGATAGTGAGAAACTAAATCTTATTTAAAAGGCTTTTCGTTTCAGCTCGAAAGCGATTAGCACCCATTGTTTTTCTTGTAAGGGGGTATACATTGTTACAACTTTCTTACGGGGTGTTATTTTTATCTAGCTATCCAACCAAATGGCGGACAAGTAGAATCTACGTCAAGGGTTTTCATAATTATTTTGCTTTTAAAATAGCGTGGAGAAATATTTAATATTTATAATAAAAAAAAATGTTTTTCTTTTAGGTATAAATTCCAACAAATGAAGTCTATTTGCAAATAAAACAAAAACGATTTGTATATCTTATTTTGTTCCAAAGTTACATAAGTATGAAAATGTAATATTCGAGAATACCTTGTTTTTAAACCCACATAACTTCTTTTTTAAGGATTTTTAGAAATTTCGTTCGGGCAATTACTCAGAAATATTCATAATAACGGTAATATTAAATATAATAAAAATCGAGTCTTTTTTCAATTCCTGATGAGAATATCTCTCTTACGATATTAATTTTGAATTATTTATAAAAAACTAAAGAGCAACCAAGGAGGGCTATGTAAAATGGGCTATGAACAAGCGCATTCAAGAACCCTCATGTCGCTCCAAGTCGAAACTTTTAATTTTTTGCTGTCGTTTTCATCCACGTGAAGGACCTCTAATTCGACGAGTTTTGAGGGGGCGCAGCATGGTCGAGGTGCTTTGTTTCGATCTTGTTTCCAAATTAAACTCTGCAAAAATGCATGATGGTGCGCAGGGTTGTAGCGAGGTGGACACTTTCCTCGGCAGTAGCCCGCATCGAAAACTTTCGGTTGTATGATGAACTCGAAACCCTTGATCTCTTTGAAGATCACCTCCATCGTGTGTCTGCAGCACTTTTGATTCTCCTTGTAGCAGTCCGTTTTCCGTGGTTTTCTGCGGCCATTTTGCATGAAATGGTGGTGCTGGCGGGACCTCTTCTCTCTGTGGGTCCCATAGGTCCCGATTATGTTTAACACCGGATTCGAGTCGGCATCGGTATTAATCGACAAATCTTCAACGATGTGCGATCCATGACTGTGGCAATTGTCGCAATGAATTTGTAGCCCTAGATTTGCTTGCTGGCCGCTAACCCAGCCCTTGACCGCCTTCGTTACATCAAACTCCAGCCACCTGCTAGTCGTTGAGCTGTTCGAAGAACCCAAATCAACTTCTTTCGTGTCGAGCCAGATCTGGCCGTAGGGTTCGATCAGTTGGTAGACCTTCAGGGTCAAGAGATTTCTCCCCCTGTCTCCGTATCTAAAATGATTTCGTCCTGAGCTGATAGTATGTTGATTTTTTGTAACTAATAGTAGACGCAAATTAGCCTCATCTACGTCGTTTTGACCGCTGTTCTCTGTACTGAAATTTCTAGTATCGATTTTTAATGGGAATCGCATGTAGACAGTGTTCCCCGGAAAAGCCGATGATCGTTTTCGTCTCCATCTTGAATACTGTCGGGTTTCGGTTGTGTTTTGGGTATAACTTGAAATTGTTGGTACTGGGACATTTTCAAAATCTTTAAATTCACCTTGGAAGAATTCCCTAAGTTCACGCTTTTCACGCTGTCGAACTAGGTCCAAGTATTCTCTGTACTTTGATAAGTACTCTTGTTGGCTAATGTTCATCTAAAAAAAAAAATATATACATATATTGCACAGAAAGATTTATTAAAATTCCAATTTACTTAAGTTCTTTGAATAAAATAGGAACCGAAAATAATCATTTTATTTCTAAATTTGCTTTTTACTAACCCTGTTTCACTCTATGTATTTTGTATACTTTTTAAAATTAAAAAACAAAAATTCTTAAAAGCTCAGGTTTTTGATACTTTACCAAATTTTGGAGCGTTAAAAATAAAACATAGTCTAAAACTTATGTAGTGAAGGGTCTTCAACCATCGTTTTTTGGATTTATAGTTTTTTATAGTAGATTTGAAGTTGCGAACTTTTGATTATATGCATATACATATATCAAGATTCATGCAGGTGGCCTCAAAATGTTTATAGTTCTATTTTTCACTTAAATTCTTTGAAGTTCCAAATTTGTTGAAAGTCATATTGGATCCGCAGTCTTAAATTTCCAAAATTCGAAGGTAGATTCGCAATTATAGCATTTAAAAACTCCCCAATACCAAATTTCATGGCATTTCGTTGATGTTTTCAATTTTTGGCAGCTATATTGAGCCCGCCATTTTGAAACACGCGAATAAAAAGTATTAAGTTTAAAATTATCAACCTAAATTATACCTTGAAAAATATTCCCCTTTAATGTCCCATCCTAGAATGAAATATGTACATATGTACATATGGCACTGAAAACAACGTAATTTATAAAATTAGTACATGCTTTTTAACAATTGGTATAGTAAAATAATTATAATACTTATTAAATGCTTTCTAAATAAAGCTATTGATTCGTAAATTTTTTTATATTCGAAAAATTAAATCAGACTTTTCTCGCAGCTTTGTTAAAACAGTCAACTGACTTATTTTTGAAATTCCGCTAAATTTGTTCTATTAACGGTAATGAACTAATTTTATGTTACACGAAACGCAACCAGAGTCAAATTGTTTTGATGCCGGAAAATGCAAGCCGGCCCCATACAAATTAAGAGATTTGTTTTACTTTTAGAAATTATCTCATAATTAAATAATTCATCTTCTATTAGTAACACTTTAAGAATAATATATTGGGTTTTGATACAAGCAATTATTTTGCTCAAAAAAACATGCCTGTTTAAGATTGCTTTGATTTTCAAGAAAACCTCGGATTTTGCTGCAAGATGACGCAAAAAAAATTAATTTGATAGAAGAAAGAAAAACAAATCAAAACGTTTTTCAAATAAGGTTAGAATTTTTAAATTTGTATGTTATTAATTTTATGAAAACTATAATTTTTTTCATACATTTTTCAACTGCATGGGAGCGTTAATTTTGTTTTTCTAAGCCCTGACTATCGGAAAGAAATAAAAGTAACAAGACCATGAAAGTATTGTTAACAATAATTTGATATAGCTAGATACAACAATAATAGGAGCCTCGGTTTTTTTTCCAAAAATATGTAATATTATTCATTTATGTAATTCACAGAGTTGGACGTACTGCATTAATTTTACAGTGCATTATTTCACTAGCACTACAGGGCTCATTGTTAGTTAAAATACAGTTTGCACTATCACTAAACGTTAGTGGTAGTACAAATACTTGTCACTATCAATGAGTAATAGTAGATTGATGGATTGATAGTGCGAATGCAAAGAAATCTTTCGTTTTTACTGAACGATCAGGTAATGTCATGTTTTCAAAAATGTTTTGGGTGATACGAGCAGTGCTATGTAGTTCATTTATGAATTCGATTTACCAGTGGCGGCTCGTGGAAATTATCGTTGATGGGGCTAACTACTAAAACAAAACAAAAGTAACTCAATGAACGCATGCAGGTTTCCGCTCTACACAAGAGGTACCATATTCAGGGCGTTAACCGAATTAAAGTGTTCGGTTTCCCCAAAAGGAGCTTTACAATTCACGAGGAAGTGCTAAAATTAGAAAATATATATTATGTAATAAATATAATAGTATAGTAATTAATAAACATTATTTGTAAGGCTCATTTTAGGCCTGTTCCGGATTTGCGCCGCTAATCAGAGCAGCTCCATCATACATTTGGAAGATTAATTTGGTACCCACATCAACCATCCCTTGCGCAGAGCAGTCGGGAAGATCGAAAAATGAAAAAAAAACGTTCTAACGGCAATTCATTTCTCACAAATCGCAAAATTGTCAGCAAATGAGAAGTGTAAGAAGTATCTGTTGTTTCATCTGCTTGAAACGAAGTAAAATTTGCTGTATCGATTTCTGTTCTTAACTCATATATTGATATTGTCCTAAACGTTTAATTTCCAATTTTTCCTCAAGTGAACGCGAAACAAATGGTTTGAAAATCAAATTGCCAACCCAATTAATTTTATTATGAAAAGAAATCTTAATCTTTAAATTAATTTATCTGTACAAATGCTAAATTCCTTCTTAATTTTCATAAATCCTACATAAACGGGCGAATTTTTTCCCTCACACTGTTATGCTAGTGCTAACTCCTACAAATATCCATCTCAATACGACTTCGACTGTATAAGGAAACATTCCAATATATCGACTCATTAGGCTTTCGGGGCTACCCTCTTCTCAGCCACCAAACGACCCTTTTCACAGCTATCTATGCAAGCCAAATCGGTTCAAAGTGTTAGAGGATACCTCCACACATACATAAAATTTCTGTCATCCGCGGGGCTAAATCATTTTAGCCCAATGCACTTTGAAACACATGAGGCAGAAAAGAAACAAAACCTAAAATTATAAAAGAGAATTGGACCTAGGACACAATTGGTATCTTCCTAAGCAGGGCTAATTTGCTTGAGCCCTACGCGCAAAAAGCGTAAAGCAAAGGAAGAAAAATTAAACTAAAGTTATCGGAAGAACAAAACTTAAGAGCTTTGTGTTGTTTATTGAATAGTCTCTTAGCAATTCCTCACAATTTGTTGGCTTGGGGCTGGATTTGCTTAGCCCTTTCTTGTTGGAATTGCATGGAATTTGCGGTGATCCCTTTATTGCATAGGGAAATTGTTTTATAATGATGAGTTGCTTAGCTCGTGTAGCGGAGGGGAGATATATTTTAACCTTATATGCAGTAACTTGCAAAATGTGTTAATTACAGTCGGAGATACAAACGAGGCTCATAGTGCGTTTGAAAAGAAAAATGCAATTTCATTTCGTTTTCATTCAGACGTTTACTTTTGACTGGAATTTTTAATACAATTTTGTTTAAGAAATTTATGGTGGGGCTAAGCCCCACTAGCCCCTAGGGTAGAGCCGCCCCTGTGATTTACACATACTAAAACAATATGTGAACAATATTAGTATGATATTTTTTTTTTGTAAAATAGTTAGCATTAATCGAGTAACGGTGAATTTCTGGAAGGGCCTCGAAAATAAGGTAGTTTGCGGTGTTCACCACAACTCGCAACAGGAGCTTATTTTGTTATTTTGATTTTTAAATTTTTGGGACTACTTTGAAGTAAAAATGTTGATTTTATAATTTGTTTTTTGATAAAGCATTTTAGAAATTATATAAAAAAAAATTTGGACGAAACTTCATGAAAATTCTTTATTTTATATACACTTAGTAACAAATTAACCATTATCATGTATTTACATCATGTATACAGGGTGTTCGGAGGTGGGAGGGAAATATTGCAGGAGGTGAAAGGTCAGGCCGAGACAAGCAAAAAATCGTATGGGTGGGGGGGTCCATCTTTCACCGTTGGGCAGTTACAGGGTGATTCGTAAATCAGAATGTTGCCTTATATGGGAACCGCTATTGTATTTATATCTTCTTTCTACGCATCGCAGCAACCCCAAACTGGTCTTAAAAAATCACTATTTTGAAGCCCTTTCCAGAAAGGTCAACACCACCCCCCTACCCCAAACCCCTTGGCCAGAATCATCTCTGGAAGTAGATAAATTAACTTTTATTTCCCGATTTTTCACCTTTCGCCCCACTTTTCTCCGAAATCCACGTTATTAACATACCTATTTTTATTTTTTTTTAAGTTACCTATCTATTTTTCCAAAAAGGTGTAACAATCGCAGGAAGAAAAAGGATAATCGATACTTTTTTTAATTACCGGTCAATTTGACCGCGCACGGTAGAAATAGGTATACAAGAATTGTCAGTAGGTTTAGTGCTAAGACCGCACCAAACCATTGTAACTCATTGATAGTGAATAGTATTTGCTCTACCAGTATTCGTTTAGTGATAATGAAATAAGGTTTGCACTATCACTAATTGCTTAGTGATAGTGCAAACTGAATTTTAACTAACATGAAAATTTTAGTGCTAATGCAAATTTAGTGGTAATGCAAATACGCCTATCTGTGGTAATATAATATTATCATCATCGCCATTATGAAATTCAATATTTTCAACGCCATTACAGAATAACAATTTTTTAAAGTAATTTAATAAATTCATCGTTAATTTGTCAAATCTACTATTTTAGCTTGATCAATTATGTATTTCAAAATATAACTTGATATACCCTTCTCGTTTCTTAGTTTTTTAAAAGTAGATTCTGTCTATCGTCATAAACGTGAAACAAGAAGAATGAAAAAAAATTTGTTAAGAAACGCTTTTCTTAACTTAAATTCCGAATCGATTTAAGCGCGATATTTGTTGCACGAAGCTTCGTTACAGCTCGTAGTTTTTCGAAGACTACTTGAAAATACTCAAATTTGTTGAATCCTATTCCAGATCTATTGTTTTCCTCATTAAAGTAAGGAGCTAACATAAGACACATCAATCGGACTGAAACAATTTTCATGTTTACACATTTGTTTCGTCCGTCAGGGATAATCCGACTTTTGTTTCGACAAATTGTAGAAGCATCGATGTTCAAATAGTTGTTGTGGTAGGAACGAATGAAGAAAAGCGTTTCAAATACATTGTCACCTACGAAAATTTATAATACTTGTACGAAATCCATCAACAAATTAAAAGGAATTAAAATTTGTTTGATCAAATTTAAAATCATTGCCGATAAAAATTTTATTTTATTTTTAAAAAAAGATTGAAAACAACGACAACAACAACAAAACAAAAAAACAGTTTTATCGTAATTGGAATTATAAACATTTGTTTAGTTTATAAAATAAGCTACAAGTTGTGAAAATTTCAAGTCTCTACGTAAAATAGAACAAAGAGAATTATGCGTCTAAACTCTGAAAATCGTTTTTTTTTAATTTAACAACAAATAAACAATGCAAACTAGTTTACACTATCATTTTCGTGTATTGTCATCGGAAGTACACGTGTATGCCAAACTTCATCAATTTTCATCAAAGGGAAGTCACTTAAATTAACGTTACAAGATTTGATGCTCCGAAGTGAAGCTAAAGAAAAAAGCGTTTAAAAATTATTATAATTTCGAAGATATAGAAATCCATGCTCGGTCGTAGTAAGCTTTGGAATGTGTTATTGCTACCACTGCTCTTTAGTAACGACCTTGGTTGTAACAACTCGATTTTTCAAAAAATATTCAATAAATAAAACGAAAAAATATAATAATTTAAACGCGTTCTTCTTGAATTAGGTTTTCTTAAATGGTCAACAAATAATACTAAAAAAACAAAATTATTATAGCAAGCAAAAATAGTGAAAATATAATTTGATTTTTTTTAAACGTCATCCATTTTTTTTAAAATCGATTTTCCACCAATGGTTGTAAATTGTCAAGTAAGAAATCTTTCTCTTTAAGATGGTCTTAGGACTTTTTGTTTTAGATTGGCTTACAGAGATTAACTCTCCGCCATGTCTACAGAATTTTACGAGAACTCGCCTTCGTCAATCATACGAAAATTGTTACTTTGTATTATTGAAGGATCAAATAATATGTAACAAAAACAAAACAAAAAAAATTTTATAATCGTATCTAATAAAGGAAGCTGATAACAAATCAATAATAAATTAATGAAAGTATTGTTTTTTACCCTTTTAAAATGTACTATGAATGAATTCCATTTCGACTAACCAAAAAATAAAAATTAATTTATAAAATTGTTACTTTGTAATTTATACATATCTGTGGAATGAAACAAGAAAATCTTGTTGCAATTTATTCTGCTAATAAATCAAAGTAGAAGATGGGATTAAATTTTTTTTTCAACATCATTAAATACTCTGACTTTATTCACACCTACAAGAAAATTGAATGCAGTGAAACGCAAAAGCATTTTTCTTAACATCTTCAGAAAAATAGTGAATAATTTCATAAAAGCCGAGAGAAAGGAAGAAAAAAACATCTATCACAAATTAAAGGTACAGCAAATCTTAGTAATTAGCATAACCGGTCATCTCTCAGCATCATCTTAAATTTGTTTAACGCAAAACAACATGTCTCAACTCTCGGATCATCTCCCAGATAAACCACCGTGGAAATCGCCGCAGGTGAACGGTTTCTTTTTTGTAATGCTTTTTTCTTTTCTACTGCCCCCTCAGAGAAGTTTAATATTAAGAATTGAAAGTAAATAGATTTGATTTTATAATTAATCGAACATTCGCTCTCCTTGGCACAGTGCCCACATATGTGTTCAGATGCGATTGCATGCGTGTTTCAAACTGTGAAATTATGAGAAAAGCATAATTTCAAATTGGGTATAACATTGGAAAATTGCGAAACAATTTTTCATCCATTTATGGTGCCATATGTAAAACAGCAAAATTTGATTAATTTTTCAATTATTTTGCAGCTGTGGTAGTCCGCGCTTAAAAATAAGGGACCGTAAATAGAACCATTTGAGAACGTGAACAATTTATAAACTTTTAATTCAAACTTTGAACTGTCCGCAAAGTCATCAAATTAAATTAATCAATATGTAATCATGATTATTTTATTGGAAATAAAAACAAAATATTTGTCAAACGTGACGGTGCAGAATGTTTAGAATTTGTTAAGAAATATGCAACAACATCCTTGAAAAATATGTGAAATTGGCTGGCGCCATAAGAGAATTTATTGAGAGACTAGTAAGTATAAAACTGAAAATATCGCGGAACTGAGAGACGATCGGGGATACGGTAAAAATAAATTATTTTAAATTTAGCAAAAACGCCACGTGATTTTGTTGATACGATTTTTTGGGGCGGCGCCGAAATTAATAGGCTTAAGCGTTTTTCCGACTTATTTGCGGCGTTCAACCATCGTCTGAAATTTCTCAAAAATGTTTGACAACATTAATTGAATTGGTGCGCCGTCAACGTATCAGAAAAGCTGGTGGAACGTCGCTATTATTTATTTATTATTTTTGAGAAAAAAATATTTTTAAAATTAAGATATCTAGAAAGGACGCAGAAATTAACTTGCTTTTATAATACAATTTAACTTTGTTTAAATGTATTATAAGCAATGCTAAATTTTAAAGCCCTAAAAGCTAGCGTTTACACCAGGGATCAAAAATATTCATTATTACTGAAATTTAAAACAAACAAATTATCCCTTTATATCAACCTATGCTTACGAACTAATTTTTATTTTGCGATCGTTCGATTTATTATGTAATATTTAGTTTTTGATTCGGTAAATAAAAGTTACTTCTAATTACTTAATTATATTGTGTGATTACAATCATTTATACAGCATAAAGAAAGAAATCACGAAAAGTTGTAGGAGGATTTCCGGGAGCCGTGAGAATGGTTACCACATTCGTTTATGCTTTTTCCTATGTCCGAATGATAATTATAAATAAAAACAAAATGCTCGAATAAAACTAATAGCACCCGTAAGGTGGAATGCTATTTTTTTCTTCAATCGTGATTATTTTCAGATCACCTATTAATTCAGCTATTTATGGACGGAATGTTTGCGTTTAATTGTTTAAATAAAAATACAACAACAAAAAAAATAAAAAATAAAAAATATAAACGACAGTTAAAATTTCCGAAGAACTTTCAAGATCACTATCTCAAGCGGATCTTTAGATCCGGGCATGCAATTACGTTTGTAATAAGCATAAGAAATAGTTCCAAAAAAATTTACGTCGATCAAACCGGTTCGTGCGATTTTTAACTGCTCAATGAACCAATTTAATCTCTTTTTGTTATAATTCGAAAATATACTGGAAAACACTGCCTTATTTTATGGTATAAAAACGGTAGAGGTGAAAAAAAATAATATAAAATAAAACAAAATAATCATGTTATTCTACTTCGATTTTTGAAATTTTTGTGTAGGTGTAAAAATTCCTTTAAAAGATTCCGAAAAAAACCATTTGTACAAAATTTTTCCAGCAATCTGTTTTTAGAATTTTCAGAACGGAAGCTGAGGTAAATAAATTGAAAGATTTTCGGAAGAAGTTTGGGTGGGTAGATGGAGAATCTTTTTTTAGGCTCCATAAACAGATAAAAGCGTGCGAGGTGGTGGGTAATTTTGTTATTGATTGGAAATCAATCAAAGCGCTATCTGCGGTTTGTTTTATGGATCGGGGCTCAGAATAACTTTTAAGTGGGTTTTATGGGAGCTCTAAAGCAAAGCTAGGTGATGCTTCGGCGAGGGGACTTTTCGATTTATGTTCGATTTTTCGTCAATAAACATTTAAGAAACCCGAACCACAAACGTAGTCTAAAATAGGTACGGACACACCTGTTCTATACCCGACTGAGGCACGATGTGCCGCAGTAAACATTTGTATTGTTAAAGTATAGCCACGTATTACTCCTAACGCACCCAAAATAGCTCAAATGACGCACGGTGCGTATTTTTAACTTTTTGTGCCCGCTGTGGGCGCGTATGTGTCTGCAAAACGCCGTTGTTTTACTTCTTTTCCATTTTTTCGCTATGAGCTAAATTTGCGTGTGTATGTGGCAACGAAAATGTTTACTCGATTGCTTGTAAATATCACACAATATTTAATATTAATAATAATAATAATAAACAAAATAATAATTTATTTGGGATAAGTACAAAGTCCTAGCTTTACAATGTACAATACCTATTTAATATTAATATTAACCAGTAGAAAGTTTATATGTAGAAAAGAGATAAAAAAAATAACAGTAAAAAGATCTTAAAGTTGCAAGTGTATACATATATAAAAAAAGGCAAAAATAACTAAGCAACAAATAACAATATAAGTAAACTAAGGTTACAGTGAGCAATTTTTTTCCTTAACAACAAAAGCCGAAATCCACTTGAGTCGAACAAATTTTAAAATGGTTTTCAGAGTATAAACAAAGGACGAAAGATGCCTTTCCTTACTGATAATCAATTTTCAAATTACTATCATTTAATGGCCGTATTTTTCAAAATCAATTTTCCTTTCGGGCTCTTTCGAAATTTATGTTTCAAAAAATTTGGAGACGGTGTGCCCTATGACGGTTTCATTTGTTATTGGAACCTTTAAAATAGTTTCGCCACATTAAAAGAAATTTGCCACAATAAGAAATTTTCAGCCACTATTTTCAGGTAGAAATTTTGTTGTGTTTTTTGTTCAGTGTCCTTCAAATTACTTTTCTTCGAAAATGTTGGCATTTGACATTTAAATAACTTTGGAATATCCCCACTAGTTGAGAACCGAACCTTAAGTTTTATCTATTAGGGGTACCGGTTAATTCGTGCGGTTTTGTAACAGATGGCGTAACTTGTTTTATATTCCAGTGATTCACCTTTCCAAATATGTGTTGGAAAGCTACTGTCATATAGTTTCAGAATCAGTATGTGTTATTTAGCTGAAGCGTAAACAACAATACTTTTTTTTAATCTGAAAATGTCGAATTTTGTGCCGAATAAAGTGTTTTTGCGGGGAGTACTTCTTCATTACTTCAATATGAAGAAAAAGGCTCCCGAAAGTCATCGTATTTTGGTGGAAGTGTATGGTGTGCATGCTCTAGCTGAGCGTACGTGCCAGAAGTGGTTTGCACGGTTTAAAAGTGGCAATTTTGACTTGGAGGACGATGAACTGCCCGGACAGCCAAAAAAGTTTGAAGACCACGAATTGGAGACACTGCTCGACCAAGATCCATCCCAAACGCAAGAAGAACTTGCAAAATCACTTGGCGTCGCTCAACAAACCATTTCCGATCGTCTAAAAGCAATGGGAATGATCCAGAAGGTAGGCCATTGGGTGCCGCTTGAATTGAAGCCAAGAGACGTCGAACGCCGATTTTTCGCGTGTGAACAACTGCTTCAACGGCACAAAAGAAAAAGTTGTTTGCATCGAATTGTCACTGGCGATGAAAAGTGGGTCCATTACGATAATCCAAAACGTCGGGCAACGTATGGATACCCCGGCCATGCATCATCATCGACGGCCGCTCAGAATATTCATGGCCTGAAGGTTATGCTGTGTATTTGGTGGGACCAGCTGGGTGTGATCTATTATGAGCTGTTGCAACCGAATGAAACGATCGCAGGGGAAGTCTACCGACGACAATTGATGCGTTTGAGACGAGCACTGCGCGAAAAACGGCCGGAATATGAACAAAGGCACAGCAAGGTAATTTTGCAACAGGACAATGCTCGGCCACATGTTGCACAGGTCGTCAAAACCTACCTTGAAAGGCTCAAATGGGATGTCCTACCCCACCCGCCGTATAGTCCAGACCTTGCGCCATCCGATTACTATCTCTTCCGATCAATGCAACATGGCCTGGCTGACCAGCACTTCTCCAATTATGAAGAAGTCAAAAATTGGATCGATTCGTGGATAGCGGAGAAGCCGGCCGAATTTTTCAGAAAGGGTATTCGTGAATTACCAGAAAAATGGGAAAAGATTATAGCTAGCAATGGACAATACTTCGAATAGTAAATTTGTAACCATTTTTTCACAATGAAGCTTCAATTTTCGAAAAAAAAACGCACGAATTAACCGGTACCCCTAATAGGAACCGTTGACTATTCCGAATCTGACTTGTAATTTGTTTTTCTCATTCTGATTGTAACTTGATTGTAACTCTTTAAATAAATGCAGAAATTGTACTCGGTTAATCTTCCAATAGGAAAGAACAAAACAAAAACCACTTCCCCAATAAATCAAACAGCACCATCCTGAAACATTTATCATATTTCTTTTTGGTCCATCGGAAAGGGCAGCATCGCATGTCTTTCAAATCTGCAAAGATGCATCGTTTCCTTTCTTGAAAAAATATCTTTAGCTGCATCCCTTCAGAAGTGGAAATCAAGCCTTTGATCTCAGAGTTTTATTTTTTTTTAAAAATGTTCTGTTTGCATTAGGAAGATACCTTTTCTGAATTTATAATCTTTTAACACGACACCAAGGGTTCTCTCGGTCAATGGAAGTGCACCGCCGTATTTTTGCACGTCTACTCCATTAAAACGAGCTCTTGGAACTGAGCAAAAGGATTTAGGAGCTTGACGAAATGTTCAAGTCTAAACAATTGCGTTAATATACACTAGCTTGAGCTTGTTAAAACTGAAAGATTGTTTTATATCTGGTCGTGTAAATATTTTACAGGCAAAGAGTCACAGGAACGCCCGTTTTATACTCAAAACAGGCACGGTACACCGAAGCAAAACTATAAGTTGTTAAAATGTAGACCGAATCGCACCACGCATAACTCCTAACGCATCCAAAACCACTCAAATAAGGCACGGTGCTCATTGCGACCACAAAATTGCGTATTTTTAAATTTGCGTGTTTGCTTTGGGTAAATTCGTTAGGCCTGAGCGAATAGTGGGTATACGCATCGAATCGAATTGTGTGGTGAGATTCTATTTGAAAGATTCGCAAAATCGAATATTCAACTTATTTTTGAGTAATTCGAAAAAAGTGAAAGGAAATATAACAATAATCTTTATTTCATATACATTTTTGTTTTATTATAGAAAACAAATTGGAAAAATATCATGAATTATATTAATTTAGGATCTTACATAAAAATGTCAAATAGCACCCAGATTGAAAAAGACAATATAAGTATTATATTATATTTTGCTAAAATTTTTAAAACATGAAATTTTAATGAGTCATGAACTAAGTCAAATTTTAAATAAATATTACATCAAAAAGTAATGAGAAAAGATTTAGGACCGCTACAGCATTTCGGAATCTTTCGTTTTCTGAAACATAATTTTTCTAGGTTCCATAAAAGAGGAAAATCGATGCAGGGCTAAAATAATTGTCAAAGTATCCTTTTTCATTGATTTTTACCATTCTGTCCAACATAATAAAGGCATGCTTCGGAAAACTACAAGTACCCGACGAATTTTAGTCCTAAAAATCTTCACAGTACTGCATTTCAAACAAGAACACAAAAATTATGGCCTGATTTATGGTCTTTTTCATTAAAAACCTTTATTTATTTTTATTTTGAAACACTTTATTAAATACTTAGACTTGCAAAAATTCAAATAAAATGAGCTTTATTTTCAAATACTCAGATTTTCAAGACTGATACTAGAAAAATTATTAAATAACAATTTCTATAGTGGTTTCCATCTGAAAAAGTATGTCAAGTAGTAAAATGACTAAAAGCGGGATCCCAATGTATCCAGTCCGATCCGTTTCGAAGAGCTGTCAAAGTTGAACACATGTAGTGCTATGGATGAATTTCAACTTTTGCCGGAACGACGGAAAGCATAACCTAACAAATGAATTACCGCACAGTCAGTTTGCTTTCACAGACAGTTGTCAAACGACGGTTTGCATCGGACAAATTGTAACCACATGTCCGTCGGGTCGAAACGGAGCAGACCGTATCGGATCGGATCGGAACGGTGCGGATACATTGGGATCCAGCCTTAACGATATATTATTGTTATTATTAAAAACAATTTTGCACTTTTCGATTTGTTTTGAATAATTTGAAATATTGAATATTCCATGCAACTTCCGAATCGAATAGAAATATTCAATTTTGCGAATTATGCAAACAGTCCCAATTTTCATGCTTCCTGCGGTGGCGTATTCCTTTACTATATGAGCTAACCTTGGGCACGTTTATATCGCCAAATTTGGGCGAGTATGCGTTGACGAAAAATTGCTTGTTCGAATTTTTCTCAAAGAAATTTTTAAAAATTGATAAAACTAAAGATATAAAAATAACAGGTAGTGACTACTCAACTGGTGAAAAACCCTCAAGTTACCAAACTGGCACCGCTCCATTGCAACGAATGATATTAAAGATAAAAATACCTTCATGTTCCGCAATTTGTAATTAAGAATTATGGAGAAAAAATGCAATAATTAACATTATTCATCGCCGGAATTCGCTGAATTACCAGTGCAAGTAACCAGCAAATAAGACAGAAAAAATAAAAATTCGGGATATGTATCTTCGAACTGTGGGTAAAAATCTAATTTGAGGTTCACAAAATTTTCTGGTAAGTCGTTCTCTAAGATCATTTGGGGAGTTAATACAAAAAAACAAATGTTAATAGACAGGTTTATACAAATCATGATCCGGGCTTCACTGGTACTTTGGATTTTGTGTGGGTACAAATAACTGTTTTTTGCTTGATAGTAAATCAAATAAAAGATGACGTAAAACTGAAGTTACGCTATTAAAAACAATACCCATCGGCTGAAATTTGCAATGTTTTCGTTTTATGTAAGTTTTGATGGAACTTCCGTTAAAAGTAAGGTTTTTATGAAAAATAGACTTTATTTTTCATAATCAAAAGAGTCTCTCTCATGCAATTTAATTAAATTTAAAAAAAAAATGGCAATGATAAAAGCTTGCGATTGATTGAATCCGATTTGTAGTTCCACTTTAAATGAAACGAATTTCTGGAATTTCACTTCACGATAAATTCCTTTTGTGCATTGACAAATGATCGTTACTCTGCAACTTTTTTACTGTATTGAGGTGGCATATCACGGATTTGCTAATGAAATAAAGTAATTTATTTTTGCTTTTCTTCAACACATTGCGCTATGTACATACATATGTCACTGTATTATGTTGTATGTCACACCTCAAAATCCGAAAAGTTAGAACATAATAAACTCTAGAGGGCATTCTTACTATTTGATGACAATAAAAGTTATCAATTTACACTTGCGGTCATAAAAACCGCACCACTTGAAATTCATAAGAAAAAATTGAATAAAAGGATATCTACTTTTCCGAATGGAATAATTCTTTACTACAATAATCAATAGTAACTCGTACACAGTTTGACAGAATTACGTTTGCCTACTGCCTTTTGTTTGGAAGAAATTTAAGAAAGGTTAACTATCAATTTTCATACTTTATTTTTATTTACATTTTTATTACATTAGTTATGAAACTAGCGGATAATTTGGAATACTTTTTATTTATACATAACTTACACTTAATTTAAATTATATGTACAGTGTTCAGTACCGCGTTGCTCCCCCTTTGGCCGCAATAACCGCTTCGATCCTAGAAGGCATTGAGTCCACCAATATTTTAATGATGTCGTCCGTTATTTCGTTCCTCCACACAAGATCCAGCACTTGATTTAGCTTCCTTTTGCTCTCCGGTTTGTGTTCTGCTGCTTTCCGTTTCATAACATGCCATAGATGCTCGATGGGATTCATATCGGGCGAATTCGCTGGTCAGTCGAGTCTCTGAATTCCAAGATCAGAAAATATTTTTTCGAGCTGGAAAAAAAAGAGGATACATTTTTTGTTTTTTTTATTTGAAAATGAAGAAGACATATGGCAGTTTATATGCCGTACTATACTTACCGATTTGGCACGATGGCAAGGTGCAGAATCATCTTGGAAAATGACTTCTTCAGTAAACGAAAGATGCTCCTCCATGGCTGGTATCAAAAATTGCTTTATGACTTCCCCGTACTTCTGAGCGTTCATGGTTCCATCAACGAAGTGCAAAGGACCTAGAATGTAGAAAGAAAAACATCCCCAGACCATTTGACTTTGAGGAAACTTCACCGTTCTAATTGTGCATTCATCCTTAAACCTTTCTCCTGCTGAACGTCGCACGTATGGCAAATTGTCCGCGCACAACAAGTTGAATTTGCTTTCATCGGACCAAATCACATGTCGCCAGTCTTCCTGCGTCCAATTTTTGTACTTCTTCGCCCATGCTAGACGAGCCGCCTTCATTTTCTTTGTCAACATGGGTTTTTTCGCTGGTCGTCTTCCATAAAGTCCCATTTCTCGTAGCCTTCTACGGATTGTTTCAACGCTAAGATCGACTTGATGATAGTCCCTCAGCTCTGTCCTCAAACGGACAGCGGATTTAAAGCGATCCTTCAAACTCATCCGTCGTAAGGCCTTGTCCGTCCTTGCATTTGTCTTTCGTTTCCTTCCAGATCCTTTCGTCCTCTCCAGAGGGTCCAAATTCTCTTTTTTTTCACTAAGCGAACGATAGTTGAATGGCTGCACCCTATTGTAGTCGCTATCTGACGATACGACAGACCTTGATCTACCAAAGTCAAAATTTCGACTTTTTGGTCTCGGGTCAACTGCTTGTATTTTCCGGCCATTTCACTTTTTTTCACTTTATCGTTATCACCACTGAACTTGAACTGAATATCCTTTCACCGAAAGGGTTGCTTTTATACCCCCTTAGAGCAGGTCAAATTATTGCATCCCTCCCCCTACCCTACCTCCTTCAATTATGGGCATTATTGAAACTACCTGCGTGGTGCGGTTTTTATGACCGCAAGTGTAAATGTATAATTTGTTTTAAAGCACGCAAAACTCCCACGATTTGATAAGAAAAATATATGTATTTATATATCCAACGTTTCTTATAAAAAATATTTTATATTTATATACATCTTCGGCCATATGTAAAAAATGTAACGTTCAATTTGAAATAATCAGCCAATTTTACTGTTTCTTCCATTAAACAACAGACAGATATGTATCACAATGTCGTTATATTTCACAACAATGAGGCATATTTTAAAATATTACATTCGTTTCAACCCCTCATCTTACACACATATCGCCGTTAATTATCCTAATGTGTCTATCACGTGAAAAGCATACTGCATCATGTTTTATGGTTTTATGCACTCATTGGGCCGTTCCACACTAGCCTCATTTTGATGCACTCGGTGGCAGCGCACCGGTATCTTTCGAAAAATTCGAATTTCATTTCGAACAAATTGGAAATCCTCTTGATTTGCCTGGCAGTCAGCAACGAGGACGGTGCTAAGGCTCGTTGAAGCGATGCTCTGGGAACTGGGTGCGTGATCGAGCCAGGTAGAATTTCCCCGGCTGCTGTTACGCATGCTTTGATGAATGTTTTGGGTCTGGGAGGTTGAAAAATTTGACAGTGCCAGGCCAGGGACAATAAAGACATTTGTGAGTCCTTAAACCCGGCTCGTTTTTTCTTTTAGCTTTGAAAAGACAAGTGCACATACTTTTCCCCGATGGGGTTAATTAATTATATGTTCTTATATATGCACACCACTAAATTAAGGGAAAAAAGATATTTTTTCTAGTAAAAAACATCCTAATTCAGAGTATTGCGATATCAGCATCAAGTGTTCGTTATTTGTTTCGTGTTTTTTGTGCTCAAAAATGTCTTTAGAAGAACGATGCTAGTTTCAGCAGCGGCTGCAGCTGCGTTGTTAATAGCATCAAATGATAGTTCTGGTGAGAATAGTACATACTGTCCCAAGAGAAAATTTTGGGATAAAGAATGTAGGAATTTGCGGGATATGAAAGGGAATTATAAACATATTCTGAGGGATCTGCGTATCTCGGATTGTGGTGATGCAATAAAATGTATAAGAATGGATGAAAATTCCTTTAATTACATTTTGCGACGCATAAGTACAACAATCTCTTAAACAGACACACGTTTAAGGCGAGCTGTTCCACCAGAGGAGAAGCTAGCAGTAACATTAAGGCCACATATCGGGAAAAAATTTATTGAAAATTGATTTTTTTATTGATTATTGATGTACAACTATTCAAAAATGTGTACACAATTTTTCAAATAAATCTCGCTAATAATAAAGATCTTACACCGCATAATAATAGTCTAAAAATAAAAGGTAATATTGATATTTCATATTCCGAACTTTCAAAGGCATTTATCTCAAAACACAATCTTTCAACACGGGACCCGCACGATAGCGGAAAAAGTAGTTGATCGATTTTCAAATTTTTTTCTACCTTTTTCGTTATGCAATTCAATACATCTTAAGCCTCAATGAACTTGTTGGATAAATTATTTTAGTTTTTACACGCTCAAAAAGGATCAAAAATGACCATCCATTTTGGAACTTTTTTTCAAAGTCATATAAATTTCTTAATTTTGAATATTTTTTTTTTTCAATGGGGGTTAAGATGAGAATTTTAGTGCCTAAATTAACGTGCATTTTTTGTCCGACGACCCAGAGGCGAGTTATGATGCGGGGAGATTTCCACCTTTTTTTGAGGCAGCAATTTTAAACGCTATCTTTAACAATGAAAAATTTTACAAAAAAAAAATATTTTGTTATAATCTATAATAATGCAAAAATGTGTGTAAAAAATATTTTGTTATTATCTATTAAAATGTTTTTTAAATCGTTTTTCAAAAAACGTGTTATTTTTACTCAAAACTCCCGATGTGTGGCCTTAAGATTTCTCGCCACTGGTGAAATTAACTGCTGAAGCCTTGTCCCAAGGCCGCAGGTACAGATAAGCAGCAAAGGGTACTGGTCAGGTTGCACTCGGTGCAACCAAAGTGATACTAGTGCGGAGTTGATAGTTAAACCACACCTGGTCAAAGAATATGGAACCTAGTTACAAAGAATATTCACTCTAATTTTGCTACGCAATTTACCACCTCCATGATCACTTTTCAAGAAAATAAAACAACAAATTTACCCATTAGTCGAAAAGAGAGCTGGTTCCAGTTCCAAATTCTCGTTTAAATTGCCTAATAAGCAAGAAGGACGGCATTAGTTACAAATACCGACAAACACTACGCAACAAGAGTTTACCTATTACTTTGTGTCCCAGCAAAACATTGGGTTTTTCTATCATTGTGTTGGTGGCGACTCGGCCGTGCTTTTCAGAGAGGAGGTTCACATATAGGTTTGTTTAAGTTTTTTCAACATAGGATTTCCTTATGCGTACCGGCGGCGAATGCTAAACCAAATGCGACTGTATGCCGATGCGCCTGGCGATCAGATAGCTTTACAGGACAGGGTGCTTCATTCCGATTGAGTTTTTACTGAATTTATGCTAAATGGTTGCATATTAGACCAATTATTTTTAAATTGTCTTACGAATATATAAAGAAATTGCGCTGAAATATATAGTGAATTAATAATTAATTTTTGGCATAAAGAACCACTTATATTTACAAAATTTGTGCGTTTATATTTTTTGGGGACACTGTAGCTCTGTATCAATTCCTCTAAATTCCAAGCCCTTCCCCAGCATTATTTCTCTCGTTTTCACCACAATGGGTAAGCATGCTAACGACTTCTAGCAAGATCGTGGGGTTGGGAGAAATAACGGTACCAAGGTCACGAAAAATGAGAAGCTAAATTACCGGAGTAAACAGCTCTTGTAACGTAGGTCTATAGTCTTTGCCCTGGTACATATGGTTTAACCGATTTGGTATCACTTGAGAGCTCTTTCGCCTAAATTCAGGTAAAGTCTCACAAAATCGGCTCTTTCGCTGCGCAATCATTTTCGAAACGCCCATATCTTCGCAAAATAGTCTCTCAAAAATGTGTTTTCACACGATTCAATTTGTGTGCATGTTCGAAATCAAAGTGATACCAGTGATACTATCAACGAATTGATGCACCCAGCGTGGAATGCCGGCTTTGTTGCATTTTTTCGATATTTTTGTGTCATTTCTGTCCAAGGAACAATAAGAGGGATCATAGGCACTATATTATTTTGCAATTTTCTGTAGAATTTTGAAATCTTATTCAAGTTCTTTGGAAAATAAACTAATATCAAAGTAATCATAGTCTTATTCCCTGCATAAAATTGATGCTGGGACATACATACGTACCTGAACTAGGCACGAAAATTTAAAATTTTTGTAAATGCGCATCGTGCCTTATTTGGGCCATATTTGGTCCTACTGAATTTTTACTCGGGTATCGATGCATTTCGTTTTATCTTCGTTTGAAAAAAATGTCCTTAATTGCCTTAATTAAAGCGAAAAAAAGGCATTCGTATAAAAAATTCTAAAAAATACAATTTCGTAATTTAGTTGGCCTAGTTTTTTAATGCTAGTGAAGTACAAATGTGTCGGTTTTTTTTCATTTGCAATAACTTTATGTAGTAAGGAATAATTTGTTTAATATTCTTTTTATTTATTTTTTTTTTTGAAAATTTAAATCATAGCAAAACCGTTGCTCAAAATAATTAACCTAAATTCCTTTAATTCCACTTCATTAAAGCCTGGCTTCTAAATTTAACTTTTCTTAGAAAAAATTTTTCCTTTAAGTAATTTTGCTATTTAGGATTTGAGTTTTGTCATTGAGATGGTGCAAAATTGTGATGGAATTTTTATTTTTATTTTATTGAGGGTGAAAATCAAAATGTACATAAACTTACAGAAAAATTTGTGAAAGTTAGTTGTAGAAGATTTACATTTAATCATATTATGATTTTGTCTTTTTAATCTCATATGTGCTTAATTCAAACTTTTGGGATGTGTCCTTAAATTTAAGAATGCGCCCTTTCGGTACGTACCAAATCAGGCACGAAAAATTAAAAATACGCACCACACCGTGTTTCGTTTGAGCCTTTTTTGGGTATGCTAGGAGTCATAAGTGACCAACTACAGGGTACATTTTAACATGTTAAAATTTTTGCTCTTGTGCATGGCGCCGCATTCGGGTATAGAATGGACGCATCTGTGCCCCTTTTGGGCTACATTTGGGCTTAGAACTTTTTTTTCGGGGCATTATATTGTTATTATTATATCATTAATAAGGAATTAGCAATTATGGGAGTTATGTTTCAATAGTTTTTGAATAAATTTGACAAATTGTGAACGTACTTTAGCAGCATCCGGAAGCGATGTCAATCCCAGTCCTTGCATAACAATTTTTTTGACACGATGAAAATCGCGAGGTTTACTTTTTGTCCGCGTAGAGCGATCTGAACTTTCTTGAAAGCGCTCCGCCAACTGCTTTCTACTAAAAAGTGTCCTCTTTTTTAAGGCTATCAGTCTTGCGCTACTAATGTTGGTAGTACTGTTATCACTTTTGTAAGTACTTAGGTATACTATGATTTCACTATCATTACTACTTCTATTGAAATTTGTGTTACTCCTTAAACTAAATTCACTACAACTGGTGAATGTTGCTAAAATGAGTATAATGAAAAATGTTTCAATCAGATTGCAATTAGTTCGATAAAAATTTGGGCATTTGAATGGATTCAATTTCTTGTGAGTCTTAAAATTTTTCATTGTTTTTAATGTTTTTCGGATTTGTCGAATGTAACAGCCACTAAGCATTTTTGTACGTATTTTACACTTTATAATTAATAATTACTTAAATTTTATTATGTAAGTGGACGTCCTAATAATTATTTAAAACACTTTTTTTTAATTTATTCTTAAACATTTTTTCAAAACAAAAACAAACATTTATTTTAAATTTTACTGAAAATTTTGAATGTTTCAGTTTTATCATTGCGCACTTTTAAGAATTAATATATATATTTATATATTGTATATATTTATTTATTTCATTTTGTGTTTTATTTCCGCACTTTTAATGTGTTTTCCTCTCTTTTTATAAATAAAATTTCGTGGAACTAAAGTGGATGCAAAAAGAAACAAGGGGCACTGTTGTACTATCGAAAGAAATCAAAATTTCACTTCCTTTCACTTAATACGAAAAATATTAGGATGCAATGTTTTGATAGAAAAAGTTTTCCAACAATAACTTTACTTTTAAAGAAATATAAAAGAAATATGACAATTTCCGTTATGATATACAAACAAAACTGCGCGATTTTTCCATATAGAGGTAGTGTGATCTACTTTCAAAAGACGTTAAAGATTTCGGTTAAGACGGTTTCGCGAAAGGTCTTAAGATTTGTTTTTTTAAATTTATTCGTATATTTTCATCATATCAGCATGCTACCGCCGAACGAGAGCAACTGAACCGAGTCGTGGGTACAAATTTGTGTAAAGGCCGGGGATCGCCCCGTGTGTCGTCGTCGTCTTATGACGACACTAAGCAACAAAAGGCGCACATATTTCCACAATTTTTGTTATATAAATGTAAAAAAACTTCACCAAAATCCCACATTTGCCTCTCTGTCTAGCTTTAGAGCTGAGAGAGTCTACCTCAAAAATTACCTTAGCGGGCCGCGGAGCACCACCGCCGTTGCCGCTGGCGCAGTTTTGCTCAGTCATCTGAACGAATGTGGGAAAATTCTGAGAAGTGGGAAAAACCACACAATCTCAGAGGAAAATAAAACGACAACGAAGAAAGCAGCTCAAGAGCTCAAGCCATAGGAAAGTCTTAACGCCAGCGACTTGTGGAGCCATTCAAGTAATTTTGATGACATACCAAACGACCGACCAACTTGGGCCCCGTCAGTCTTCTCGCAGTCTGTCCGGCGCTAGCATAGAATTAAAACGAGCCCTACAGCTTCTTAAAGACAACAAGGCTAATTTTGACCGAGCTTTTCGAAATTCACGTGATTAAATTACGTCCCCGAACGATATTTGGATATAAGTATACATATATATAAAAATAAACTTTAGGACATTTTAAAAATTTGGTGTATTCCAATTCAGAATTTGAAAAAAAATTGTTTCGTTTCGTCATTTTATCGTTATTATGTATCCTTTCGAATAATTTCTCGAAAGAAACATTTTTATAATTTAAAAATGTTATGTTAGGCGCGATTTTCTCGAAAACCATATTTTTCGAAGTTGTGTAATTTATAACTCTCGAACGAAATAAGATATTGACTTAATTTTTTATTCCAAAATAGACTTACGTTATTCCATCTTATACCTGCACAACACAGAATCATATTATTTGTATAACTTCCAACTATTTTCATGTATTGTATGCAAATTAAATAAATACCCTACTTAATTTTGTTTTTCCATAGTGAAGTGTGGAAGAAGGTGTAAAATCTACCTCTCACCACTTCCACTTATATTCTATTATTATTGGTATTTTTTTGTGAAAACTCTTGAAACAACAAAAGAGGTTTGGTGATAGGGCTTTATGTTTAATTAAAATCTTTTTAGGGCAACTGTTTACTCCCCCATGGTGTGAATATCGTCGCAGTTTCTCCTTCCCGCCCTTTTCTTATCTACAATTACGTTGTGGATGAAAGGGCTTTAACCTTGTGATATAAAAAATTGTCGTAATTTATATAAAAGTCTAGCCTTACAGCGACAATATATACATATGTTTTTATATATTGTATATGTAAAAGGCGTTATTCTCCTCAAAGAAATTGTTTCCGACCCCAGGGTGTGGCATCAATTTAATTGCAGCTGCATAGATGCATAATAATTTTTTGTTTGTACCCTAAACATATATAAAATGAGATTTTATTATTTTAAATAATTGCTTTTCTCAGTTACCTATTAGGAGGTTATTTTTGGTTCAGAAAAGATTTAGTTTGGGATCTCCCTAAGAGTTTTGATAAAACTTGTAGGATGTAGGATGTATTCTGTGAAAGTCTTGTTGTGAATTGTTTAATTAAGGACATTTCTAAACAATATGTTCCAAATTTACTAAGACTTTTTTATTGATGTCCAGAAGGAACATTTTTACAAACAAATTAGTAGAGCATTCTGGCGGAAAACTATCACTTTTGAGAATTTTGAAGAAATAATTTAGAAAATAATAGGCAGTCGACAACATTTTCATTTTGCATATCGAGCCCTTTTGACCCTTGATCCTCAGAGCCTGTTAAAACGTAATTGAGCAAAGTCTATTTTATGTAATCCGTAGCAGTCGTAAAAATTAATTAAAATTTTTAACAATTTTTAGAAAATACATGAAATCAGTATTAATAAATTTATTAAAATATCAGTTTTAGGTATAAGATGCAAATAACTTAAGTCTAGTTTCACATAAAAATTACAATTACTGAGATTTTATTTCGTTAAAAAGTTATAGTTTATATAGAGAATATTAAGAATATTAAGTATAAATATAAACCTGCAAATTTTTTCAATTTTCATGGATATTATTAAAAAGGTTGATTATAGCGATAAAATCGTTTTTTTAAAATTGTGAATACTACTTTTTAAAATTTCTTCTTTCTACCGACAAGCCGCAGGTAGTGAAGGGCATCCGCTTCGTTTACGTTTAAAGCCCGGATAAATTTGCTAGCTCACATTTCCAGACAAAGACTGACAAATGCTAATTACGTCTCATTACTGCGGTGCATAAAAGCCGCAAGAAAAATGCAATCAGTGGTATCTTTAAGCTGAATTTGTTGGGAGATCTATTAGAACATTGCAAAGGCAAAGAAAGTAAAAAATAAATAAATTAAAAAAAGTAAAGAAATAAATAACAACAGTGAGTTTTCCCATTCCGCTGGTGATAAAGTAAATTGCATCTAATTGTACCGCGGTTGCACTACTGCCTTAATTTCCTTCCTCTTTCATTAAAAAGATTAGCGGATGCGAACAGTCGGGCAGGGGATAAATTGCGCCTTCGATGCAAGTACACTTCTTAAAAGTCTGTCGAATTAAGAAAGAAAAGAAGAAAAACAAAAAAATTAGTAAAAAACTGCGAGCACCGCTTCCTCAGAATGTCCAAGGAGGCGCCTTAAGACCATCTCGTTTTCTTTAGGTTTGTTGGCTTATCGGGGAAAGGCAAAGTGGCGCGTTTTTCCTGCTGCTTTACAGAATTCTTTGAGGCTAAGTGAATTCGTAAATAAATGCAAAAATTCCAGCCCAATGTTTGTTCTTTTCCAGTCTATTTATGTTCCTGTTCTGTACAAAATCCATTTAATTATTTTTTTCATGGGACATTTTTCAAGTATGTATCAAAATATGTATAGCACTTTGTAGTCATATAAAAATTACTTAAATTTTTTTTTTGAATATACGAATTTATTAAGGTCGAAAATAAGTTTTTTGTCGAATATCTTACTGAGCTGAGTAACACTTTTTCTAGATAAAAAATTGGAATAATCAACAAACGATAAAATATTTATTCGATGGTTAGGAATACAAACGTATCTGACAAAAAATATGTATGCTCCATATTGAAACATAATATTTTTGTCACATCGTATCATCATCTCTGCTTGAAAACAAATCAAAATAAATAACATTATATTGAATTACGAAATTCAAAACTATATAAAGTAAAAACAAAACTTTCCTATCAACATATTCAATTGATTAATTAATGACAAATACAGTCTGAAATATAAGATTACATTAAAAAAGACGATCAAGTGCGAGTCAGACACGCACACAAAAGAGTTCCGTTCCTTCGTACAAGATTTAGCACTATTTATTTTCATGACATTGTATTTTTCGTTTGTTCACAAAATCAAAAACTAACTAGATAGATTATGTGCATATGAATGTGCACAGGCATGCTTCGCGTCTCTTGTATGGGGACCACCTTCCGCGCATTCAATGCAACGGCGATATAATTAAGCTTCATCACTTAGCTTTTTTATTAATTTTATCTTATTCTTATTTGTTGTTATAACTGCAATAGAAATACACCCTGTCAACATTTCAACTGGCTACCTATTACCAAAGACCATATAATCACAATTATATGGTCTTTGCTATTACGATTCATGAGATACAGTGTTATGGGTAACCTTGCAAAGGGGTCCGGTACAGATCGTACGGAGTCTGTAACGGAAAGAGTTCACGTAATATGATTCGTTGACTGCTGCAAAAGATAAATTTAAATGAAGATCATTTAATTGAATCTTAATATTTAATGCTCAAATATCGGGACCACCATAATTAAATCGTCACCTACTCTTATCAGTTCGGGATTCAAATATCAGACCACCGGAATAAGCAGTCAAGAACAAAGAAATGGAAATGCAATAAATAGATGTTGCAGGGGGGCTCCCACGATAGTTCTGACCAAGATCTTGTATTTGCCGCGAAATAAAGTCCTCGAGTCATCGAAATTGTTTTTTTAAAGAACTTACTCTATAAAAGAGAAAATTATACAGCTCGCTGACGGACAGACGAATGGACGGACGACCAACAGAGTCTTAGTAATAGAGTTCCGATGGCACAATTCTTGTACGGAACCCTAAAAATATCTAGTTAAATTCACTGGGTTTTAAGAAGAATAGCAATTTTACCAAAATCTTGGTATGTATAATATGGAAGGTTTGTTTGTTGCTCAATCAGGCCTAAACGCTGAATTCGATCATTTTGATTTTTTGGGTGAAGGTACTATACATTCCGGTCCAACATAAAGCATCCTTTTATTCAAAATATCGTACCCAAAATGACGGTCAAAAATGGTAAATATCAAGAGATTGCCACGAAATTTGGTTTTTAGGGGTTTTTGGATGTCCTTATTGCAAATCTATGTTCAGAGATTTGAAATTTAAGATTTAAGCGTCCAACGCTTTTCGAATTTCTACCAATTTAAGTGAAAGTTAGTTTATGTATTTATATTTGGGTACCACTAATTTCAAATGTATTACAAAAATTTAGCAATTTAGAGACACAAATTCGACCAAATAATCCTATAAATAATGCTGTGAAATTGTACCTTTACTATAAATATCAGAGATGAATGAAGAATGTACTACCAGCACCAAATTTAGTTAATTCTGGAAAAAATATCGTCAAAGTCAACGTTGAGGTGTTCACAGGGGTAGCCGGATTGGCTGGAATGGATTATTCTACTTGTTCTCCTGATCAATGTTTGTTTTTGAAAAACACCGTCCCTGTTTTGTGGGCTTTCTTAGTAAAGATACCGTACTCAAATTCGAACGCGCGTTCTAAAGTTATCCGTGCCACAGTTGGTTAGTGCCATGGATAGTACTAGGTCTGTTCGTGCGCTCTGTTCGTGCGCTCTGTTCGTGCGCCCTGCCAATTGTCAAAAAAAATCCAGAGCGCTCCATGGCGCTTTTAACTGCTCCCCGGTACGTAAACAGTTCCGAAGAAGCTTTCTAGAGGTCTGCATCAAAGCTCTTCTAATTGTAGAAATCCTGGCAGCCTTTCTCTTTTAGTTTACAAAATATTACCTCTTTCTTAAATGTACAATGCTTTTCCCATCCTATGATGAATGATGAATTATTTAAAAAGAAAAGAAAACTTTAACATATTACTTCAATTCACTTTTATCACTTAAATGGTACTTGACTCTTCCGAATTACTATGAAGTCGTATACAAAATACGTAACGCAAACATTTTCCAATTTTCGACCCCTTCCTCCCCTAAGCAATAGCACCACAAAGCCTCACGGGACTTCCTCTTCTCTCTATACCGTTACGTAACGATTAAATTTGTGAAGTAAGTACTTATATTGAATTTGTATCCGGAAAAGAGAGATAGCACGTTTCTGACGGAAAAAACGGTTTTTTTTTCTAAACCGCTGCTTGATTTTTAAAAATAAAACCTTTTGTTTTAGCAGAAAAAATTGTAAAGGTCCTAATAAAGATTTCCATCACTTAAAATCTTTTTTTTTATTTAGTGAAAAATTTATACAAAAACAAAATTGAATGATTAAATTTGCGCCACCTTGTATAATAGACGCTTCAATATATTTATGATTTTTTTCAGCAAATCTATTTATTTTTGTTATTTTTTGACACTTAATTCCAAAATTTTTTTACCAGAATAGTATTTTTCCTAATTCTAATAATAATTATTCTCTTTGAAGCAATAAAATAGTAAAAAAAAACAACCGTAAGCTTTAATTTTACTTTGACAAAGCCAAACTATTTACAAAAAAAGTGATAAGGACCCAACGAAAATCCGTCGGGGGATGCCATTTGCTGCCCTGAATTAACAATAGGAGAATATCAATTTAAGTCTACAATTATTTACGTATCAAACATAATTTCAATTAGTCATTTCATTTCCCCATTCCGTTGTGGATAAAAATTACAAAATACAAAAAACAAAACAAATATGCGAGGGACATTACTTCCAAAAATTCCCCGAAAATGTTCTATTAATCACCTACAAAAATGCAAAAAAGGTGAATGAGGTAAACACAAGTGCTAATTTTGGGGATTCCCACTGAAGAGACGGCGGCGTACGCCAAAATGCGTGAAAATATATAATAGCGGCTTATTAGGCGGATACACTCGCATATGGTGGGTATTATGCGAGGAAATAAAATTAATGTAACATACATATTTTTTTTTCAATTTAAGAAGTAAAAACGAACTAATCGCTTTCTAGAGCGTCAAATGTAGAGGTGTCTTTGGCTCACATTTATGCATTAGACGTAAACCCGAGTGTGGCTCAATGGTGCATTGGAGCGATGAATGCTTAAAATCTGTCTAATTCTTACGTTCTTTGATCCCGAAGAATCCCTTAATCGATTGTCCCGAAGAAAATGCATTAGAAAATCAATATACAATCTAAAATACATTCCTAGGAGATGATCTCACCTTAATTCGGTGGACCTCTGAACTACGCACGTTTTTCGTTACGTCGAATAAATTTTATCGCACCTTTTTGGAGATGAATCATCAATCAATGTTTGGAAAAGAGTGTGGGATGATTGCAACGTTTTGAGACCTTCGTTTAATCCAACGTGCCCCAAGGAGCGCCAACAACTTTGAACCGTTTATGAATCAAGATATTTTTTTTTTTTTTTTGTTTAGCTGCTTTAGAAAAAGAAATTATAACTGTCTTCTCTCTTTTCGTACCCGTGCATTTTGCCCACTCCTGCTGTTCTCAGATATGATTAAAGGCGGCATCAAATTTTACATCATTTTACGTTTTTATCAGTTTCGTACAAATTGTAGCTAAACGTGAAACTTGAAATGTTTAAATTAAAAAAGATAGAGGAGAAAACTTAACCATTTTTTCACCTTATACATATACATAAATATATAAGAGGCAACTCCCATTACCGGGGCTGCAAAAAATTAAAAATTTCATAAAATAAATATAAAGTAATAAATATTCTTAATCTATTTATTATATATATATAAAAATGAATGTTTATCTGTATGTCCTTTATAGAATCGTAAACTATGCATTTGATCATGTGATGATATTTAGCAAAGTTGTTGTGCATGAGCCCACGAAGGTTTCTCAGTTGGTACGACCAATTTTCCACAGAAAACTCGTATGTATATAAAAATCTCGTGTCACGGTGTTAGTGTTCGCACACCTCCGAAATGGCTCGACCGGCTTTTATGAAATTTTTTTTGTATATTTGGTAGGTATGCGAATAGGTCGTAAAGTATTTTTCAACTACCTATCCCTATCCCCCATTCTTTAATCCGGATTTTAGTACTTCTGTGTGAACAAAAAACCCCATTTTTCATTTTCCAAAAACTGATCCTAGCAGCCGCGTAGTTTGGTTACTATAGTTTCATTAAAACATTTGTGTATTGTTTCATACGAGTTACATTTGTGGTTTGATTCATGTGAATTACATTTGTGTTTTAGTGAGATATGTGTGTTTTGTGACAGCTAAAAGTTAGTACAGTTAAAAAATAACAAAGACATTATCGGAATTCTGGCATCGTTCTGTTAATTACAGTTTTTCTTTGTGAATAACAGTTTTTCTACATTTGTGCTTTGATTTTTGATTTATGTGTGTGTTTTCATCAGAAAATACAGCAATTTTGTCTAATTGTATGTGTGTCAAAATGAACAATGCCAGTAGAACACAAGGGGGCCCATTTGGGCCGTCGTACAAATAATGCAACAAACATGCGAAATAGTAGAGCAGAAAGAACATACGAAGAATGTCCTTAATGAATTAAGAAAATGAACGGTGGGTGATTTTAATTTTTATCGTCTACAGCGCTCCATTCTACTTTCCGTCATAGATCCCATCACCACATACCGGAAATCGAGCCCCGCAGCATTAATAATATAATTGGAATACCGGGAAACGCCAGGACGGGCAAGCTAGTCTTTAATAAAAATAATACGAAAGTATGTACTTAAAATTGCTATCCCAAAAGCAAAGACCATCATATATCTACATATATATGTATATAAAATCGAAAGTTGGTTTGTTTGTTTATTGCTCAATCGCTCCTAAACGCCGAGTCCGATCATTTTCATTTTTTGGGTGAAGATAATACATATTCTGGCCCAACATTTAGGCTACTTGTTATTCGCGAGCTTCAAAATGGCGGACCAAAGATTTCGGCCAAAAATTGAAAATATCAAACGATTTCCATGAAACTTGGTATTTGAGTGTTCTTATTGCCATTCTACATTCGGTCTTTGCCAAAACGATTGGTTCGATATCTTTTGATTTTTTGAAATTATGTACGACATTTTAATTTAACATGTATATATGTATTCTCCTTTTTATTGGCGTTTTCAAACTGGCGGAACCAAAAAAGCAGTCAATTATTAATTTACATTTTCAAGGTCTCTGCCAAATCAGTGGCATAGCCAATAATCTTGGCATACAGCTCAACCTGATCTTTTCGTTTGACCCCGTTAACTCGGTCGTCACCCGCAGTCCTCATCTACTCTCTACCCTAGACCCGTATCACCCACCTCTCTTCTTGTCCTTTTCTCTCGCACCTCCCCTTCTCCACTCCACTTCCGAGACATCTTACCACTTCAACTTCCGCGCAGGCGACTTCGATAAGCTTAATCTCTTACTCGGCCAATCACCCCTTCCCTCGCTCTCAGCTGAATCACAGCTTTCTGTTACTGATGCTCTCGACGTCTTCTACACCGTACTATTAGATTGTATGGCCCAATCTTTTCCCTATCAACCCCGGAAGTGCCATGCCTCCTCTCCCGCTTGGTACAACAAGGAATTTCGTTCCCTACGGAATAGAAGAAACAAGCTGTGGCAGGCTTACCTAATCTCTCGCTCCGACTGCGACCTCTCCGGCTACATCTCAGTGGCTTCCATCTTCTCCACTCGCAGCGACTCCTCTTATCAAGAGTACCTAAGTAGTAAGCAATCTACGCTTATCACCGACCCTAAACGCTTCTTCCAATTTATGAACATTAAAAGAAAATCCAGTGGCTACCATTCGAAGCTGAATGACTCTTCTTCCTCCGACCCTCACGTTATTGCCAATCTCTTTGCACTTCACTTTAGCCAATCCTTCAATGACCACTCTTTCGCGCCTGATGCCAGCTATTTCCATTTCTTGAGCTCAAGTCCTCAGACCACGCTGGCTTCCATCATTATTGACCCCGTAATGGTGGCAACCTCTATCAATACCCTTGTGGACGATCACAATCCTGGCCCCGATGGTATCCCTGCCATTGTACTAAAGGAGTGTGCCCAGCACTTGCTCCGCCCCCCCTTACCTTCATTTTTCAGTTTTCTATTACCCAAGGTATTTTCCCTGCCAGGTGGAAGGACTCTTTTATCATCCCCATCCGTAAGAAAGGATTTAAAAGTGACATTTCCAACTACCGTCCTATTGCCAAACTCTCCTGCATACCCAAACTCTTTGAAAGCATCATTTACAATTGTATGTTCTTTCATTGTAAATCCTTATTCTCCACATCCCAACATGGCTTCCTCAAAGGTAGATCAACTACCACTAACCTCGTCAACTTTGTTTCCACTACCCTCTGCGCCTTGGAAAACGGCGATGAAGTCGACGTCATTGCCACAGACTTTAGCAAGGCGTTCGATAAAATCTCGCTCAAGCTAATCCTTTTCAAGCTTCACTCCCTAGGCTTCAATCACCTCTTTCTTGCCTGGATAGAGTCCTATCTCGTTCATCGCAAGTATAAGGTCCTTTTCAGCTTTGTGTCCTCCAACTCTTTTGTGACCAACTCGGGAGTCCCTCAAGGTAGCCTTCTAGGTCCCTTACTTTGCATCCTGGCTATTAATGATGTTGAGCGTATTATCAAGCACTCTGACCTCTCCAACTACGCCGATGATATGAAAATCTCCAAACTTATTTCCTCTACCACGGGCACCCAATTGCTTCAACTCGACCTCGATAACTTTGGCACCTAGTGCCAAAAAAACTCTCTCGAGTTGAACATCTCCAAATGTCAGTGCATTACCTACTCCCGCAAACGTCTGTCTTCTTCTTCCAGAGTCTATCTGCTGTCCAGCCTAGCCATACCTAGGGTATCTTCTTTGCGCGATTTTGGTGTCATCTGCGACAGCGAACTAAATTTTCGTGACTACATCGACTGCGTGATTTCTAAAGCCAGCTCCACTTTTGGCTTTGTTAAGCGCTGGTCCAAAAAGTTCTCCAACCCCTATGTAGCCAAATCCCTATACATCACGTTCGTTCGGCCTCCTTGAATACGCCAGCCAAGTTTGGGCTCCCTCTCAATCCACGACCATCAATCGTATTGAAGCAGTCCAGCGCAGATTTCTCCGCTTTGCGTTACGTCTGTTCCCCTGGTCTGATCGCCAGCATCTCCCTCCTTATGAAGACCGCCTGATGCTGATTGATCTACAGTCCTTGTGGAAACGGCGCACAGTGGGCCAAAACGACTTGGCAGCTATCAAAAATCTGTAACTTTTGTTGTGTTAAAGATATCGTAATGAAACTTTGGGAAATATATCTTGACATTATGACCCTCTATGTGATAAAAAAAAAATTCAATTGGTTTACAGGGTGCCTCAAAATAAAGCAACAAAATTTGAATTTGTCAATAAATGAACTATTTATGTTTTTTTAAAAGTTTTAACAACATGTTTAACTTAGTCTTTAATTATTTCATTATCTTCATAACAATATTTAATAAAAAAAAAATTAATTTTACAAATATATTAAAAAACGAAATTTAAAAAAAAATTTATTTCACTATATATTTATATTATTATATTTATATTACTACAATATATTTATATTACAATACCTTATATGCTTTCAAACATATCATCTATATCTTCATCCATATCTAGTAAATAAGCCATTTCCTCTGGATATTCCCTGTCGATTAAACGTTTGTCCCGTACTCTCCGAAATGATGAGATGTATGGATCTGATGATATAAGCAGCATATTCATGAGATCAATGTTCTGCTCTTTCCTTGAAATTTTTCTGGTGTTGTGGTATCTGTAGTGCTTGTAGTCTTTATTTTTGGCTTCCTGGGCTTCTTCAGACAATTCGCCAATTGGTAAAAGACAGTGGAGTATTATGTTTTTCCCATGTCTTAAAACTTTGTGGACTGTTGCTGTTAATTTCCTCCATGGATATTTATAATTTAATAAAGTTTCTGTTTGTGCTGCATATGTTCCGAATTTTTGAGCATTTATAGGAAGACCACAAGAAAGAACATTTAATATGGTCTTAAATCTCCTTATAATTTCCACGTCCACTTTGGTAATATCTGCTGTTATGTCCGGGTATTCAAAAAACCTCCTCGCTGTGTTGCCGTCATTTGTACTTCCAAATCCTTGCTTAGGTGTATCAATAATTAAACCAAGTTGTCGCCTGAACTCTTGTTGTATCCTGTGTTTCTCCTCCAGTCTCTTTTGCTTATTCTCAGGCTTATTTCGTACACCCTCATCAGTGAAGCTCAAGTCGTAACTCATGTGCAATATAAATTCCATAAATCGAATCCTTGCATGAAGAGGTGAAAGTCCGTATTGGTAGTTTTCTTCAACATCGCATTCTTCTTCCGTATTTCGAAAATCTTTTGGATTTTTTTGGCAAATATTACAAGTTGCCGATGATGTGGTGTCCGTCACAAATTGAATTACTCTGCCATCACACATTGTTAAGTAAAGCCTATGAATTACTTCTATTTCTTTGCCGTTAACTAAGCATTTCGTTGGTAGTAATGCATTTATTTCCTGATTCACGAGGTCAACTTCACTTTGAACCAACTCTTTTGTTTCCTTTAAATATTTAAATTTAATAGGTCTGCAGAAATGTGCAGATGATGGACGAGGATTTTTCCACACTAAGTTTTCGGTAGTGCTGCATTTTAAACGAAGAGGAACCAATGACATTACGAATAAATTGGCGTCTGTTATATGTTCGTCACTATTTCCAGGAATTCGTTGTTTGTATTCGCTTTGCCCCGAAGATCCATCACATCCCCATTTACTCATTAACACTAAAGTGGTGTCATCTAAGGCCTCGATTTCATCCTGAGGTTTTATCTTTAAAATTCTGTTCGCGGTTGAATCAAGTAAATTTTGAAGAGGCACCGAAGCGGAAGTGTCGGTAGTCTGCAGCATTTCAGGCAAACATTCTTTCTTTGCAACGACAATTTTGTTATAGCTTGGCAAAGCATCGTGGTTCCTCTTTTTCAATTCATGTATAAGAAAATTGTACTTGTCTTTAGAAAGTCCCAAGTCTAAAAACAAGAACAAAGCTTCCTCTGGTGTAAATTTCTGCGGCTGGTCTTCTGGGGTGGGGATACTCTTCTTAATTCTCTTCACACGGGTTGGGCTAGCTTCATCAACAGCTTTTACAATCGAGGCTTTTTGAACTAATTTTTCGGACGTATATCGTTGGCGAAGTGATTGGCTTATTAATTCCGTTGATAAATTCTCATTATGGTCTTTAAGTTTTCGCTTTTTGGTGATGTCTGAGCACTGATCCAGGGATTTAGTTGGTCTCCCCCTGCCGGATGATGTAGAAGGTTCCAATGTTAATGCAGAAGGTTCCAATGTGGATGAATAAAATTCCGATGTTGATGTAGAAGGTAAAGATGAACGCGTCGCAGATGTTGAAGTTGATGGTTGAGAAGATTGCATTTCCGCAGCACTGATTTCCATTGTTTTATTTAACCACGATTCATTCTGTTTTTCAAATGTTTGTGCGTTTCTAGCACTGAGTTGCCACCTTTTCCTGAAATTGCGAAAGAATCGTCGAACTATTTCTGCACCAAAAATTTTATCATTATACGTATTTGAAAGTACACGCACAAAGTCTTCATATTCTATAATATTATTATCACGGATTATTTTATACAGTTCACAATACGAAATCTCCATGTTTTTTTGGAGCACTTTTTTGTAAAACAAGCACAAATCAAAGCACAAATCACTATATATTTGTAAAACAAGCACAAATCACTATATATTTGTAAAACAAGCACAAATCAAAGCACAAATCACTATATATTTGTAAAACAAGCACAAATCAAAACACAGTGTATAATCAGTGTATAACACTAAATTTCTCCTAGCTCAAAATACTCTTATTTTATTAGTAATTTTTAATTTGCAAATTATTCAAAGTCGTGTGTTTCCTCTTTTCAATTAAGATAGAGAATGGTCAATACGCAAAATATCTTTCCTTTAAATACCTACGATTTCTGTTACTTTCACCTACCTTCAAATCATGCCTTAAACACACAAACAATTAAAATGTACAACTGTCCCTTATTTCAGGTAATTATAACAATAAATATTAATTAGGTGTCATAAAAAACAAAGTCAATAATCACCACGTATTTACCTGGATGTCATAAATACATATTAAATAGGGCGTATACACAGAGTAAGTCAAAGTCAGTTAAAAATGTCATAAACGTTACTTCCACCTACTTGCAAATTATGCTTTTAAACACATAAACAATTAAAATTTACAACTGTCTAACTGTCCCTTATTTCAGGTAATTATAACAATAAATATTAATTAGGTGTCATAAAAAACCAAGTCAATAATCACCATATGTACATATTTACCTGGAAGTCATAAACACATATTAAATAGGGCGTATACACAGAGGAAGCCAAAGTCAGTTAAAAATGTCATAAAACGTACTAATATAACTTCTTTAAATATTAATGATGTCATTAATCCTAAAGGTTTAATAGGAAAACTATAATTAATTTCCAAAACAAGCATTATGCAGCCTTAAAATTCAGAAAATTCCTGCACAAATGGGAATTTTGTGTGAAAATACGCAGAAGACAACAAGGTAGACTTTACTTCAAATGCACTTTTCTCCGAAGACCGCAGGTCGCCGCAGCCAATTTTTGTTTTAAACGATGCAGGAGGATCTCTACTTTAATTTGATACCAGTGAGAGCATGGCCATTTGCGGCCATTTTTTTAAAAGTTAAAAAGAAATTCAAATTGTAGCGAAAAATTCCCCTTTTTAATTAAAATGCTATTATTAAAAAACTATTTCACTTTTATCATAAGTTATTGGCCTAATAATAGCTTCTCCTATTTAGTAAGTGATTTCATTAATAACAATTCAACCTCTCCATACAAATATTTTTACAAAAGAACTTTGAAATCATAAAAAACTTGAACATTTTTTTAAAAAATTAGCTGTTCAAATTTTTCTCTAACTTTATCTATTCCAAACACAAAGAGGGGGGGTAAATATTGGAAAAAAAATTTTGCCACAAGATAGTACATTCTGTTTACTATCGAATTGCATTACAATTTTTTAAATCGGTGACATGACCAAAATCGATTTTTGGTCACCTAAAAATCATTCTGGCCCACTGTGCGGCGTGACATTGCTGACGTTATCTTTATCCATCAGCTCCTCTCCGGTGAGATTGACTGCCCTTCCCTTCTTCGACATGTCTCCTTTTACACCAACCCCTGTAACCTTAGAGCAGCCCCCCTCTTTCGGCAAATTTTCCACCGCACCAACAATGGTCTTTCCGAACCCCTCTCCCGTATGCTTCGGAAGGCCAATTCCCTGCCTTCTTTTGACTTTCACGTGAGCAAATCTTCTCTGAGCTTTGAGCTCAACCGTCTCACGTAATTTCCCATCTTCCATCCCCAGCTCCCTTAGCCACCCCACCAATTTTCCTTTTACTTAGCTTTAATTTTTATTATTATATTGTAGCTCGTATTAAGCGAATAAATAAATAAATAGATTTCCACGAAAATTTGTATTTGGATTTTTTGGAGATCCTGGTTGCGAATCCACTATCGAATTTTGAAAATTCAAGACGGCGGATTCAATATGACAACCCTTATTTTCGACTTCAAACCCCCCGTTTGCATTAATTTTGGTGTTACCAAATTTTTTTACACGCCAAAATAAACATCTTAAATTTTTAAAAAGAAAAGTTTCTGTGATTTGTTTTGTCAAAATTGTTTTCTTGTTAATTGGCGCATGTGATTTCTCGACAACGAATGATCAGAATTACTTGAAGTTGTGAATGTGTCGCTATACCGGGAGCAGAATTTTTCATTTTAATTATAATTTACCAAAGTTTTAAACAATTAAATTTAAAAAAAGGAGTGACAAATTCACAAGTCCACCATTTTTTTTCTGTTTTTAATATACCTTGTTGACTCTATAATAATAAGAAACTGTTTTATTTTGTGCTTTGAAAGCATCTGTTGTCGAGAAATCACCTATGGAAGTCAACCACAAAATAACGTCGTCATATCGTCATATCGACCAAACTAATCATGAAAACGAAAACAAAAAATTATCAATTTGAGATGTTTCTTTTTGTATCGTAAAATAAAACTCTTTGAAAAATAATGCGAAAACCACTATAAACCCTCCTTAAGGGAAAATTTATATGGTAGGTATTTTAAGCCACTAATTTCGAATCAACTATGCAAATTTGAAAATTTATAATATCAGATACAATTTCAGGATCATAGTTTATGAAATTCAAACTATTTTTATGAAAAATGGAGGTAATTTGGAGTCTACTACAAAAAATTGCAAAAAACAAATTTTGCAAACCCTTGTCTAAATGAATTTTTGGACTATGGTTGATTCTAGTAACACTTCTAAATTTGGAGAAGTATTAAAAACGTGAGCATTAAGGAAGTTTTCATTTAAATAGTACTTACTTAAAAATATACCGGATGAAACAAACCCCTCATCATCCGAGTTTAAAGAAATGCCTTCTGAATCATTTTAGAAATAATAAAATTTATATATAGAATAAATAGCAAAACAGATAAATAAATAAATAGATTCCTTAACCCCTCATCTGGGACCTCATGGAGAACTAAAAGTGCAAAGCAGAAAGTAATCGAATCCACCTTCATAAATTAACTGGCCCATCCAGAGTGTGACGGAGTTTTTTGGTGCGGATATGGGTAATTTAATTAAAAAAATGTTGCATATACATATTTTTTTGGTATTTATTTTCATTTTACTTTTTCAAATTTCCTGTTAAGTTAAAAACTCTATTTTCATAATGAATAACGATTTTATGAACTTGGTTTTGCATCTTCCGCAAACATTTCATTGTCTCATTTTATCATCAGCATTCAATGGAGTTTGTTTCATTTTCCAATTGCTTTTTTTTTTTGTTTAATGTAAAATGGTTTTATTTTTTGATGAATTTACATTAATATCTCGATTTACATGTTTTTTCTTCTTCTTTTAAATTCAATAATTTCGTGATGTTTTACTGTCTCATTTATTTTGTTTTTGTTCTCTGTTTTCCTTTCTCCTGCCCTCTGTTTTAATTATTATTATTATTTTTTGTTAATAAGTAATCATTTGATATACTTGTAAAAACACATGTAACAAAAATAAACAAAGTAACAATTTTTATTTTACTTTTATTATTAATTATTATTTTTTGTTGATTTCGAGTCACCATGATTCTTTTTGTTTTTTTTTTCGTTATAAACCTTCTGGTTTTATTCACAATAAGAGTAATAATAAAAATTGGTTTCCCTTCATTTTGTTGTTTTTTTTTTTCTCAAATTTGTTCCAAGTTTGTCATTAAATATTTGATATTATCGTTAGTTTTTTTATTCTGTCATATACCGTCAGAAAGCTTTTTACATCATATTTAAATGTCATTGTTGTTTCTGCTGTTTATTTTATAATTGTTATTATTATTATTATTGGTGTTGGTGTTCTCTTTATAATAATTTTATGTATAATGTATGAAATATAAACATCAGCACTTACAACAATTTGAAGAGATGAAATTTGCACGCGATTTCTGTTGGCTCTATTTAATTATTATTATTATTTCCATTTTTTACCACCAGAATCGAACGAATGGGATGTAACTGTGTTATTTTTAAATGCTGTGAATATTCTTAGAATAGTAAATTTGATCAAATATGTTTATAAAATTAGCTCAAAAATAAAAATTTGTTCTTTTGTCATATTATTTCAAGTTTTTGCTTTATAAAGTTTTGTATTATTTATTTTTGTTTTAATTTTAAATGTTTTTGTATTATTCTAATATTAAAAATTACTATTTTACTCGGTTACTAAAAACACGAGAACAGAAAAAACAGTTACGAACCGAAGAGTGAAACAAAAAATTAGAGGTATATGCAACATAAAACTTCGTTTTTATTAACAATTATTAACTTTATTTCTTCAAATATTGTTTGTTCTTTTCCTTGTTATTATTTAATTTAAATAGTATTTAAACTATTACGCGTTTCTTAATGAGTCTTCTTTGTTTCTTTTTTTTTTAAATTTTAAATAGTTATAAAATTGTTTTTTTCCTTTTCTCGTCTCATTCACCACAGTAATGCATTTAGAGTCATTATTTTTTTAAATTTAATTACAATTTGTTGCCGCTCATTTTTTTTCTGAAATTTTACATTGCGTTAGTAACAGTGGATCGTTTTTAAAATTTCTTACTTTCTGGGTTTTTTGAATTGTAGTACATTGTGTTTGCTGAATATTCCTTAGTAATTTTATTTACAAAGTAAATTAAACCCTTTACACGACCCTAGCCTTAGTATAATTTTTGTTCATTTTCTTGTTTTTGCAATATTAACTAATTATTTTTACTTGGATTTTATTTTGTAGTTATAATTTTCTGTTATTCGTTTTTTTTATGAGTAAAATCTATTTACCGTATGTAAAATATTTCTAGTTTCCTGCTTCTATGAAAAAAAACAAGAAAGGCAATGAATTTACTATTCTAATACTTTTCATTTCTCGCTTTTAAATTTATTTACTCCTTTATACAAAGCTTAGTTTTAAACTACAGAAAACTTTTATTTATTTTTAATATTGGCTTTTTATATAATTCTTTTATTTTTCTATCCGTCGTTTCACTATCACTAATAATCAAATAAACATATCGAGAGAATTTGGTAAAAACAAACATAAATTCAACTAAAATTTTTCACGAAATATTTCTATTATATCATAGACCAACTAGTTGATCTATGGCATTATGCATCAAAACAATTTTAATTTAATATAAAGATGCTTGCCATTCAAACATTTAAGTAGAGACTGCTGCATTAAAAAATAAAAATAAATGAATTAATGAATTAAGTAAAAGTGGGAATGTTCCTACTTAAATCTTTTGTATTTTAGTATGAGTTTTAAAAATCGGTTGTTTTTTTATTTTTTCAAATTTTTGCGCTTTTTTGGCGCAACTCGCCTATTTATAAACAGACAGGTAAAAAAAATTAATAAGAATTTTCAGTGAATACATAAAATTACAAGAAATCAAAAAAATTTGTACCATAAAAAAGGAGCTATTTACAAAAGAGTTTAATCCAAACAAACATTTAAATATTTTCTGCTTAAAAATTGTGTAAAAGAAATATGTTTAGAAGCCAATATTATATTATGAAATAAAGTCATTGCAATTAATAATTATTTATTTCTTTTTTTTAAAGATGCTTAACACATACACCACCGAGCTTTTGGAAGCACGCAATTCGTTTCATCTTTAAACGTTTTAGTTAAATATCCTCATTTTATGTTTAACTAATTCGAATGGCAAGAAGATGGATTGGTAAAAAATATCATTTAAAACAAGATTTTAAAGTAAACTTGAATTGATTTTATTCAGACTTATATTTGATGCATTTCATTAAAAACCAAATTGCGCAACAAATATGCGTTAATGCTATGTTGTATTTTGTTTTTTATATATATTTTCGTCAACGTAGTATATTTTTTTTATTTTAATTTATTATATCATAGCTTTGAACATACATATATATAATTTATATGTATATATATACCTTTTTTGTACAACTATTTTAAAACAACGGTACAAACACAATGTACTATATTATTTCCATTTTCTTTTTTGTTTTTGCAGTAAAATTTAAGGTATTTATGTGTTTTTGTTGTTCTTTACAAGATTTTAGAAGGTATTTTTTTTTATGCCTTCGTTTTATTATTTCTTTTTTTAACTTAAACGCTTATTCATTTTATTCCTTCCTTTGTTTTTATATCTATAGTTTTATTTATATTTATAAATTTATTTATATATATATATAATTGTTTATTTTCTAGTAAAATTCATGTCTGTCCATCATTTTTGCATTTATCTTGTAAATGTATTCTCATATTTTGTAATAATAAGAATCTATGCAAAAGAAATACATGCAAATATAAATATATATCATATATGTATAATTTTTTTCACTTTTTTTCCACATCGTCGCCTCATTCAGCATCTTTGAATTGTTTTTCTGTAAATTGTAATACGTTCCCTTCATAACAAAAAGAACAAGCTATTAGAGTTAATTAGTCAATTCATAATTTTATTGGTACATAATTTGCTTCATTTTTTTTTCTTAAATTTTTGAACACCTTTTTTAACTGCATTGATTTTAATCGAACTGTTCCTCAGATTAATGCTTAGTTAAAAATATTTGTAGGTCTACTTCCGCTCTACAATTTTTTTTTGTGTGAATTATTCTTTTAAGCTTTAATGTTTTAAATTTTCTTTTCAGAAATTAATGAAAGTTACCAAAAGAGTAAAACAATTCAAAATTAAATTAAAACAAAATGAGCAACACTGCTCCTTGGTATCTTATTGTATACCCTTAATCATTTGGTTTCTCTAAGGAGTAACGATATTTGTGAAATTTTTAAAAAGAGATAATAGTTTTAGAAATTTGTTTTATATTAATATATTGAGATTGAAAATAATTTTTGTTGAATGTCTCATAAATTTTCGAATTTCGTATTGTTTGCAAAATTCCTACATATACTATATTGTAAAAGTGTTGTTTACACTTTAACTTATTAACAATACTTTCTAAAATTTGATGAAAATAAGACAATTTAGTGAAGAAATTATATTTTTAACTGTTTGTCATTAAATTCTGGCACTATTTCAAATAGCATGTCCTTCTGAAGTAAAATAATTATAATTTCAACATTTAACAAAAAATACAGTAATATAAAACAGACTTTATCTTTATCTTTATCAGTTAGCTTTTTTTAATAATTGTAAAATCCCCATAAAACGAGTTAATCACTTGTTCTTACATGAATTTAATTTTCGTCTTCAATTTTTCGATTAAATTTGCTTTATTTTCGTTAATTCAATTAATAAATTAGTCATTCATTCAGTTTGTCAATTTCCGATTTTTGGTTTTTTAATTAAATATTACTAATCCGCCCAACAATTTGGTCTTAAACTTCATTTTTATTGTTTGCTTTATCTTTTATTTATTATTAATATAAACCTTTTCACTATTTTTACTGGTGTTTTGATTTTCATATTTTTACTTTTCTCCCTTTTTTATAATAATAACATTTTTGTCTGTTTATGCGTTTCTTTATTATTTTTATATGTTTAGTATGTAACAATTGATTGTAAATTGTTATTGTTTTTAAATTGACAAAAATTATTAAAATGTTAAAAGAAAGCCAAGAGAAAAACGGGTATCGTACAAAAGAAACAATTTTATTTTAGTTATTTGTAAATAAAATGATAATGATGTAATTTCTCAATCTAAATGGTTTATTTTATTTTCCAAATGAAATGCTTTAACTGTGGGCCATGCAAATTATGATAATACTAAATGCCTTATTCAACTTACTAGCAGAACTTAGTTTTTCCAAAAATTAATCAGGGGGTTAGACATTCTATATAAATTGCAAAAATTTCATTAATTCAAAAAAAATTTGTATTTTTCATAGAATGAATAAATTAATTATTTCAAACAAAAGTATATTGCTTTTTAGTATATTTAAGATATAATCTCAAAACTGCGTATAACTCACAAAAGTATTAATCGATTTCTCTGAAATTTTAAATAAGCATTCGAAACAGTTTTACTACCAAGATTAACCATTAAAAGTTGAAAAAAACCGTTTTTTACTATTGATCAAACGTCACAAATTATTGGAAAATTCGAAGTATTTTTGTTTTGGTTCCGTAAGAAAATATTTGTTTTTAGATTTGAATGCAAGAGAGAAATATATGAAAGTGTTTACTTAAATTTTAGTTACTCATTCTATATAAAACATAAAAATAAAATCTTAATATTGACAAAATAATTCAAATTCTAAAGGAGATAATAAGGGGAAAATTAAAATTTTACAATATAACAATTATTCCATGTAATTTTGGGAGAGTTATTTTTATTCAACTTCATGTTTCGGAGACGATAAATGGTACAGGGGTTTCTTTCTGATTTCATAACTAGTTAGGGTACTTACCAAGCTGTCATAATAATTATTCAAAAATTTGAAAAGTTAGCACTTTGATTATAATGGAAAATGTTGTCTTTTTTGAGTCGAAAGGAATAATTTTGGATTCAAAACGAAAAGTAAAAAATAGTGAGATTAAAATTAAGAAAAAAGTGTTTTTAAATCGAACCCAAATAATTAAAAGGTGTTGTTTTAAATATTTGCTAAAAAACGTTTTTAAGTCGATTTTACTCACAATTTCTGGGTTTTCATATTTAAAATAAAAACATTAATAATTATAATAACATAAATAAGAAAACGAGTACTTTGTGTTTAACATTATTAACAACTGATATTCAACAATTCTTAATTTTTTTATTTTACATAAAGATTTTGTCTGTTTTCTAGTTTCGCTTTTTGTAATATATAAATAACTTATCGTAATCTTAATTAATAAATAACCTTAAACTGCTTTAATCAATCGAAAAAATAAATAAATAACATTTATCTGAATAGCATCCTTCATTTCATTTAAGTATTTTTGTAGGTTCACCTACTTTTGTTAATCTTTATAAGTTGTTCTTCTCAGTTTTGTTTTTAATTAACAAAGTTTTTATTTGTGTTTTTTCATTTATTATCATTTTTTTAATATTAATAATTCTATTTATCTAAACAGCTGTTTCCGTGTGACTATGTGACGATAATCGCTCGACGTCGATCTCGGGGATTGTGAGCTCATCTGGGATATTATCGGCATACTCGATCGATGACGTCTGGGATAATCGTTTGCTTAGTGACGTCTGTTTGCGGAGGACCTCGGCCAGTGACGTGTTTGTGTGTTCCCCGTAGCGTGCGTCTAAACCTTGACGAAATGCGTTCACTACTCGAATCTAGAGGTCGGTTTTTGTGAATGGCATTGTTTTTTTCAATATATTCGCCATCGATTATCATTTTGTATAGGCATTTAAGAGGGAAGTTAAGAGGTTAATAAGGGTTAAGAGGATTAAGATAGAATTTAAATTAATTTATTTGGGTCCACGGGATTCAGGGATATTTTTGGTGTTTTTTCCAGATGTGTGAGAAAAGAAAAGAGAAAGAAGAAAAAAGTATCGTCAGTAACTTTTGATTTTTTTCTGCCATAAATTAAAAATAATATTTTCTTTAATATAAGACTTAAAAATAGTTTTGTATATTATAAATAAAAATACAAAATGTTAAAAGGACACTAAATTTATTTTTGACATTTTAAATTTGTTAATGTTTTCAAATTATTTACAAATATTTTTTTGTATGCTTTTAACATTTTTTTAAATGAATTCATTTACACCAGCGATTGTACGAATTGCTCCACATTTATCAATTATATTAATTTTTTTCTAAGCATTTTATATTAATTATGATTTTTTTTAAAAAGAGCAATTTTTACAAATCTTTGATTCAAAAAAGAAAACATTATTTTATAAGGCATAAAAGTTATTATTAAGAAAAAAAACATAATAATCATCAAAACCATTTCAAAAGAACAGTACGTAAATAAAACTTATAAGGAGAATTTGTTGTAATCTTCATAAGTTTATATATTAATACTATACATGTAATATCAACAAAACAACCAAAAAGGTATGAAATAATCAAATACATACAGCACAACAATCAGGAGATATTCAATACAATTATTCTCCTATTTACGAGAATTTTTATATTATAAATCTAAATAATACCAAAACGAAAAAAACAAATTAAATAATTTCTGTGCAAATTAAAAGGGATTCCGTTTAAATAAAAGGATTACTGTTACTTTTGGTAAAATTTAAAAATTTTAAATTCTGGGATGCGACTGTAGCACTTCTAAAAGTAGCAACAAAACTAATTTTATTTTTAAGGTTCTAAGAATTTAAATTTAAGAAGCCAATTTACTAAGCAAAGGCTTTTTCACAAACAAATATAAATTTAATGCATTTTGAGAGTATTCTAATTTTATTTTATTTTTGCTGGTCCTCTTTTAATTAAAAACACAAAAATTACAATTTTAAAAATTAATAATACGCAGTAAAATGAATACATTGTGCAGTGATTTACTAAAAGGGCTTTTTATTTTTCAGTTACTACTAGAAAAAGCAGTTTACGGATCACAAACATAAAAACATTATTCCGAATATAATTTGCAGTCGTTTATGCAAAAAAAATTTTGTGTCTTATTTTAGCTCATGCAAATATGTGCAGCATTATTTACAAAAAGTACAAAAATAACAAGAAGAGTGATGCGTAGCAACAATTTAAAGGCTGCTCATGCCTCATAAAAATATTACAAAAAGCAAATTAACTCTGTTACATGAGTTTTCATATCATATTCAAACAGTAATAATTTAATTTCGAAAAGGATAAAAACGATAATGACGATCATTTAAATCATTTTGTTTTTATTTTTAACATGAAAACAAGATTTTTAGCGCTTCACAATGACACTATCTCTCGTTAAAAAAATATAAAATCTATAACTTAATTAAAATTAAAAATTGGTTTTTTTGTTTAAATAATTAAGAAACAAATGAAATTAACTATTTTCCCTAAAATGTTTCCGTGAGTTTTTCATTTTTATAATTTATTGATGTTATAATTTCACTTTGGTTTTTGTTTGTAGGGAACTATCTCATTAAAATCTAATTTATAAACAGAAATTTTGATTGTCATCATACAATTAATTGCCGAATTACAGCAATTTGAATAATACAAAAAAGTGTATCACAGTTGCAGGTTGTTTTGATTTTATTGTAATCAAACAAATATATATATATATATAAATTTAAAAACCCAACTAAATCTTGCAGTCTGATTGTTTTTTTTTTTATTACAACATAAAATATTGTAATATCATCACAAAGACAAATTAAAAAATAAGCAATTTAAAAGAGCACATTTTAAAAATAAAAGATTTCATGTTGGTGCCTTTTCAACTTATAGATAAAAGAAAAATTATACTTCAAAGATATTGAAAAATGTAAGTCGGGAAAGAACGAAAGAAATATTTTTGTGTATCATCGAGATTTTTCGATTTTTATATAAAATTAAGTTATTAATAACAACTTTTTTAATGTTTTCCAAGTCATTGCGTAAACTGGATTAAAACGGTTTTCAGAAAAAAAAATTAAATAATTATTTGTAATACACTCACATAAAAGTGGTTTTTTAAGAAAATTACTTAAAGATAAGGAAAACTAAATTATAAATAGTACAAACAAGGTCAGTATTAAAATGCAAATCATACAAAAGTAAACAAATACATCTACATAAAATATGAAGAACAAGGCCATGCTGTTAAAAAAACGTGCTTACATTTATTTTCATTATAGCATTTGCACATTGACTTAACCTTTACATTAACCTCTTTACCAAAAAATAAAATTCTAATTCAATAGTAAATCCCGTAATTCTAAATAACATTTTCAAATTATGTACATATACACTGCAAAATTAATACCCGTTGTAATTTAAAGTAGAAATTTCAAATCGCGTTTATTTTGTTAAAAAAAAATTATATTAGGGGTACCGGTTAATTCGTGCGGTTTTGTAACAGATGGCGTAACTTGTTTTATATTCCAGTGATTCACCTTTCCAAATATGTGTTGGAAAGCTACTGTCATATAGTTTCAGAATCAGTATGTGTTATTTAGCTGAAGCGTAAACAACAATACTTTTTTTTAATCTGAAAATGTCGAATTTTGTGCCGAATAAAGTGTTTTTGCGGGGAGTACTTCTTCATTACTTCAATATGAAGAAAAAGGCTCCCGAAAGTCATCGTATTTTGGTGGAAGTGTATGGTGTGCATGCTCTAGCTGAGCGTACGTGCCAGAAGTGGTTTGCACGGTTTAAAAGTGGCAATTTTGACTTGGAGGACGATGAACTGCCCGGACAGCCAAAAAAGTTTGAAGACCACGAATTGGAGACACTGCTCGACCAAGATCCATCCCAAACGCAAGAAGAACTTGCAAAATCACTTGGCGTCGCTCAACAAACCATTTCCGATCGTCTAAAAGCAATGGGAATGATCCAGAAGGTAGGCCATTGGGTGCCGCTTGAATTGAAGCCAAGAGACGTCGAACGCCGATTTTTCGCGTGTGAACAACTGCTTCAACGGCACAAAAGAAAAAGTTGTTTGCATCGAATTGTCACTGGCGATGAAAAGTGGGTCCATTACGATAATCCAAAACGTCGGGCAACGTATGGATACCCCGGCCATGCATCATCATCGACGGCCGCTCAGAATATTCATGGCCTGAAGGTTATGCTGTGTATTTGGTGGGACCAGCTGGGTGTGATCTATTATGAGCTGTTGCAACCGAATGAAACGATCACAGAGGAAGTCTACCGACGACAATTGATGCGTTTGAGCCGAGCACTGCGCGAAAAACGGCCGGAATATGAACAAAGGCACAGCAAGGTAATTTTGCAACAGGACAATGCTCGGCCACATGTTGCACAGGTCGTCAAAACCTACCTTGAAAGGCTCAAATGGGATGTCCTACCCCACCCGCCGTATAGTCCAGACCTTGCGCCATCCGATTACTATCTCTTCCGATCAATGCAACATGGCCTGGCTGACCAGCACTTCTCCAATTATGAAGAAGTCAAAAATTGGATCGATTCGTGGATAGCGGAGAAGCCGGCCGAATTTTTCAGAAAGGGTATTCGTGAATTACCAGAAAAATGGGAAAAGATTATAGCTAGCGATGGACAATACTTCGAATAGTAAATTTGTAACCATTTTTTCACAATGAAGCTTCAATTTTCGAAAAAAAACCGCACGAGTTAACCGGTACCCCTAATATATATATATATATATATACATATATGAATTTTAGAAGTTTAAATAAATTTGTGAAAAAGTTAAATTTATTTTCGTTTTGGTTAAAATCTATATGTGAATGGTTTAAATATATTTTTGAAGATGTTAAATCTATTTGCGCATGGGTTAAATATATTTGCGTTTAGTTAAAATTCATTTGCCAAAGGATCAAATTATTTTGCTTTTGGGTTAAGTCAATGTGCAAAATGCTATATTTTATTTAAATGTTTGCGTGTTTGGCAAAAAGATAAACACCTTATTATATAAGTCCTCGAAACGAGATATGTAATGACTTTTCACTTAAAAACTAATAAATAGGTTTTATAACATATAATAATCAACGAAAAATAAACACCTAACCAAAATTATTTAAGTTGTATAAAAAGCAAACAACAACAGATTACTTAATTACAATTAGAAATAAATAAAGAATGAGAACAATCGAACCGAAAATATTGGCATCCCGAGTAAAAATTTAACAGTCCCAAACATAGCCCAAAAGAACCCCGAGCACGGTCGTTTCATACCCAAATGAGGCACGGTACGCATTACAGACGGCATATCCAAATTTGATCTTGAACTTATTCTTGATAGGGCTGTGCCTCTTCTTGTGAATTTGACTAATAAGATGTTAAAGACGAGAAAATTTCCTGACTCCCTAAAAATAGCTAAAGTTTCACCTGTTTTGAAGTCCGCTTACAAAAATAACCCAAGTAACTATAGACCCATATCGATTCTGTCCATCATGAGTAAAATCTTTGAGCAAGCAATAGCCTCCGGAATGCATAATTTTGTAATTGCAAATTATGGTTATAATCCCCATCAGTTTGGTTTTTTGTCCCATAGTAATACTTGAGCTGCTCTGCTTGCGTTGCTGGACTATATTTGCTCGAACCTAGATGAGCATAGAAAATTAATTGCGGTATTCATTGACTTGCAAAAGGCCTTTGATACGGTGAGCCATAATATTATCTTGGCACATTTATACGATTTAGGGTTCAGATCAAAGGAACTAAACCTCCTAAAGAGCTACCTGATGGGCAGAAAATAATTTATAGTCAATGGCTGCGGCCAGAATGACTTGCTTACTGTCGAATGTGGAGTGCCACAAGGGTCAATTTTTGGTCTACTTCTTTATCTACTTTACATTAACATTATGAAAGAGATCAACTTACATGGTAAATATATAGTGTATGCCGGTGACACGGTGCTTTTATATTCGGAATATAGCGATGTTGTCTTAGAGGCGGCAGTTAATGAAGATTTGGTCAGACACCTTGACTTGACTAGGTCTAATGAATTCTCAGTGAATGCGCTGCTAAGACCCACTTCATGGTCTTTAAGCAAAAAAATACTACAATAGAAAGTATCTCTTTGGAAATTGGTGCCAAGAATCTCTCAAAAGTGTCATACACTAAATATCTGGGGCTATACATTGACGAAAATTTGAATTGGAAATACCACATTGATTTTATAAGAAATAAAATTATACCCCTACTAGGTGTACTAAAGAAGCAAATTAAAATTGTGAATAATGGTATAGCAAACTTAATATACGAATCCAATGTTCTTCCTCACCTGCGGTATGGTCTGCTTGTTTGGTCTATGTGCAGTGATATTGAACTAAATAAAATTGAAATATTAATGCATAAAGCCCTAAAGACTCTTTTTAATTACCACAAGCTAACGAGATCAATTGATCCGATATAACAGAACTAAGAAAATGAATTTGAAACAACTCATTATTCTGGAGAATTGTAAATTCATGTACAATATGCGCACCATCTAGTTAAAAATAACTTTGTTTTCATAAAGAGGCGTAATTTGCATAATATAAATGTTCGCAATAAAGAAAATTATAGTCTCGGCAAAATAAACATTAACATTGGCCAAAGGAATCCAAAAAATCTAGCTATTAAAGTATACAATACAATACCCCGAGTTATAAAGAATACTATTAATTTTGTTCAATTTAAAGTTAATATCAAAGATTATATTAAGCAAACTTATGTATAATTAACTATGTTATAGTTGAAATGTAAAAATTGGCATTTAATATAACTGTTGCGTTTGAATCTTATACCAGGTGTTTGACCATATGGCCAAATTATACCTGTCTGATTTAAGCGATGTTAATGAATTCTTATAGAATTATATCCAATGTATTTTATATTTAAATAAACAAAAAAACAAAAATAAAAAAAATATAACAAAAGGGTGTCTTCTTTCATTTGTTCGATACATGGGGTAGGTTTGGGAGCTCTTATTCCCTCGAGTCTGTGCCTCATTTGGACGCATACGTTCTAACTACAAATGTTTACTCGGGGTCTTTTAAAATATTTTGATACGCTTCATGTTTTAATATTTGTTGGTGTTTTGTGTTTATAGTTATATTTCTTTAAATCTTTAAACGACTTTTATAAGAAAATGGGCAAGACAAAAAGGAATGTTTTTTTTAGAGAGAAACAACCAAAGCAGCAGCAGAATTATTATATATATATATATTTTTTAAATAGATTATGTAAGCATATACCAATGAAAAGAAAATAACATATATATAATATATTGCAGAAACAAGTTTTTGTTTTCATAAATATTATAACAATAAAAATTTTTTAAACATGAAGAATAGCAGTATAAGAAACAGAAAAATAATAACGAATAGTTTTAAATAGTAGAAAAAAGTGAATGTTGAGTAGTTAACAAAGATAATTTGTTAGGAATAGTTAAACGAATTAAAACGATAAAACAGTAGTTAGAAATTATAAAGAAAATCAAAAGATTTTTTGAAAGGAAAGCAGCTTACAGCTTGATCAGTGGAGCTCTTGCTGTAGGGAACCGGAATCAAACGCTCTTGCAACTCACCACCTATCACCTTCAATAGAAAAAAGTAAAAAATAGGAAAATTTGTATTGAGTTCTTAATTTCTTATAAATTAGCTCGAAGTTAATGAGTTTTTAATATAAGTATTCGTCTAATTTTTATCAGTTAACAGCTTCAGATTCAAGGTCTTCTTATCTCAGTTTAAAAACGTCGTTGTTATCGTTGAGATTCACGTGACTTTGTTAACAAATAATGTAATAAGGAATGAATAATATTTAAATCAAAATCCACTATGCAATGAAAACGCTATCTTTCAATCAAGAGGAACTCTATTTCAATACCCATAGTTCATACACTAATTTTTAAAATGAAAGAGGGATTTTAATGATTATGGTCAGAAAATTATAAATTTCAAAATAGCGATTGGTTGACACTAAATGATCAAGTAATAATAAAAATTAATTAAACATTACTGAGTGATCGGTTATCCCCCAATCGTTACTATACAGCTTTTAATTTGTATTTATCCGAAAAAATTAAATCCATTATTTCAAATATTATAAGTTCAAGTACGACTACAAATGATATAAATGACTTTTTTGTGAATTTCAGAAATAATCACTATATTCCTTCAACGAACTAAATAGTCCAACATTTTCTATAAACCCAAGGAAACAACAACTAGCTGTAGAAAAATGTCCCAAAACCTTCCAATGGTAAGGGATACTAGTTCTGTCTTTTTTTTCGCAAAATGGACCAACGATTTTAGTCAAAAATTTTTTATTCCATAACTAATTTGGATGTATGCCAAATTATTTTGTATTTCTCAAAACATAAGAAAATATAACCTAACACTACTATTTATGTGTTCTGTCAGTTTTTGTTTATTATTTTAAATTAGATTTTACGTATTAATTTATTAAGCTGAAATTTTAACAAATTTGTTCTACAACATGAACACATAAACGAGAGGTGACCAAAATCTCACCCTAAAGATCTTTTTATTCTTTAAAATAATGTAAGAAAAATATTTTATTTTTGGGCCACTCAACGTAAAGAAAAAATATATCTTAAGCCTTATAAAAGAAACTGAGATGTTGAACGATAATTTTGAAAATATGATAAAATATTAAATGATTCAAGTATACTTTTTTCTGCACCTTTATAATACATATATTTATGGAAGCATTTTAGAAAATAATTGATTATTAGTTTTAATAACTATAACACTTTAAATATCTAACTCGTATTCTAATCTAATAATAAGGAGAATTTTTCGGGCTTCTCTACGTCAACTCTTCTACAATAAATATCCCACTCCTAAAAATTACACTTCTCGCAAACTGGAGTAAAAGCATGGTTTTAATTATACGCATAATAGTTCCTTTGGAAATAATTGAACCAATATAAAATAGGTACATATATATTTTTATTCCATTTTGTTTCTCTGTAAGTCTATCACACATATATTTGAAAAAAGATGACCACGAGAAAGTCTTTCTAAAATGCTAAGTGTCTTCACAGAATTTTTAGAATTTAACCATTTTATTTTGTTTTTGTACAAATATTCTATTTGAAATGCACGAAGGTTGCACGCGCTTTTCGTTTTGGTCTCAATATTTCAGATTATTAAGATTTTCGTTTATTACTTTTCTAAATTTTCTACTCCAGGTGGATATAAAATAATTTATAAATATATTAAAATATATACATATGTATTTTTTAAATAATATCTTTGAAAAACTAGATTATAAGACCCATTTGAGCTTAGAAAATATTTTAATTGAATTCTTTTGTAAATCATGATCTTTATACATATGTTTTGCGATATCTGACCAACTAAAAAACAAAAATGAAAAAGTATTTCATAATATGAAATATAAATACGAAGATACGTACTTTGCATCCCTATACAAACACTAAATTTAATTCTCAAAAATAATCCTACTTTAACTAGTGTTATTACTAATTATTTACAACATATTGTTTAAATACTAAATAATAATATAAACCGGAAGTAATAACAAAAAATTCATACATAAACGATTGATTCTTAATTATAATGTTTTTAAGTAGCATCAACCGACATCTGTTTTATTTTTCATGCTGTATAATCTAATTCTCCATATTTTCAATCTTAAAGACTAAACTGTTTTAAAACCTAATTATGAACTATTTTTCCACAGAATATTGAAATTTATATTTGATAATGCTATTAATATAAATATAAAAACTACAATGAAAAAAATTTATCATAATATATCGCAATTTCGATAGAAGATGAATTTCCCTAAATGAAGTATTATATCCTATAAGTAATAGATGTAGTAGAGGCAGAAAGTTTGGTCTCATAATGTTCTAAACTTGGAAAATTTTATAGCAAAGACCTGTAAATTCGTTTAATTCAATAATTCCCCATAAATTTCAAATATTCAATTCTTACAACGAGAAAAAAAAATCAAAAATATTGAAGTAGTATCGACTATGCTTTTATAAGTTATGTATGAATTGGCTTCGGTGGAACTATTTCGATATTTTATCATATGTATTACAGCTTAGCTTATGGGAGGGAAATAATTAAAATAAATTTATGAATTCGTGGGAGAACAGTAAATTCAAGATCCGAAATTGAAAAAAAAAATTTGTTTAAAAATATTCAAAACAAAAAAAAAGTTTATTCGCTTGTTTTTAATGTTATACAATGTTGAATGTAACTAAAATCTAATTGGTAAGTTTATTGCTAGAATGGATTTTAAAAAAATTATAGTAATAAAATTAAACGGAGTTGAGGTCCCAAAATTTATAAATTAATAAAAAAAAAAGTAGTTTTGGAACTATGTTTAATCTTCAGATTATTTAGTAGTGATATAATATATAAGAATTTATTCAAACATTTTAACATAGTTACTACTTCCTGGCTGAACGTAAGAAGATAATAGTGCCAAAAATATTTAAAAAAACTATTATATACTTTTCATGAAACAAAGCTATTTGTAGTAAACATAGATAAACAAAAGCACTAAAAGAATTAGAAGTGGACTTAAAATAAGTAAAATAAACACAACAATTTCAATAAAAAATAATATTTTTAAAATCTAAACAACACATTTAGTACTATGCTTCTTTGTTTTCTTTGATAATATTATTTTTCTCTCTTTTATTTGTGTTACTTTTATTCGAAATTAATCGTGTACTTTCGTTTAAACTGTTTAGTTTGTTTTCTTTATTCGGTTAAATATGTTTAGAACTGCATAAGATTGTTTGAAGAAACAAAAATATGAAAATAAATTCGTAAAATATAAATAATTTGTTTTATCGTTTACTAGTTTGTATGTAAAAGTGATAAAAAATAGTTTATAATATTTTGAATTTTGTTTCCGTTATTCCATACGGCTGAACCCACAGGCAGTCAAAGAATCGTTAGCTATGATTTTTATGGCTTAGTTTACTTTAATTGACACAGAATCTCAGTTTAATATTCATTATCAGAAAATAATAGTTATTACATATAACAACTACAAATGTGAGATCAGCCATATTAGTGCTTATAACTGCAATATATAAAGTTTTTACACAAGCGTAACATTCATTAAATATAATTTGAAGTGAGTTGTTCTATGTTTGTGTACAATTAACAGAAAAATATATTTAATCAATAAAACCAGAAAAATATCGGTGAGCACAAAAATTCGGAGTTCCTTTTAAGATTTGTCTTCTCTGTTAATGTAGCTACTGCATTGTTTTATTTTCTTGCATTGAATTCATTCGGTGCATTATAAGTAAATAAAGATATTACATTTTTATTAGAATACTATGCTTGTTTTTAGTTATGTTTTTTTATCATAAGCTAGTAGATCATTATTGCTTATGAGAAGCTTTCATATTTTGTTATATAAAACGCATTTATTGATGAAGATAGCATTTATAAATTTTTTAAATTAAATTCTATTTGTTTTTTTTTTCTATATTAAACTATATTAAGAACATGTGTGAACGTTATTGTGACTGGTTGTAAATGTTTACTATTCAATTTTTAAAAAATAATAATTTTTTGTTTTTAATAGCACTGTCCAAAATGCGTCTCTGTTAAATGCGTTTATCTTTTTCAAATTATACCAACAGAATTTTAATTAAATTCAATTACATTGTTAATATTATGATTAAAATTAATAGCCCTGTAATTAAAATTAAAATAGGAATATGCATTGAAAATACAATCCACACAATTAAATTGCTGAAAACGATAAAACATAATATAGATTACAAATATTCTGTTGATATGTTATTTTAAGAATTGGGCTTGAAAAGCTTTGTATGCTTGGACGGCTATTTAATTGACTAAATTATCCAGAATCCAAGTTATAAATAAAATAGTAAAAGTAAATACATTTTCTTTGTTATGAATTTTTCATATTGATACTGTGATATAGAATACAATAATTTAATTTTATGTTTTAGGATTTTAAATCTTAGTTTATTTTTAAAAAAAACACAAACATGATATCCTTCCTAAACCTTACACTTATCACCTGGATGAATTTAATAGTCATAAGACAGTGGTATAACTGAGTAAATCCTCTGTTTTATAGAAATACTTTTGTTTACCATACAATTGGTCGGTTTGCTTCGTTACTAGAAAAGCAGTGTTTTCTGTTTACCTTTTAAGTGACAATGATTTCGTTTTTAGTTAAGAATAGAATAGATACCTTTTCTGCAGTCTGCAAATTACTAAATAGTTCAGAGAACGATTTGTTCCATAAGAAACGTAACAATAGTTTTTTTTCGAGAATTACTTATTTTTTGTTTTTTTTATTAACTTATGTATGAAATTATTTCATCTAGCGTATTAAGTGCATTTTCTTATTGTTAAACAAAAAATAAAAAATTTAAAAATAATAACAAATCAAATAAAGTACATTATACAGTAATAAAAGAGATTATTTACGTTTTTTGTGTATAAAATAAGTACGCGAATTTAAGATACTTTAGTTTTCGTTCAAGTCATTCTTTATATTTTTATTTTTATTTTGTTAATTCTACAGTCAAAAGGTATACGCTTTACTTAAAATGGAAGTTTTCTGCAATAACTAAAAGATATCTGCTTTTTATCCTGTAAAAGCATGCCTTTATTTTTGGAAGAATGTATAATTTTATATATATATGTGTATATATATAGTTTTTGTTTTTTGAAAAGGCACCTAAACAGAATGACGATGTTTTCTTAAGGGCTAAATAGAATATTAAAATGTATACGTTAAGTTGTAAGAAGTAGTTTAGGCCTACGCATTACTTTCAAAAAGGGATATACATAAACAACATCTCATTTTACTTTTTCTTTTTTTATCTTTTTATGATCTTTTTCATACATAGAAATTCGTTATTGAGAATCGTTAAGATTTGAAATACCTTTTCCTATTTATATTGATTTTAAATATTTTTCAATATTTCCGTAAATCAAATATTAAATAGACAAAGTTAGACAACCTTACGAAGAGCAAATTTTTAGCATTATTTTCGCTTTTAATTTGTTAACTTTTTGTTAAAAAGCATCTATTGATATTATTTTTTTAAATTTTTTATATTCTCGTTTCAGTGCGCTCACTTTCTTTATTATTACGATTATTATTTTGATACTGTTGTGGATCTTCATCAATAAATGAAATTTCAGATAGATTAGCAGAGGTCGTTGGAATTGTGGAGGCGGGACTACCAGAACTATTTAATTGTGACGACAACTGGTGAGGCGTTGGTGCTGTGGTTGTTCCGGTTGTGCCGCTAATACGGGGCTGTAACAAATTTGGGCTATAAATGCTGCTAGCACCTGGTGATTGCATGTGGGCCCCGTGTCCCGTCATCGCGGAGTGGCTACGTGAGCTACGTAAACTATGTAAACTATGCACAGAACGTCGTTCATTTAAATCTTCCAATGTTGAACGGAATGCTCGTACAACACGTAGCTGTAAGAGGAAAAATTACAAAACAAACAAACAAACATAACAAACAAAAAACATAAGACATTAATTTAATTTAAAAAAAAAATGGATATAATATATATAGTAAAATATGTAATCCAAACAAAAAAACACGATAGTCACATCAAAAGTTGTTTTTGATTTGTTTCGCTTTCAATTTTAAACATTTAAAACAACATCTAGGAGAATGGGCAGGTTACAGTAATTCCTCTTTTTTTTCCGTTATAAATATAAGTTTAATCAATACGATATGCATTTAACTTCTAATGCATGTAGCCACATAAACAAAAAAGAGGAACTACAGCGGCAAAATAACGCGATATAACATAAAATTATATGATAAAACAACACCTACAGCACAAAATTTGTTTTATATATTTCTGTACATTTAGTTTCAATCAATAAACAAAAATTGAAAAATTCTTTAGTAATAAATTAAACAAGCTCTTCAAGATTGTTAAAAATAAAATAAATTGTCATTATATAAATTTTTGTTTAATTGATCTCAACTAAAGATTTTGCTATTAAAATTAAGAAATTGCTTGTTCTACGCAAGTTTTGTTCTCGAATAAAATCAAATAAATAAAATGTTAATATATATATAACTCTCAACTTTAACGCAAAATAAATTGAGGGGAAGAAAACGCATGCACCACACGCTTTTCTTTTTTTTTTCATTTCAAATTCCCCAACAAAAAATTTTATCCAAGCTATTTCAAAAATTCGTAAAATACTAAGAAGTGAATATTGTTTTCGTTTGCCCAAATCACACTATAAAAATTTAATGCTGCAGATGAAAATAGTTCTAGATAAATAACATAAAGCACTACTATGGCTTTTTTTTCTAGTAATTGATTACGCGGCAAAAAATTTAAAAATAACTAAAAGAAAACATAGTTTCGTAAATTCAAAGAAAACCTTATCCAGTTCCCTAGCTCAAAGTAAAACGATAAGAAATATAATATAATATTTCTTTTTTTTAAAAATAATTTTGCGTTTACATAATCATCCATTTTAAATAAATTTTCAAGAAAAAGAAAAACTTGTCAAAAAGGAGAAAAAAGAAATGTAACAAAATCGGGGACATTAAAATGATAAAGATAAAAATGGTTCAGGAGAGATATGTATAAGCGAAACTTACTTTAGTAATCAATGAAAAACATAAATGAAAAGATAATGATTGTGAAAACAAAAAAAAAAATTAAAATCGCAGACTAATTGGTTTGTTGCAAATTTATATTTCATAATCGATTTGTTTTAATTACTGCAGAGCGGTGTTATTATTCAACAAAAACCAAAATTACTTAGTATTGGAAATGCACGCCTTATTTTTGTGGAATTATAGCTTTTTTTCTTTGTTTCCTAAAACGTTTTTGACTCCTGTTTGTATTGGTTTTTTGCCGAAAAAACATTTTAACAAACAACTGGAAAACAAGCATAAATAACCAAGTGGTTTTGCATTAGGAAGTGTTATTAAATATTAATGGTGTGGACAAAAATCGCAATCTTCAAACAAAACATCCAAAATATATACAAAATCTATTTCAGACTCTTAAATTAAAATTCTTGCTTAATCTTTCGACTGATGTGATTTTCCTAAGTCACATTAAAGCTTGCTGGTATTAATTGAACTGAACTTCAACAAAATAATACAAAACAAACATTTTAAGAAAACCAAGAAAACTAGAAAAAGGAATTCGGACTGCTGCAGTGGCAAATAAATCAAAAGGTCTATGGGGTCGCTCGGGTTCCCAAATACTATCCTAAACATTTTAAGTCGAAGTCTTAACTGGTTCTGTTCGAAAAAGGTTACACAAACATTTTAAGATTTTTTTAAGTGTATACAAATTTTTATTTGTTAATTTTTTAGCAACATGAAATTGCACCAAAAACTACTTAAATTCAATTCAATGTTCATACATTTCAAAGGAATTTGAATCTGTTTTAATCAGTTTCAACAAAGTTTGGCAAAAAGGTGTTTTTTTATAAAAATGTTTTATCTCCAGGGGTACCACTGCGGCAGTAATAGGTGAAAATGCCTCTTCAAAAATGCATTGTAAAGTGGTGTAACAGTTTTAAAATTTAAGAGCATATTTTTAAAATTTTTTTCTTCTCAATTTCAATGTTTTTCTTTATCTTTTGATTTTAAATCAAACAGAAAATCCCTAGTTTTACGTAGAAAGAGTTTTTCCACAAGTATCATTTCATTTCTTTGGTAACTTCTTACTTTTGTTGTAATCAATAAGAATTCGTTACATTAAAAACTTTCGAGAGCTAAATAAAAATTGTGGTAGGCCGAAAAATTAAAATGCAATAAATTTATTTATATATATATTTTTTATTTCAAATATTTTGAATACCATAAATAAATCGCTTTTACTATTTTAAAATCACAAAAGGAAAACATTTGCAATATAAATTACATTACAAATGAAAGGGGCAAAAATAATAATGAAAGGGGCAAAAATTGAAGAAAATATATGAAGAAAGCATGAAGACATATTTTGTATGCATGTTCACATCAGTTTTATGGTGTTAAAGTTCCTGTGAATGTTAAGGGATCAAAAATATTTATAACAACCCAAAATTAAGAAATAAATTACTTAAAATTTTTGTAGTTTTGTCTACAAACATCCAAAGTTCATTGTCTAATTAGTCAAACTACACGAAAGAAAGGAAAAAACCAAGCCAACAAAAAATAGGACTAAATTGTAAACTGACTGGACTCCATGCAAGAATTTACAAATATTTCGAATTAAAAAAAAAAAACAAAAATAAAAAGAAATACTTGAAAATGGGTAACAAAAACAAAATGAATAGGAAACGTGCTTCTTATAAATAAGCAAATTCTAAACGGAAATAAGAAAGCGAAAGCTATTTAAGATATTTATTAAGTTGGAAAAATCTCTTGGTATTTAGGATTTTGTGAGCAACGTTTCTTCTAATTAAAATGTAAGTAATTAAATTTCAAAAAGCAAGTAAAGAAACCATTTGATTACCTTTAAACGAGTGGCCGTGTTAGGCCACACTAGTCCGAATGTCGGAAGGATGCCTTACAGTATTTAAAAAAAATATGCGTTTACCTTAGAGGAAACACTGCTCAGTATAAAAAAACATTAAACAGCAGCACGGAAGCGAAATTCGTTATCAAAACGTTTATTTTTATTTTTTTAAAGTATAAAAGTAAAGCAATCAATCACCTTTTATATTCCGTTTTAAATATGAAATATATTCTTTAAAGCTGTCATCCAAAAACTTTGACTAAAACTTTTTCTTAATGTTTTATCTTTTTTACAAAAATATTGTTTAAGTATTTTGTAAGGTTACAATTTATTTTACCACTAATTTGTTTTCTTTTTTTAAAGTTACAAGATACAAATGAAAGTATACATACATACCAAGATAGAAAAGAATTGGTGATATAATTTTGTAAATCTTAATGATTAATTCCGTCTATATCTACTATTATCTGTTTTATTTTTTCAACTACATCATACCCATTTAAGTAATTGCAATATTTCCGTTTAACATTTAATTATATTGTGATTCTTTTCTTACTTGTTAGTTTTATATCACTGGTATTTTCTTCAAACAGATGTCAGTTAGACACTAATAGTTGTTTTTTAACATGTCAATTAGAAAAAAATATCGAAGGGTCGTTCATAGGATATCAAGAATTGGAAACAATATTCCGTTTAAATTCTTCATTGCAATTTTTTGAAGAAATTAAAACTAAGCTTAATATTTATCCGTGTTTTTGTAGATAAGAAAGAGTTCATTTTAACAAAAAATGAAAATATCGAAATAGTCCAGCATCTTAATACCACAATTAATAAATTCCGCAATATTTTACGTTTCTATGAAAAAATGTAAATGAGGCTTCCCATATAAAACAGAGTATAATGACAAAAACAGAGTTTTAAAACAAAACAATGAGGAGAACCATGTAATCTTTTGCAATGGACAAAGTAATTCATTACCCAGAATGTTAGAACTATTTTGAAAAAATGTTCGTACTTCTTAGTTCCAATTACAAAAAGATCAATATTGCTAAAAATGTGTTTTTGGTACAACTTCATCCAAAAAAAATAAACAGATTCTTGTTAAGATCTCCGAAAAATTAAAATCAATTTTGAAGATGCTAACTGTTCTGCACCAGTTCAGTCATTCTATTGACAAATTTAAAAATATTTATTTTATATACAACCTCAAAAGAAAAATTATATAACAAAAAAATATTTATTTTTATAATTTCATAATACATAAGTTTTTGTTCTTCTTAAATTCCAATTGCACATGAAACACAAAAAAAAATTTTTTTGTTATCTACGTGAGGAGGTGTTATTACAATAGAAAATTGATTTTTTAATAATTGTGCGAGACAAAAAAAATTTAAGTAAAAGCCATCTACAAAATGTGAAAATTTACAACACAGAGGAAATAAGAAAACCAATAATGATTTTTCAGCTTTTTGTAGAATTGGAAACTATTTACTGAATAAGGTAACTTTCTTCCATTTTATAATTCTTTAGCTAAAACAACTAGTTTGTTAAAATACGATTTTATAGAACAAAAATGCAAGTAGAAAAATAAACAAAAATTATTTTCTGTGAGATCACCATCCCTTATAATTTTATTCGTCACGAATTTCGCCTTGGAAAATAAAGTAAGGATTTTGAGTTTTTATTGCTTGCAGACATCAAAGCAGTTGCGTAATAAAAATTCCCACCAGGCCCAAAAATAATACTGGCAATTAGAAATTTTAAAAATTCTGACAAGAATTTTCAATCTCATAATTCCTTTTAAGTTTTGTGTATTATTTTTTGTTTATATTCATAATTATCTATATTTCAATAATTTATCATTTGTTTATAAAATTTCTCGAACATATTGTTGCAGTTTATGCTGAAATGACCGTAATTTTTATACATAACTAACAAATCACTTTAAAATTCTGTTACTTAGGGTTTTTTTAAAGTTTTTTTATTCCTATTGAAAAACCGCTCGACCGATTTTGCTGAAAAGTTTTTCAGTTTTTAATAATTTTTTTTTTTTTAATTATTACGCGTCGAATATCATAAGTGGCTCGCGAGATAGTCGAGGCGAAAAAAATTCCGAACCCACATACGTACATACATACACACGGATATTACGATAAAGATGGAGATATGCAAAATCTGGGAATTCACTAAATTGGCCCCATTACATAAAGTTTCTGTGGGAAGTTAAAGAGGGAGTTTTTTCCGGTCCTTTTTCGGATCATTTGTCAAAAATTTGAACTCAACGGAAGGAGGAAATCCGGTAAAACTTAACCTGTTAAATCGTCAACCAGTAAAAAATAATTGCCGAAAAGAAAACAAAACTAACAAAGTTGTCTAATATCCGAAAAATTATGTGAAGATTGTTGCAATTTCGATGTAATTCAATAATTTATACTCGTGCCATAGCAATATGAACCGTCACCTGTGAGTCCCCATGGCGAATTGATGTAAGGACCAAGCAAGAAATAACGGCAAAAACTGCGAAAAAATTTCAAAATTTGAGGGAAGAAATATTCTAGCCGTTAAATTTAAATCGGCTGGAATTCAAGAGATTACGGGTGCTCTTTGGTTTAGACCAGAAAACAAAATGGTTGCCAACGTATGATTGATTAGCATAAATTTCAAATCAATGAACTGAGCGAAAGGAGACAGACAATTTATCAGAACTTCAATGCAACATGCTCCCTGTATGTATTTGACATGTTGATGGCAATAACAATTAAAAATGTTTCGCTTTATAAAGACGAATTAAACAAGTCTCTGGAAAGACTAAAGAATCAAATTGCCTTCCTTTAAATAATTAGTGGATGGGAAAAATTTGAAAAGAAATTTAATAAAATTCATTTATTTTCATTTGTCTCGGTTAACTGATTTCTTATTTTTAACAAAATTTGAAGTCTTAATGGCATTTGGCAAATAATTGAACACCGGTTTTTTTCATATATTTCGGCTTCTTAAGTTGATCTAAAAAGCGACCAAGAAAAAAGTGTATTTTATGTTAATAGAGAAAGCAAAAGTTAGCGTATCTTTCTTACATAAAACTAAAATTCTACTTTGCAGTTGTAAATTCATTAAAAATATAACAATATTTTATGTATTTTAAACGTAATGGTGGAATGGATTTATGCTGATTTCTTTAAAAAATGCTCAGCTCAGCTATGGCGGAAGAATGGAATGAAAAGAATAAAAATGCACGGTGATTGGAAAGAGATATACCAAAAATATTTGACTTGTTTTCTCAAATAATTTTTATTTTCTGTAAGACACCTTTTTACTTCGAATGAGAGTTTTCTTGTTTTTGCTATTCAGACCCGAGTAAAAATTCAACAGGCCCAAAAGTAGCCCAAAAGAACCGTGGAGCAAAAATTCGAGTTGTTAAAATGAACGCATCTAAAACAACCGAAATGAAACACGACGCGAATTTTTAATTTGTCGTCCTTGCTTTGGTCACATATGTACATACAGCGCATGTAAAAGATTTACATAATTGTTTCAATTTGTTTGTTATATGAACTTGGTTTGGGCGCATTTATGCCTCCAAGACTGTGCCTCACTTGCACGCATACTTGCAAATGAAATATTTTTACTCGGGAAGATTTTAGTTTAATATGAAGGAAAAAGAAAAAAATAAGTAAACAGGTAATTTGCGGTGGGTGTAGAAATATGCGAAAAGCTTAAAAAATCTGCGGTTTCATTGAAGTGCACCACCCAAAAAAAATAACGAAAATAAGCAAGTTTAAGATTTAAAAAGTAAAAAACTAAAATAATTAAATTAAAATTTCTAAAGCTAACGTTTAGATAAAATGAGCAGGGCACGCAGTGTTCAATTGAATTGAATTAGAAGTAATTTTTTTTAGTTTACCCTTGATTAAAATAAAAATAAAAACTTCTTCACAATTGTTTAGCACTTACTAAAACAAAACAACAATAATTAGTAGCAAAGTTACTTAAAGGAGATAATCATTTTTTGAAAGAAGATAAAACTTAGAAGCCAGGTTTTAATCAAAAGGTATGAGAGAAATGTTTGTGAATTAATTTGAGAAACGTTGTTGATGGACATAATTTACAAAAACGAAAAATAAATAAATAAATCAATTTTAAGTAAATTAATCGTTACTACATGAAGGTCTTAACCATAAACAAAAAAACCAAGAAAACAATAAATGAATAAAACAGGGAGCACCCACGACTTCTAAAAGGAACGCAAGATGTATCAATTACTTCATTAACACTAAAAAACTAGGCCAACTAAACTAGGGAATTCTGTTAATTAGATTTTTTGTTTTTATAGGTTTTTCCGTTTTAATTAGGTCTTAATTAGGTTTCGTCACTTGTCTTTTTTTTCGAAATACTAAGAAGTTTTTATAAGTCGAAATGCAAGGTCATACGAGTAAAAATTCAATTAGCCCCAAAGAGGCACGAAAACGGCCGTTCTATACCCAAATGAGGCGTGGTGCGCGTTGCGTCTATAAAAGGGTGGCATGTTTTAAAATTCGTGCTTACTTTGGGCGTGTATGTGCAAATAAAAAATTTATACCCGCAAAAGAAAAAGATATAAAAAAAAATCAAGTGATTTGTAGATGTGGGATTTATTACAGTTTCATTGTATCAATAACTAAAATATCTAAGAAAAATATGGACACAAAACTAAATTAAAATGGGGGAAAACACAGATCATTAAAATCAATGTCAACAAATTTCATTTCAACCACGAAATAGTATCTTCAATTGTAAATTAAAATTAAGATAAAATAATTAAGAGGTAGTGATTTTGTTTACAAAAAAAAATAATAATAAAAAAACAAAATTGTTTGTTTATTACATTCAAAATATACAAAAACTTCCTAAACATAAAAAGTTAATTTAACAGTTTGCCTGCGCATTTCCTAACATTTAATTAAATTGTTCACGTACAACTTTTTCTTATTTTATTATAATTTACAGTGAAAAAAGCGGCAAGCAAACCTGTTAATGTAAAAATGGATCCTGGGACATTTTTTGGAATTTTTACCACTGCCGGCAAAATAATGTTTTTCTTTTAAATAAATTAAATAATTCATTAATTAATTTAAGATAAGGAATTGAAAATTGATCTAAAACCTTTCACCAGACGTTGTTTTTTTACTCATAACAAAAATATGCCTTAAAAAAACTTTAAAAGGGCCAATAACTCCTACGTACTGGTTTTTTTTTGCGTTTAATTATTACTATTAATTTTTTTCCATAAATAGCTTCGTCTTAAATTTAAATATTTTTTTTTGCTTTTTTTCGTTTTTGCTCTTACTTTCTTTTTTGTCCCATTCTCTCTTGAAATCTTTCACCACATCATCTCCCTCTCTGTCTCTTTCTCTCTGCCTTTTATAGACTATTTTCGGTTTTAACGACTTTTTACCATTCTGTGGAATAGTTGTCATTTTTTTATTTGCATAATTTTACTGTATTTCTTTTAATTAGGTTTATATTTTATATATATTATGCATATATATATACATATATGTTTTTGCTTTATTTCGCTTGTGTTTTGGTCAACAACATGAAGACGGAAGTCGAATGCCTTCCGATTTTGAATTTTGTAGATATTTTTTTTTTTAGTTTTTATCTATATTCAGTTTTTCCAATTTTTCTATTGTTTTTATGCCATTTATTTTTGTAGTTTTGTTTTCATAGTTTTACGGACTCCTTTCTTTGCTAACGTTTTTCTGTTCTATAGATTATATATATATATATATATATATATATTTTTTTTTTTTTTGCTAATTGTTTATAGTTGCCCCATTTGTTCATTATACTTCAGTCTCTCGCATTGGTTCCGGTGGCTAATCAAATTATAACACACAAAATTTATTCATATATTTTTCTTTTAAAAAAATTAATTTTTTATTATTAAGTCAAAATAGTTACACTAAAAACTACGAATGCTTATCTATATATAATGTATATATTTTGTTTTTGAAAACAAACAAATAATATATAAACAAAAAAGGAAATGTTATGCTTGAAATTAAACTAAACATGAATAAAAAGAACAAATATAAAATTATTTTACGGGTTAAGAAAAAACCCAATAGGGAAACTTAACAACTAAATACGAAATAATAAAACAAAAGGAACGCAGCTCTTTTTTTAAACAATATATTTAGAATTTTTAATTCTATTACCTGCAAAAAGTCTGAACTAACGCGTCCTGCAGTGGAGTAAAAAACGCTGATCGTCGAAGAAATCAAGGGCAACAAAAAAAAATTTTAACTAACCAACAGAAAAAAACACAAAACAATAAATAACTGAATAAAATATTATAAAATTATAAAAATATTAAATTTAAGCAATAATAGAGCAAGGAAAGAATTTGGAGGTCAGGTTGATTTTATAAGAGTAATTAGCACATATCAAGGATAGTATTCTCATCTTAAAAATCGATTTTTATTTGATTTCATTTTATCGTTATTATGAACCCATCAGAATCATTTACCGAAAGTAAATTTCAAAAATTTTGAAAATTAGTTATGAAAGTTTATATACACCATTTTTTTCAAGAATCATATTTTTCAATCTTACGCAAACTATAATTTTTGAACGAAATTAGATAACCACTTAATTTTGATTTTATTTCCAAAAAGACTTAATTTAATGGACCCTATACGTAAGACAAAATATAATAATTGTTTTTCATTATAAATATTTCTTATAGCTATTTAAAATGCCAAATTATGAAACATAGATGGGCGTTTTTGCATTACCACTAAATTTGCATCAGCACTAAAATTTTAATGATAGTTAAAATACAGTTTGCACTATTACTAACCGATTATTGGTCGTGCAAACTTTATTTCATTATCACTAAACGGTTATGGGTAGTGCAAACCTTATTTCATTAGCACTAAGCCACCGACAATTCTTGTATACATATTCCTACCGCGCGCGGTCAAATTGACCGGTAATTAAAAAAGTTATCGATTTTATAATTTAGTGCAAATAATGGTTGCTTTTTTGCTAAATGTATATAAATAAAGATTTTTCAGGGAGTTTCGTCCAAATTATTTTTTATATATTATACTTTCTAAAATTATTTTTCAAAAAACAAATAAAATTAAATAATCAGCATTTTGGCTTCAAAGTAGTCCCAAAAATAAAAAAAAAACAAAAAAAACCTCCTGTTGCGAGATATGGTGAACACGGCAAAACACCGTTTTTTTCGAGGCCATTCCAGAAGTTCACAGTTACTCGGTTAATGCTAACTACTTTACAATAAAAAAAATCATACAAATATTGTTCACATATTGTTTTATTATGTGTACATTGAATTCATAAATTAGGTAGCGCCAAAAAGAATTCTTGAAAACATGACATTACCTTACCGTTCAGTAAAAACGAAAGATTTGTTTGCATTCGCACTACCAATCCATCAATCCACTATTATTCATTGATAGTGAAAAGTATTTGTACTATACCACTTATCGTTTAATGATAATGCAATAAGTTTTGCATTACCACTAATCGTTTATTGCTAATGTAATTAGGTTTGCACTACCAATAATCGTTAAGTGATAATGAAATAAAGTTTGCACTACCACTAAACGTTTAGTGATAGTTCAAACTGTATTTTCACTAACAATGAACCCTACAGCTCTAGTGAAATAATTAATGCTCTGTAAAATTAATGCACTACGTCCAACTCAGTTATGAAATAAAACTTCTGAAAATTGCGTATTTTGAGCAATTTTGATGAGAATACCCCCTTTTAAGTGAAAGACGTGCCTTTTTATTACATTTTGAACAAATTCCAAACAAAATAAATCAAAATAAGTCAATGAATGTTAGATTTCTACAATTTGGTTAGATCATTTTCTAATTTTGTACTAACATAAACATATATATATCTGGTTTTGAAAGTGTGAAGAGGGTGGATCCACAAAATCTTTATAAAACAATTTGTTAATCGCAGCCTCTTTTGTTAAATTGCATTAATTAATTTTCTTTCTATCTTCGCAACCCATATTTTGATAACAAAAAAATATCAAAAGGTGAAATTTCTTGAAAATATATTTTTACATTCAAATCAATAAGGATAAAGTGCATGATATTTACATTGTTTTTTATTTGAAAGAAAGGCAAGCGTGTTAAAAACAAAAACGAATTCACAAAAAACTATTTTGCAATCAACTTTTATTAGAGCTTTTATTTACAGCATTTTTGAAGGAAGAAGAATTTTATATATCTATACATTTTTTATATATACGTATATATATATATGTATATATATATTTATTGCACTACATAAATTTACAAACTAAACAATTTTAAAGAAAATACGCATCTACGTTGTAATTTTCTTTTAATCGTTAATTAGCAATGTTCGCGGCAATAAAACTTTCCAAAAAACTTCGAATGCAAGAAAAAATGCTTCTATTTCATTAATTTTGTTTTAAAATATAACGCGTGTCAGAAGTTGTCTTAGTTAGCAGAACAAAGAAAATATTGTGAATATCAAATAGGAAAGAAAGTGACCGAAGGCTACTTCTTAAAAAAAGTTATGCCACCTACTCTTACAAAATATACACATACATATGTATATATATAATTTTTACCACGCTTTTCAGTAGAAGAAATATAAATAAAATTGTTTAAACATTTTCAATTTTTACGTGAATTTTGAGTCATAATTATTAGAGAGGGACTTGTCGAAATTCATAGTTACTTCAAAGCGGATCATTTTACATTTAATTATAACGCAATTAATTCATAATTATGTTGTTTCCAATTATCATACAATAAAAGAGGTATATGCCAGTTAGAATCGACACTTTCAAAAGAAAAATATTTCATTTTAAAATTTTTAAGTATTCCAAGCAATTTTAATAGTCGATTAATTTATTAGAAGAAAAGAAGCATAGCTCAAAACTAAAATGAAAATAAAAATAAGGTAAACGAATTAACAGGGCATAGATTAAAAGTTGGGCTTTATTTAAGTTCAGACCCATGGGTCGGATTCTGATGAAATGTGGCCTGCGCATTCCGTTGGGCCCAAAACAGAAGAATCTGAAAGAATTTTGCCGCGGCGGCCTATATTTTCGAAAATATTTAACTTTTAACAACCTGTCGAAACTGAAAGTTCATTATTTTTTAAATTGAAGGCCACATTTCATCAGAATTCGACGCGGGGTAGCGGATCTAGGCATCTACACTTTGCTTTTAGCTTTACTACACACAATATCCTGAAAAAAATAACTATTTTTATTCATAAAAATGCCCAAATATATACCTGTTTGGGCTCCTTATCACTCAGCAAGATTTTTCGGCATTTTACGACATATTTTCCCTATTAGATTTGCAATTTTTGGCATTATAAATGTAATAAATAGTAGCAAGAGGTGCAAATGCTACACAGGAATTTATTTGTATTGTTTATTCTTCTAAGTGCTTAGAAATAAATATATACATATATATACATATATATACATATATATAGTATATATATATATGTATATGTATATATATATATATATATATATATATATATATATATGGGGGTAGGTTGGTCTCAACGGGTTGGAAAAAGTAAAGCGGCGATAATTAATAAAACGACTTTTAATTCACTGAAATAAGTAACTTCAAAAATAAAAGGTTGTTCTTTCGACGACGGCGTAGCGGAAAGTGTCCGGTGGCGGTGACCCTAGCGGTAAGGGGCTGGCTGACCAAAAGTGCAGCCGGGTAGTGCTGCAAGCGTTAATCCTACATTCGACCGTCCTGCTCGTCATCTGCCCCAGATGACTCAGTATCGCCATTGCAGCTCCATAGTTTCATGTGGTCGGCGGATGAACTCGTCGTCTTCAGCCCTTCGGAATGTCCTATTTTCTTCAGATCGTAGCGATCGTTACCTTGCACCTTTACCACCTCGTATGGACCCATAAATTTCGGATGAAGCTTACTTCCGGGGCTGAATTGCGTCTTTTTAACGGCCACCAGATCGCGAAGTCTATATTGAGTTTTCTTTCGTTTGCGTAGAGAATATCCCCGGTTTTCCTCTTGCATTCGATTTATCGAATCCTTGGCGAAGTTTCTCATTTCTCCCCTTTTTCTTTCGAAGTTTTCGGCGATAGCTTCCTCCAGAAGTCGTGATAATTCCAGATCCTCCGCTGTTCTCATAGGGACTCCGATAAGCAGCTCGAACGATGTCTTGCCTGTTGCTCTCGTTTTTGTAGAATTTAAAGTTTGCTGCAACTTAGGGACATGCTTTTACCATTTTTCGAGTTTTTTTACCGACACTTTTCCAAGCACTGCCAATATCACGCGATTTAGTCTCTCGACTTGGCCATTGCCCCTAGGTACACCAGTCGTGACTATGACGTGACTTATACCTCGTTCCGTGCAATATTCCTTGAATGTATCAGATGTGAACGCCGTTCCTCGATCAGTTATCACTCTCCAGGGATTGCCGAAAATTTCGCTCTGTAGTTCTAATCGCTTAATGACTTCAATCGACGACGTATCCTTGACGGGATAAATCCACCTATACTTCGTAAATCCGTCAACGATGACGAAAAGGTATTTATAGCTTTTAGCAGTTGATGCCAAAAGTCCCAGATGATCCAAGTGGTAGGTATGAAGAGGAATATCCAGCTTTTCGATTGGGTTTAACAATCCTTCCTGCTTGCCCTCTTTTTTTTGAAACCAGAATACACGGAACACAGTTTGCTAGAGACTGCACAACTTTTTTTGCCAGACCAGGTATGAAATAATCTTGACGAATGATCGCTTCTACTTTCCTAGCGTTGATATGACCCTTGTCATGAACAGATTTAATCACCTCTCCTTGCAGACTTTTAGGCAAGACTAAATTATAGGATCCTTTTTCAAATTTGTAAAGGACACCGCCTCGAAGGATGAAGTCGTCGTACTTATCGTATTGCAACAAGTTCTTTATTAAGCGGCAGGTCTCGTCGTTTTCTTGCGCTCTCCGAATTCGAAAAAGCAGGCTATCTTCGACTATGAAAACGGCCGGATAACGACTAAGGGCATCAACGTGCCGCATAGACGTCCCCGAACGATGCTGTACCGTACAGTCGTATTCCTCAAATAAAAATGCCCACCTGGCTACACGGCTACAAAGTTCCTTCTTAGACATCGTTAGTTGGAATGCTTTACAGTCGGTGAAGATTCTAAACTTGAGACCCAACAATAGTATTCATTCCCGAACCGGAGGTATACTGGTAGAAAAATTTATTTGATCCAATAAAATATAAGTTGTGTTCGTTCTATGTTCTGAACCTAAAAAATTGAAATTCTTGAATCAAGAAAACAGTATTTTTTTACGTCAAAAAAAAATTTTTCTTCGACATTGCAAATTTTATAATTTTATTTTTTATATAATATAATATGATAGTTGAAATTAATAATTAAGTAAAAACCCAAATATTCTTGACTCGAAGCTCATTGCCTTGATTCTAAAATTTGTTCTACCAGTGTAGGTTTGGTTTTTCTTCCGGAAACTTATTCAAATTTATACCAGCTGCCACACTTTTACTAAAAATTTATTTATTTATTTAATTAGGAAGGGTGTTAACGTGATCTGTTATACTTTTTGGATTAAGTTTACGTTGTCTCGCTGAGGAGACACACAAATAATCCACATGCCTTATGTGCACAACAGAACACCTTCAAGTCAGGCAGTAGGCCATGATAAGCGCCAGTGCAACAGAATATAATTCTGAGCTCTTTTGTCGCGTCTGCCCTGCGCACTCACATGAAGCATTACAGTAGCATACAAAAATAAGGTCAACTGCGAAAGCTCTACGCTGAAGTCGAATCCCTAATCTAAAAGCTTCTCTCGCTGAACGTTTGCTCTGTTGGGACGTCTTATTTCTATATATTGTTTTTGGTCTAATACTTCCGTTTTCGATTATATGGCCAAAAAAATCCAATCCTTTTCTCTAAAAATCTGCACTGGGTCATTTAATAATAAGACCGTTTCTTTTAGCAACATACAGGGCTAATTTTAATTTTTGCAGACCTTCCTTATTAGTTACCGATCGAATGATTATATCGTTCATGTAAACTAATAATGTTCCGTCTCGGATTAAGTCTTGAAAAACCGTATTTACGAAACGTTGGAATACTGCCGGCGAATTGCATAAACCGAAGGGAACCTTCAGAAATTCGAAATGTCCTTCACTGGTTATAAACGCTGTATATTTACGACTGTTTTCGTTGATATCAACGTGGAACAATCCGTTGCGGAGATCTAAAGTGCTAAACACCTTAGCCGTGTGCAAGCTTTCCAATATTTCCTCTATACACGGCAAAGGATACCTGTCTTTTATAATCTTTTTACTTAATCGCCTATACACGGAACAAAAATTCTAAGAATTTTTGTCCTGAAAATTTAGAAAAAATTCCCTTACTGTTTCATAATGTGGATGCATTTGACATGTAGAAGAAAAAGTAATAAATACTTTAGGTCAATATTATAAGCCACATGGTCAGAAAAATTGCCTTACCAGTTGTAGAAAAATTCACTCAACAATGCAGTAAAAATTATTCAACGGAACACAAAAATTCCGTACAAATAATTCACTTATTATTTGATATATAATTGTGAGAATGTCTATCATTCACAAATTATAGAAAAAAGAAAGTATGCTTCACTTATACGGCTTGTTACAAACTCGCTTGAACAGAAAGAAATTACGACGCACACTGATGACGACTGTCAGAAAACTGAATGTTTAGCACAAAGAAGAAAACTATGCATCCTCAGAAAATATGTACAAGAAATTTTTTGGAAAGAGTTTTATACTTCGTAAGTGTAAATGCAAAACTCACGAAATAAACGTAAGAAAGGAATCCTCACAGCTGAAAGCAATAAAATAACGTAGTCCTATGCAAACAGTTGGATTAGAATATTGGAGTTTGGGCCCATATACTGTTTAAAATCGTGGAGATAAGAGTCATAAAAAAGGGTCCTTTTCATATTTTTCTCTAGTCGCAGAGTATGAAGGGAAAATTGCCTTACTAGTTATGAAAATTCTCAAAACTATTTGAGATTGTCTATTAGTTAGTTTCAGAAGTAGTATATTTTGGTGAGAAAAAAAATTCAATAATTCGTTGAACCGGTAGTATTTAGAAGACTTTATTAGAATTTTTCCCTTACTGTTTAGAAAAATTCTATTTCTTATTGTAAAAGTTGTCATACTGCAAGCAATTTTTCCATTTTACGTCAAATAAAATTTCCTTGGCTGACCATTTGCATTCACTTTGGGGTAACTAGTAAGGGAATTTTTCTATAAACTCTTCTCTCCGTGTAGTCTATACAGAGTCTGTATGACCCATCTTTCTTCTTAGCGAGAACTACGGGGCTGGCAAAGTCCGACTGACTGTGGCGAATGATCCCATCACTCAGCCATTGCTGAATTTGCTCCGCGGTAGCTTGCTTTTCTTTTGGAGCTAGGCGACGTACCTTTTGATAAATAGGAATTTCGTCATCTAGTGTAATATGCATCTGCATTTCCGGTTTATATTCCGTAATCAATTTACGAATCTCGGCTCGTAAAGCTTTGCCTTGCACACCTATTTTGCCGGCTAAGTCGTCCTCCTTTTCATAATGACCTTTCAGTTTTCTTTTACTAGGGTTACGTTCTTGAGCACATCTTTCCCGATTAAGATATCTTGGTTTAACCAGTTATCCGGTACAACGTGACAACAAACTTCAAAATTTTCGCCGTTAATATCAAATTTCGAATCCACTGATTTTATTGTTCTTTTTATATTTCGGCCGAATCCCGTAAGTACAATACCTGGTCCCTCATATCCACTGGTGCTTTTAACTACTGCGTATACTGATCTCTTCATAAGCGTAACATCGCTACCGGTATCTACCAATGCTACAAATTCTCGACCAGCTATTTTTACTATAACATTCGAGTGCAGGAGTGAAACATAATTTACTTGACTCGGTTTTGGTTCTGTTTCACGCTTCTCCTTAGGGCATGTTGCCGAAAGATGGCCAAATTCGCTACAATTTGTAGCAGCACATAAACTCATTTATGCGACACAAGCGCCTCTGTTTAAAAAAAATAAAACGACAACTTTCTGACAGCTGGAAGGAGTGGAGCGATTTTTAAAGAGTCTTCCGGTCCACTTTGCCTTTCGAGACTGCAGCAGCAAATATCATCTTCATCATAATCATCATTACTGCGAAATTGTTTCTTTTATTTTGTGAACTTTATTTCCCCCATCATTGAATAAAGTATTTATTTATTGTTATTATGAGTTTCAATAAGACCTCATAAATTGGTGACCCCGACGTGATCTGGGGAGAAGTTTCAAAGAATAACGCCTACGCAGTGACAAAAAAAGTGGCGTCCCCATCGAAGAAAAAAATGTGTGTCAACCGCATCAGTGTTAATCAGTGCATTAAAGACAGAATCTTCAGAGCTCAATGAGGCATGACTTTGCCCAGAACACCCAACAAGAAGAAAAGCAAGAGAACAAAACCGAAGCAGCATATTTCAACGGTTCCAGAGACTTCTGACAGCTCACACAGCGAAAGCACAGACAGCGACATGCAGGCGGATCAGGGAGGCAGCGTCCCACCCCCAATTGGCGTAGATGAGCGGATTGCTGAGATCAATCAGGCAGAGGGTGAGGTGCAATTAAGAAATGACCATATCTATTCAATTTCTAGGCCTCAGTTACCGACATTTTATAAAGATCAGCCTGATGTTTGGTTTATGGTCGCCGAAGCAGAGTTTAGTGCAACAAACACACGCAGCGACAATGCAAAATTTAGCAATATAATAAAATCATTAGATCAGGACACATTAAAACAGGTTGCTGACATTATCAGCAAACCCCCAGTCGGAGAAAAATATCCTACAATAAAGCAGGCAATATTACAGAGAGTTTCGGATTCAAGACAAAAACAGATTCGAACAGTGCTGAGGGAAATGACGCTGGCTGATCGCAAGCCCTCACAGTTGCTGCGAGAAATGAGAAGTTTGGCTTCTGGTGCTTTTTCAGATGAAATTTTACATCAGATTTGGCTTGACTGCATGCCGCTGGACATTAGACCATTTTTGGCGGCTAGCCAAAATGATGATCTCAACACACTGGCAGGAGTGGCTGATAGAATCCTGGATTCTCGCGGCTCATTTGTTATGTCAGCTTCAACAGATAACAATCGCTGGGGCAGTCCACAGGACAACAACAACAATACAGGGGATCTCGAGCGAAGGATGGACCAACTGCAGCAGATGCTCGCTTGCTGTCTCAAGGAGGTCAGAGAAATCAAGCAGCAACAACAGCAACAACAGCGTCGACAGAGCAGGTCTACATCAAGATCATTTTCACCAAAACGCAGTAGCATCTGCTATTACCACGACAGATTCGGTGCAGAGGCAAAACGCTGCACCACTCCTTGCAGTTTTGCTAAGAACCAGGGAAACTAAAATCGCCATCATCGATAGGAGCTGTTGGTGATGGCAATATTAAATTACCACCAACTGAGCTCCGCTTACACATCTTTGACAGACTAACTCATTTAAAATTTCTTGTTGATTCTGGATCAATTGTCTCTATCATTCCAGCATCTGAATTTAAACGTCTTAATGCTCGTAGCGACCTAGCACTTTACGCAGCGAATGCATCAAAAATTCAGACCTATGGTACAAAAACTCTCAAACTAACCTCAATCTTCGACGAGCTTTCTCATGGCCATTCATTGTTGCCGATGTACAAGCTGCAATAATTGGTGCCGATTTTCTTTCACATCACAACCTGCTGATTGACCTCAGAAATCAGAAATTGATAGATACAACAACAAAACTAACCTCAAAGGGCAAATTATTGAGAACACCTCATTACAGCATTTCCACACTCAGCCCAGAGACACCATACTCCGATATTCTTCAAAAATACATTGAAATCACCAAGCCAAGAAACAACTCAGCACACAATAAAGTCAACTATAGTCATCAAATCATCACTACGGGACCTCCGGTAACTGAGAGACATCGAAAACTTGCTGGAGTCAAAGCAATAGCAGCAAAACAGGAAATTAAACATCTTCTGGACAGCGATATCATTAAGCCATCAAGCAGCCCATGGGCAAGTCCCATACACATGGTGCCTAAAAATAACGGGGATTGGAGACTCTGTGGTGACTACAAGAAACTTAATGCAGCTACCCAACCAGACAAATATCCACCACCCCAAATACAAACTCTATTTCCGATGCTAAACGGCAAGATTATTTTTTCAACGCTGGATCTATGCAGAGCGTACCACCAGATCCCCATGCACAAAGATGACATCCAGAAAACGGCAATTACCACTCCATGGGGCCTTTACGAGTACAACGTGATGCCATTTGGTTTGAAAAATGCCACTCAAACATTTCAGCGTTTTATAGATTCAGTTTTTCGAGATTTGAATTTCGTATTCGTTTATATAGACGATATTTTGGTCATGTCTGACAGTGTTCAGGAGCACAAATCCCACCTGCAACAAGTTTTCGAAAGACTAAAGGAATACTCACTTACAATAAACACCGATAAATGTGTTTTCGGGCAGCCAGAGGTAAATTTCCTGGGATTTTCAATAAATTCAGAAGGTTTTGCACCAACCATAGAAAGACTCAGCAAAATACATAATTACCAGAAACCTAACACAGTTCAGGAATTGCGAAGATTTTTGGGGATGTTGAATTACTATCGGCGATGCATTCCCGAAGCAGCTCAACTACAATTACCTCTCAACGAGTACCTCAAAAACTCCAAGAAAAACGACAGAACAAAAATCGACTGGACCAAGAGAAGTGAAGAAGCTTTTGAAGCGTGTAAGTATAGCTTAACCGCAAAAATTAGATTGGTATTTCCTTCACCTACAGCACCTTTAGCACTATCGACTGATGCTTCTTCGACTGGCATAGGAGCAACCCTGGACCAGCTGGAAGACGGCATTTGGAAACCAATTGGACACTTCTCTCGCAAACTCAGTGATGCAGAACGCAAGTACAGTACTTATGACCGTGAATTGCTTGCAGTTTTCGCGGGTATCAAACATTTCCAATATCTGCTTGACTGTCGTCAGTTCGTAATAAGGACTGATCATAAACCACTCGTATATGCATTTAAACAAAAGATGGAAAAGGCTTCAGAACGGCAGCTCAGGCAACTTGATTACATCAGTCAGTTTTCTACTGACATCACTTACATAAAGGGCAACGAAAATTTAGTTGCAGACGCACTATCACGCATCAACACCATCAACATGCCAACCATACTCAACCCACAGACAATTCAACAAGCTCAGCAGATTGATGAGGATTTAGAGGATCTGATCCAGAATAAAACTTCATTGAGATTGCGCAAACATAAAATGGAAAACGAGGAAATTTATGGCGACGGACCACCTGATGCAATTCGACCCTATTTGCCACAGTCTCTTCGCAGGGCTGCCTTCAATTTGATTCATGGTGCATCACATTCCAGTGCAAGAAATACTTCTCGACGACTAAGACAAAAATTCGTTTGGCCTGACATGTGCAAAGATGCTGTGAGATGGACTCGTGAGTGCGTGCCGTGTCAGAAATCAAAGATTCACCGACACAACAAGTTGACACCAGCGCATATTAGGGTTCCTGATGATAGATTCAGCCACATACATATAGATATTATACACTTGCCAAATGTAAATGGATATCAGTATTGTCTAACAATTATTCACCGTTTTTCTAGATGGCCTGTGGCCGTTCCACTTCGAGACATTACAGCAGACACAGTGACAACTGCATTGTGTGATCACTCGATAGCTCATTATGGCGCACTTCTAACTATCACATCTGACCAAGGCTCGCAATTTGAATCGACACTTTTCCAGGCACTTGCTAGATTCATTGGCGCTAATAAAAATAGGACAACACCGTACCATCCTCAATCCAATGGGATGATTGAAAGATGGCACAGGACCCTCAAAGCAGCTCTAATGTGTTCACCTGAACCTTGGACTAATATTTTGCCTACAGTACTACTCGGACTTAGAAACAGTTTTAAAGAAGACATAAAAACAACACCCGCTGAACTTCTTTATGGAACCAATCTTAGGATACCTGGAGAATTCCTGTCATCTCAAAATTTTACAATAAATCCTGAAATTTTTATTCAAAAACACAGGGAATACATGCATGCATTACGTCCAACACCAACCGCTCATCACAACAAGGCTAGATTATTCATCCTCAAGGACTTAAACGTCTGCACACACGTATTCGTACGATGTGATCATGTGAAAGCACCCTTGGAGCCCCCATACATAGGCCCATACCGAGTACTGGAAAGAATCACCGACCGACTCTACAAAATCGACATCAACGGAGAGGAGAAGAACATCTCGATTGATAGATTAAAACCGGCTTACATCACAAAAACGGATGTTGATCTGGATACTAGCAACGAAGATCCATTACCGCAAACACCTGTACAACCACATCATTGGACCTCATCAATGGACAAACCAAAGAAGACCTACAAGCCAAAAAAGGTAACTTTCAAATTTTTAACAGAAAGTTACTCAGGGGGGAGTAGATGTAGCAGCACATAAACTCATTTATGCGACACAAGCGCCTCTGTTTAAAAAAAATAAAACGACAACTTTCTGACAGCTGGAAGGAGTGGAGCGATTTTTAAAGAGTCTTCCGGTCCACTTTGCCTTTCGAGACTGCAGCAGCAAATATCATCTTCATCATAATCATCATTACTGCGAAATTGTTTCTTTTATTTTGTGAACTTTATTTCCCCCATCATTGAATAAAGTATTTATTTATTGTTATTATGAGTTTCAATAACACCTCAAATTAAAGCACCGTGTACCTTTCGCTTTGTGGGGGCAATCGTTAGAAGTGTGTGAATAAGCCCCACAAATTCCACATCTAGAGTTGCTAGGTCCTGGCTTTTTGGATGAGCTTGGAGCTTGAATCTTTACTTGAGCTTTACTTTGCTTCTGGTTTCTCATCATTTCATAAGCTTTAAGCTTCTCCTTCAGGTCTGTTATTGTCTTTGCCTCATAAGGAATAGCTTTACTAAAAGTATCATCAGGGATACATTCGATTATATACACGACGACCGACTCTTCATCTATTTTTCCTTCGCTTGCAATTTTCTTCATCGCGTAAACATATTCGAGATAAGATTCACCGGGCAATTTTCTTCGCTTCTCCAAAATTCTATGGAGGTTTATGCTCCGCGTGGCTTTTGCGAATTCCTTAAAGATGCATCTTTTAACTCCTTCCAATCTTTTACGCTTAAATCCGACTCTATGGCTAGTCTTGTTGCTCCCGATAATAAACGTCGCGCGTAGAGATATTTTTGAATATCTGACCAGCCACACATGGTCGAAATATCTTCGAATTCCTTTAACCACGACACGGCATCTTTTCCCGTTTCGCCGTTAAACGGCACCAAAGACATTTCTATGTCTCTGAACGAAAATTTCCCTTCATCGGTCATGTTTTTAATGTTATTTCCGTTACCGTCAAAGACTGAAATTTCGTCTCTCTGAGACCCGTTACGAGCAATACTTGGATTTTCGGTACCGTCCTTTGAGCTACTTGCATAAACGACCAATTTATTAATTTCACTATTACTTATAGTCTCACATTCCCTTTCGGAGTCGTTAGAACCACTTCGCGGATTTTCTGTACTGGCTCTCGGACCACTATTATTAACGGGTGTTTTATTAAATTCGCTATTGTACAAAGTCGTATATATCCTCTCGAACGTATTTCCCGAAATATCTCCGTATGAATGTTCGCTTGATTTTTCGCTAATTGGACTTTCAAAATGATCACTTCTGTATTCCGTTTCAGTTTTTTTCTAGGGGGATGCTATTATCACGATTTTTTGCCGTATAGAGCCTTTGCACTAGATCTTCTTTTGTTTTGTACTGTGTGGGTTTTCTTATTTCGTCCATGTACTTGATTGACCGTCTCCTCAACTGATATAATCGTACCGTTACCGTTTAATGAGATTCAAAAGAGGGAGGAAAATATGCTCTACTTATCTGGGTATCTTGTCTTGCGTATCTTATTTTGCGTATCTGACGTTTCTTGACTTCCCCGTGGTCCGTTTCGTAGCACTTCACAAATATCATGCGTTCTTAACTTCTCTGTGGACCATTTCAAGGCACTTCACAAATATCATATCAATAATTATGTCCCGATTATCCCGATTCTTTCACTTTCTGACACCAATTTTTGTGGGGGTAATTTGGTCTCAACGGGTTGGAAAAAGTAAAGCGGCGATAATTAATAAAATGACTTTTAATTCACTGAAATAAGTAACTTCAAAAATAAAAATTTGTTTTCTCGACGACGGCGTAGCGGGAAGTGTCCGCTGACCCTAGCGGAAAGGGGCTGGCTGACCAAAAGTGCAGCCGGGTAGTGTTGCAGGCGTTAATCCTATATATATATATATATATGTATATATATATATATTAATATAGGTATATTCACATATACATGACATTATATAGGCTAATGTGCATATGTATTATATATATGTATACGCACACACGATACACACACGCGCGCGTATATATATATATGTATATATATATCTATATATATATATATATATATATATATATATATATATATATATATATATATATATATGTATATAATGTAAAATGTATGTAATGTATGTAAAATGCCGAAAAATCTTGCTGAGTGATAAGCAGCCCAAACACATTTTACGAACGCAGGATGACAATGTGGGCATCTGAAAGAAACTAAAAAGAAGTGACCAATGCCATCAACAAAGGACATAGCCAGCGGCTGACGCAGCGAGGGAAAAGGAAAGGTATATATTTGGGCATTTTTATGAATAAAAATAGTTATTTTTTTCAGGATATTGTGTGTAGTAAAGTTAATAGCAAAGTGTAGATGCCTAGATCCGCGACCCCGCGTCGAATTCTGATGAAATGTGGCCTTCAATTTGAAAAATAATGAACTTTCAGTTTTGACAGTTTGTCAAAAATTAAAAGTTAAATATTTTCGAAAATATAGACCGCCGCGGCAAAATTCTTTCAGATTCTTCCGTTTTGGGCCCCAACGGAATGCGCAAGCCACATTTCATCAGAATTCGCCCCATGGGTCTGAACTTAAAATGTTCCAAAAGTTGTATATACCAAAATGCCACCATATTACAATTTGCTTTTTTTTTTCGCTACAAATTTTAGGCGTCAGTTTAATTCTTTATTTAAAATTTGTTTTATGTAACACATGGGCTGAAAAGTCCCGGGCCTAACACATAGATGGCGCTAGTCTTATTGCATTAACCGCTTTTTCAGTTAGTACTAACCTTCAAAAGAAAGCTGTTAAAATTTCATGATATTCTACTCATAAGTTTGTGAGTTATTGTGCTAAGAGTGATACTTTTGATATTTTCAAACCAATGAATCAAAAACAATCTCGTGCTTTAATTTTACACTGCTTTTTGATGGGAAAAATACCGTTCAAGCGAAGCAATGGCTTGAAAAGTGTTATAAGGACTCCGCTCCATCGGAAATAACAATAAAACGTTGGTTTGCTGACTTCAAACGTGGTCGTAGAGACACCGACGATGCAGAAGGCAGTGGACGTCCAAATGAGGCGGTAACACCAGAAAACATCAAAAAAATCCACAAAATCGTTTTTAATGTTCGAAAAATGAAGTTGCGTGAGTTAGCTGACATCGTACAGATATCAAAAGAACGTGATGGTGATGAGTATTTGACTATGAGAAAGCTCTGTTCAAAGTGGGTGCCGCGTTTGCTCACTGTTGACCAAAAACAACAACGTGTTGATGATTCTGAGCAGTGTTTGACCATGTTTAAACGTAACAAAAGGGGATTTTTACGTCGATATGTCACAATGGATGAAACATGGATCCATCACTTCACTTCGGAATATAAACGATCGTCATCTTAGTGGGGAGCAACTGGCGAACCTCGTCCAAAGCGCCCGAAAGCACAACAATCGGCTGTAAAGGCTATGGCCTCGGTATTTTGGGATGTGCGTGGTGTAATATTCATCGACTATCTTGAGAAAGGAAATACCATTAACAGTGAATATTATATAGCGTTATTGGAGCGTTTGAAGGCCGAAATTGCAAAGAAACAAGCGCATATGGCAAAGAAAAAAAGTTTGTTTCATCAAGACAACGCGCCGTGCCACAAGTCAATCAAAACAATGGCAAAACTACACGAATTGAACTTCGAATTGCTGCCACAATCACCGAATTCGCCAGATTTGGCTCCCAGCGACTAGTGGATGTTCGCAGACCTTAAAAAAATGCTCACCGGTAAGAAATTTCGCTCGAATGAAGAGGTTATCGCTGAAACTGAGGCCTATTTTGAGGCAAAAGATAAACCGTTCCACAAAAATTGAAATGTTAGAGCGCTGGAATGATTGTGTGGCTCTTGATGGAGATTACGTTGATGAAAAAGCCAATTTTGCACAAAAAAAAACGCGTTTTCTTTGTTAGGCCCGGAACTTTTCTGCCCATGTGTTTCTTCCTTACGAATTATTTTGAGAGTGCCTTGGGCTGTATAATTTTTAATAAAAATATATTTTTTGTTTCCATATTTTACCCATAATAAAAGTCTGATAGAAAGTGAAGAAATAGAAATGTTTTGAGTAGACTACAGAGGAAGGCGATTTTGGAAAGGTACATACATATAAAAGATCACTATTACGAAAAATTGAAAAGCGTTAGTAAGAAAATGACAAAACATAAAAAGCAAATTAAGGTAAAACTAAAACTTAAAATCAAATTATTTGGAACTTCAGCGACTTTAAATATATTATGTTATATCAAAGACCTTTAATATACGAAGACGTCTCACAGCTGAAAGCTCTGGCAAAAATTCGCCAATTTCAGTAGATCGAGATGGGAAGCATTTTGCTGCTTTCGGTGGTTTTGCTGCCTGCTGGCCTCTCTGGTTGCTGCGGTTTTTTCTGTACGAACACGGAAAGCAAAATGGAAAGAGAGAAAACAATGCGAGAGTCGAGTTCTGTCTACGGGCAAAGACTATGGCTAGGGGGTAAGCATTGAGCGTGAGCCAGCTGCGCCCGCGCATAGCATGTATAGGTTTATTGACTGCAGCCCGTGAATTCATCTCACTTTTGAACTGATTGTCTTAGCGTTAGCATCTGCGAAAAAGTGGAATTGTTCTCGTGGAAAATAATTCAGCGACCATAAAATCAGCCTTTTTAAAGGCTAACATAAAACGAAGAGATAAATTTAATCGTTGTTGTGTGGTAGATTGCGACGTTAGTAGGAACGATTTAAATTGTAATTTATTTCGCTTTCCTGCTGACGAAAGTATGAAGAAAAAATGGGCCCACAATTTAAACATTGGTAATGATGGGAATTTGAAATATTTAAGAATATGCCCCAAACATTTTGATCCCAAGTTTATTGGCCTAAAAAAATTAAAAAAAGGCGCTATTCCTAACAAGGAATTAAATTACTTCGCGCATAAAAACATGCATGTTCCCATTGCACAAAAAAAAATTGTCAAAAATATAAATAAGTGCTGCATTGAAACTTGTGATGGTACCAATATCAGTTCATCACTATTCAGATTTCCAATGGAAGAGAATAGAAGGAAAATTTGGTTGCAAATCTGTGGTTTTCAAGAAAACCTTGAAACTAAGGTTATCAAAATTTGTGCACGACATTTTGATAAAAAATATTTGGGGAAAAATAGACTTTTGAAAGGGGCAGTACCAAATGCGGAACTTATAGGGAAAAATATGGAAATATTTAATTTGGAAATGGAGAGAATTCTGAAAATTTTAGAGTTCAGTTTCCAATTAATAAAACATATTTAAAGCGTAATTATGATAATGAAAATTGTTTATGATCTAAATAATTTGGTACAACCAGAAAACAAAAGAAGAAATTCGGAAAGCTCCATCCTTGCTGAGGCGTTTGTTTGCAGGAGATGTGAAACTAATACCAAAAATTTAAATTATTATAAAAAGAGTAACAAAATTTTAAAAACTAATTATGAATTATTATTAAATGAAAATGAAGAATTAAAAAATAAAATAAATGAACTTGAAAATAAATTTAAAAATATTGGGCAGCAAGTGGACAACTTAGAAGGAATTAACAGAAATTCCAAAGAATTTTCTAAGATGATCCTGTTAAATTCTAGAACATGGAATGAAAAACAAAAAACTTTGGCACAAACCCTGAACTATAAATCAAGTTCAACATACAACTTTATGAGGGATAATCTTGGTCTGAGCTTGCCTTCTAAATCATCTCTCCATAGATGGGAAAAAATTAAACGGATAGAGCCAGGGTTTAATCAAAATTTATTGAGTAATTTAAAAGGAGTACTTGTAAACATGACTTTTAAGCAAAAACAAGCTGTCTTGATCTTTGATGATATTTACATCAAAAGGGACTTAGTGTATGACATGCACATTGACATAGTTGATGGATTTGTTGATTTAGGTCAAAACAATAGACAAGAGCTAATAGGAAAAACAATTTGTGTTTTTATGGTACGCGGATTATTCGACAACTGGAAATATGTATTAAATTATTTTGTAAGTGAAAGTTGCGTTAAAGCTGAGCAATTAAAAAAATTAATTCTAAAAAATTTTCAAGTATCTTTTGATTTAAATTTAAACATTCGAGCAGTGGTTTGCGATCAAGGATCCAACAATAGGGAATGTTTCAAATTATTTGATGTCAGCAATGAATGTCCATATATAGAAAGAAATAGTCAAAAAATATATTTTCTATATGATGTCCCGCACTTAATTATGTCATTTAGAAATACTCTTTTGTCTACAGATATAAAGACAGAGTAAGGAATAGGTTCCTGGGCTGTTGTAGAAGAATTGTATAAATTAGACTCAGATTCCAAAAATTTTAGAATGTGTCCCAAAATTAGCAATAAGCATATTAAATCGAATACATTCGAGAAAATGAGAGTTTGTTATGCAACACAATTTTTTAGTTTAACGGTTGCTGCTGCCATTAAAACATTCCTTGCTTCTCATAAATTTTCAAAAGAAAATCAAAGCAAAGCAATTCCTACCGCAGAATTTATTACTAAATTAAATAATATTTTTGACTGCTTAAATAGCCGAAATTTGTTGGACAAAAACCCTTATAAAAGACCGTACACTCTTAACGGTGAAACTGCAAAATATTTAAAAAATTCTTTAGACTTTCTAAAAAGCTTAAAATTAGTAAAAAATGTCAAAAACTATTGCATTCGAGGTTTGATTCAATCTATTAATTGTATACTAATGCTTAGCGAAGAAGTACTCACCGATTCGAAAATTAACGCTAAATTTCTTTTGACTGCACAATTAAATCAAGATACAATAGAAAATGTTTTTGCGCAAATTCGCGCCAAAGGAGGTAATATGAAAAATCCTTCAGTCCACGAATTCAAGTATATAATTGCAAAACTGATGTCTATGAAGATCATAAATGTTGTCTCTCCCAATCAAAACTGTGAAAACGATGACGATCTTATGCTTGAATGGCTTGAAATTGATCCGAATAATTCAAACACACCTGATGGACATGGACGTACACAAAATGATTTCTCTACTTGCAACTTAGACAATACTGAAGGTGTTACTGGTAATACTTTCAATAATGATTTTTTCAATGAGGTTGAAGCGTTACCAACGAGTGCAGTCAACGATGTATTTACATTAGAAGAAAATGCAAAAAGATACTATGTAGGGTACACTATTTTCAAAAACTTAATTGTAAAAATTGTGCTTCAGTCATGGCAAAGAAAATACTGACATCGTGCTAAATTCCGAACATTTTATTGTTCAAAAAAATTACAAGATCTTAAAAATTTAAATTTAAAAACTCCTTCCGATAATTTTTTTTCAATATGCCAATTACATTTTGCAATATACGAGAAGTTTTTCAATAATTACTTGCATATTTCTAATATAAAAGAAACAATTATTAAAATGTGTATCAATAAAACTATCGAAATATATCCAAATTGGTTTTCCCAAGAATCGCCATGTTGTAATCACAGAAAAACAATTCTTGAATTCCTAATTCTAGTTCTTTTGAGAAAAAATTGCACTTGGAAAATCAAAAGAGAAGTTGAAAATAAAATTATCTATAATCGTTTAAAAAATTTGAAACATTGAACACTAAGCAGCTAATTTGAACTTTTTTATATTATTATAAATAATTGTTAACAGTCTGAAAAAACATCATTCCGAATACCTATTCCGTACCAAGGTTTTGTTTTCTTTTCCACACCCTAAATCATGAAATGAGTTTTATTTCGAACAAGCAAAAACTTTATTTTCTAATCTCTGTTGCAAATTCGAGAATTTCATTTGGGCCTCGGAAAAATCTCGATTTCAAAGAAATACACACACAAGAACAAAATCTGATTTCGGCTCATACCATCAACCACACAATTCCAACCCTTCTCCCCGAAGCACCTGTCGGAGGACGACTTGCCAACAAACGTTATCTTCTCTCTTCCTGCTTTCGCCCTTTTTCCAAAACTCAGGAACAAACGGCAGCGACAGCAGCAACCAGAGAGGCCAGCAGGCAGCAAAATGCTTCCCATCTCGATCTACTGAAATTGGCAAATTTTTGCCAGAGCTTTCAGCTGTGAGACGTCTTCGTATATTAAAGGTCTTTGGTTATATTGAGTAAACCATAAAATATCAAGTTCAAAAAGTTTCAAAAAGTTATCAAGTCAAAAAAGTACCTTTTTCTTTGATTTTTGTTCAACATATAAAATTAAACGTAGCAAAGTACAAAAGTATTAAAACTTAAATAATATTGATAAAACAAAGTTTCAAAATTTCTTTTTATGTAGCTCCCTTGCTCATCCTCCTCCTTTGACCGCTGCAATCAAATTGTCACCACAACTTTTCTCATAAGACCAGAGAAGTATTTAAATCGATATTTTTTAAGAATTTTGGCTCTCTACTGCTAAGTATGGATTAATTTGAAAATTCAGTAGAAACTAAAAAATAAAATTAAAGAGAAAAAAGCATTGCCAAAACGACTTTTAGTACTTTCTGGAGGAGAAAATGAGTTCATCATTTTGAGGTGGTTTTAAAGAAAGTTTTGGTATTTCATGATTCGGTGTTGAAAAAACTGCTCTAAATACCACCAGCAGCCAGTTCAAATAAATTTTTCGTAAAATATTTTAAAATGGCCCTGTGTATTAATTTTGTCTAACGCATTTTTATTTGGTTAAAGAAAAAAAATCAAACTTGTTTCAATTGAACGACGGTTTAGCGACAAAAATTAATAAAATTAATAAGTTAATCATTTTAATTACTACAACATAGTGTTTTAATGTGATTTGATTAGAATTGTCGCGATTAATATGGTTGATATTTTATATTGGAACTTAAAAATGAGGGAAATTTAAGTTTATATTTGTACATTTGTATTTTTGTTATTCATGTGTATTTTTCTTTTTAATCTTAATATTGCCAGGTCTTTTTTTTTCAACTTACGCCGAGAAATATTGGGTTTTTATTTTGTAAAATAATAAAACACAAAGTATCCAAAAAAAAACCATCAGTTTGAGGAGAAAGGAAAAAAGTAATATATAATGGTGGCAGTCGAATAAGTTTAACTTTTTTTTTGTTACTATTTAATATGCAGCTGTTGATTTAAGTGAAATATGCAACTGCTTTTAATTTAAGTAATGAAAAAGACAATTTTTACTTGCAGAAATACAAACTTCTAAAAGAAAGGGCCAACGTTGCTTGTCCATTGATGACCGGCGCTAATTACTTAATCCGTAGTATTTTTGATCTTATGTTTTATATGTATCTATTTTATCAGTAATTTTATTCAAAAATGAATATGAAAATGTAAATTATAAAGAAAATATTTGAAAAGACGCACACCCAAGGGGTATTAACTTCTTTAAAATTTGAAAAATACAAATAAAAAGATGTTCAAAATGAAATTCGTATGAGGACGTCGTATTTTGTGTGATAATAATTTAACTGACTGTCTCAACTGTTTATTTTTTGTGTTTCTTTGTTTTAAAAATACTTTGTAGCAAAAACTTTAAAGAATTCTCTAAACGAGTCGTATATTTTATTAAAACGAAGCAAAAAATTCTTAAATATTACAGGGGAAAAGAAAATTCTTATTATAAAATAGTATTTTCGATAAAAATTGAATATACGAATTACTTGGAACAAGAAAACTTTCAAATGCAAAATTCTTTTCTGTACAATAATTTTATAATGCTAAAGATAATGATTTCCAACATTATTCAGAAGTTAATATCTCATTGGTATCGGGCGATACTACGACTTAATTAAAAAAAGAAATTATAAATGGGGATTCTTTAAAAAAAAATTTAAGAAAAACAACAGAATAAAACCGAAAATAGAAAGAAACTTAACATTTTCATGAATTGATACTAAAAATCGTAGTGTCGATCAAAAGTAAAATATAATTGGATGAGATGTTCTTTTTTATATTTATTATAAGATACATAAGGAAGATAAAGTTACGAGATAATGACAAAGTACGACATAAAAATGATTAAATCGTATATATGGCGAAAAACTTTTAATGAAGAAATAAAAATGAATATAAAATTTGAAGTTGTTGTTTTTTCTTTTTCTTTTTTGCTTTGTTTTTCCTTATAAAATGGTCCACCACTTACCTGAGTTTGCAAGCGTGTCAGCCCACGTATCCAGAGAATTTGTCCTGCACGTGGTTTCTTATCTGAATCAATGGAATCGAAGCGTTCTTCGCCTAAATTAATTGCTTCTGTATATTCTTCTGGGTGTCCTCGACCCCATCTGTACAGAAAATTTTAAGTTTTTTAGGTTTGAAACTTTGAACCCCAATAAAACATTAACTTACGATAAAATTTTAGGTAATTTTCTTGTAGGCACTGTTGTGATTATTTGACCCCAAATTAGTGTACCGAGTCCGAAGAATAGACACCATAGCCATTGGTCTAATGCAAGCGCTTTAGTGAAGAAGGCCATTTTACCGAATTGAATAATAAAAGCCTATAAAAAATTGGTGACAATAAATTATTTTGTGAATTAATATTAATTTTAGATCCCCTACTTGTGCAATAATTGTACCAATCCAAATTGAATAGAAAATAGGATTTGTGAAGATGCCTTCGAACACATTTCTTTCACCATGTAATTTTCTCGCATTCATTTCGTTGAATAGTGTCATCATCACGAAAGTATTAAAAATGACAGTGAAATGTTGTGTTGGTCCACTGCTGACGTCCTGTCCACGACCAGTCGGGATGTCAAGAAGGACATCTCCTGTAAAATTTATAATTTGAAGTTATTATAATTATTAATTTCTTAAACCCTTATTAGTTATACTGGTGAAATTCACCTCAGCATTTTAGACTCATTTAATTAGAGGGAATGGGACTTATACCGCCATCTACAGTCAGACTGAACATTTTAAATAAAGAATTAAATAACGTGGATTTTATTTAGTGTGACTAATATCAGCGATAATAAAATACCAAGATTTGGCATCCCAGAGCTTCGAATATTCGCACATTTTAGCTGCTTTACTACGTACCAGTAGGTACCATAATATGTTGAGAAGAACCTCAGGAAAATTTTTTCAATATCAGCGATATTTGCTAAATTTGGCCGAGAGTTGCAACAGCAGAGCAGTGGAAAGCGAAGGAAGGCGTCTTGAAAAAGGTGCGGAAACCGGTATGAATAAAAGGCAAGCAAGTGAGATGTTGCAACGCGCTCATGCAAATCTCCTCGTTGGCTCATTGAACTTTCCTACCGTGTAACGTGAGGATGTTGGATTTTTCTACGAACCCTTTGAGTTGCTTGCTCTGCTCAATGGAAGAAATCCGCTCAAGTACCTTTCACTGCTCTGCTTTTACGGCTCTCGACCAAATCTGGCAAATATTGCTGAGTTTGCAAAATGCTGCCTAAGGTTCCTCTCAACATGTTGTGGTGCCTACTGATACGTCCCAAAGCAGCTGAAAAGTACGAATATTCGAAGCCAAGGGATGCTACATCTTGATATCTTATAATCTTTGCTAGTACGTAATTTGCCGGAAGTGTGACTAAATGGGATTTAATAAGTTACTTACCGATAAATAGAAGTGTGAAAACGACTATCAGCTGATATAATGCTTGTCCAAGAATATTTTTCATCATTGTGCGCGAAATTAAAGGTTTCGTTCGACCATATGGCTTTCGAAGCAGTAAATCTGCTGTTGGAAGTTCTGTAGCTAAAGCTAATGACGCAAGCGTGTCCATTATAAGATTAACCCACAACATTTGAACGGCCTGAATAAATTTAAATTCTATTGTGTTTAATTTAAATTTAAAGAAAAGTATATTATTTTACCCTAAGTGGCGAATCTTGAACAGCACAGGCACCAGTAAATGCAACAATAACAGCCACAACGTTGACCGTCAATTGAAATTGTAAGAATTTTGCAATTGAATCATAAACGTTACGACCCCATACAACAGCCTTAACAATACTACTGAAGTTATCGTCTGTTAGAATAATATCGGAAGCTTCTTTAGCTACGTCTGTTCCAGCGATACCCATTGCAAATCCTACGTCGGCTTTTTTTAGTGCTGGACCATCATTTGTACCATCACCGGTAACAGCAACAACTTCTCGATTCTCACTTACTTTGCTGTCAATAATACCTTTAAAAATATAAAATATAAAAATATCTCATGTAGATTATATAACCGTTGAAAATCCTCAAGTACATGAGACAAAAATCATTGTCATATTGTACAAAAAAAAATTCTTCAAATCTTCGACTTTGGGCGATTTTACTAAATTAAAGCAAGCTAAGTTTTCCTCAATGTACTATAAAAACAAAAATAAATAATTAGACTCAATTACCTTTGACTAACGTGTATTTATCTGTAGGCGATGAACGAGCTAAAACTCTTAATTTTGGCCACACTTTATCGAGTAAATGTTGCTGGACCTGATATAAATTAAATAAAATTAATTGAAACATTTGCTTTTGTATAACTTACATCTCCATTACTATCACGAATTCGCCTATTAAATTCTTTACCCTCTAAGATAAGAAAGTCGTCACCTGGGCGTATAATGCCACATTTCATAGCGATAGATCGGGCTGTATTTATATTATCACCAGTGACCATACGAACCGTAATGCCAGCTTTTTGGCATTTGCGTATAGCTTCTGGTACTTCAGGACGGACAGGATCTTCAATACCAACAACACATATACATGTTAAATTATTAACAATATTTTCTTCATCCTCCCAATTTGGTTCATTATCGATATGCACTTCATTAATAGCAGCTTTTCCAGGTACAAAATCCCGATATGCTATTGATATTGTTCGTAAACCATCTGATGCCATTGGTTCGATTACTTCACGTATTAAACGATCTTGCATATCACGTGTAAATTTTTCAATTTCGCCATTTTGTCCGTATATAAAAGAACATCTGTAAGAAAATACATTAATTACTTATTAATTAATTAATAATTAGTTTTTCTAAATATTACTTTTTAAGTACAATCTCGGAGGCTCCTTTTGTATACAATCTAAATCCACCGCCCGGCCTTGGTATCACCGTACTCATAGATTTTCGTACAGAATTAAATGTATAGACCCTAGTAAATGTCTCTTCGGTTAGTTCATCGCGCACATTTTGGTAGCTCATTCCAAGTCCATTCACAAAACCAAGAAGAGCACATTCGGTTTTGTTGCCAACTTGTGTTGGCAAATCGCCAGGTTCACGGCCAGGCTGTTTATGAAATAAATATAAATAGTAATAATAATTAGATTTAAACATTAAGTTACTAACCATAATTTTAGAGGTATACGCTGAGTTAACTGATATACCTTGAATAATAAGATTACCCACATGGGCTGGTATATCGGAGAATTTCGGTGTTACTTTACATAATTTTTCACAAATATATGATTGAACGACGGTCATACGATTTGTTGTTAATGTTCCTGTTTTATCAGAACAAATGGCAGTGGCATTACCCATAGTCTCACAAGCATCTAAATGCCGTACCAAATTGTTATCTTTCATCATTTTCTTAAAACACAACAAATACAAATTATTAATTATTTTTAAAAAAATGTGGTTATACTATACCTTCACAGAATAGGCCAATGAAAGGGTAACAGCTAATGGCAAACCTTCAGGTACGGCTACAACTAACACAGTTACACCAATAATAACATGTTTAACCAAATAATTGGCATAGGTATTTTTCCATGGTTTCTCCTCTATTACAAAAGTTTTGACGCAGAATTGAATAATTAATATAATGACCGTTAACACGGCTATTGTTGAACCAGCATAACCAATTTGTATTGCTAATTTTGTCAATTTCGCTTGCAGGACAGATTTCTCCTTTTTGTGGCTACCACCTTCGACTGGTTGTGACGAAGGTTGGACATGGTTCCCGTCTGTTTCTGGCTTACCCCTCGCGCTAACCACGCGCTCGGGGGTCGGTGATCCCATGTGACTATTGCTAATTGGAGCACTTCCATCTTCTCCTTTTAATTCCAAAATTCCAACATTTTTTCAATTTCCGATGATTTTTATATATATTAAGGGTTTTGAAACCGTTGAATTTGAAAGAAAAAACATATTTAAAAGAAAACATATATTAGATATATATATATATGTATTACTTTTTTTAAAAAAAATAATGTAGCTACATTTCTAATTTAAAGTTAATATTTAATTTTATTATTTAAAAGCCAATTAAATATAGCTGCAAAAATTACAAAAATTTTTTTGATCTATTTTATCTATTGCTTTAGCTCATTTACTAGTAACCGGCGAAAGACGGACAACTTAAATGGTAGTTGACAAAGGGGCCTTAACGCCAAATGCTATTTAAGAAATTTGGTTGACACACGGGAAGCCGTGAAAATTAGTTTGTGACCTCATAGTTTCATCATGAGCTGACAAATCTAAAGCCTGTCACAGCGACAAAGCTGGAAGTTTTGAAAAATTGAATCTTCAATTGCCAAAAATCAAGTTAGAGGTTCGCAGAAATTAAGCTCTAGGAAAAAGTATCATTTCGCTCGTTATTCGGTCCGTCTGTCGCCGATATAAGTTATGTTAAATTTTTCTTAATATTTTCCTTGTCGAAAGGCTAACAAGGAATAAAAAATATGATAAATAAATATAAATAAATAAGTTCATAGTACGAAGTATAACAAGTTAATATTAAGGATAAAAATGTTGAATGCTTCAAAAAGAAAATAGTTATTATTACGAATATAAGCAAAATATAAATCGGGTTTAATTACTAACAAACCGTACGCAAAACTTACAATCATGCCAAAATTGCCTAATTCAAATAAATATTATAAAATATTATAAAACCTTTCAGATATAAAAAATTCTTTAATATCGAAATTTCACTAAATAAAACTCAAAAACCCATTCCACTGCAAAAATAAACTATAAACATACTATAACCTCTAATTTTTAGCTTATATAATCTTAGCAAATTTACGGTTTTCATCAATGTCTTTTATTGATTAAAATGCTTCAAAATATAAACAGAATAAATACATAAAAATATATAAGCAACAAAGCATTCAAAATACGATATATAAATTACGAAAATGCTTATTTTTATTATAATTTGTAATTTGTGTATTTGGACTTATGGATAAAACAACTTTTAATGTTAAAAATTTATTTTTAAGCAACAAATTCGAACAAAAAGAAAAAAACAAACAAGAAAGTGAAGACGTACGATTTCTTGGCTTAATTATAATACAAATGATAAAAACGAAATGCATAAATGCAGGAAATAAAATGATTTGATTTTTTGTAGAAAAAATAATAATATTATCGTTTTTAATTAATTATAAGAGTATGTAGAGAAAAATTAAAAAAATGAAATTCACCTGTTAAACTTTTGTTCTTCCTCTGCTTTTTAGCTTCTGCCAATGCACAAAATTACATGCAAGAAATGTAAAAACAAACATTAGAAATAAATTACGTTTTTAATTATTGTTTGTTTCGGCTTCTTTTAATTTAAGAAATTTACACTAGAACGAAAATTTGTAATATATTTATTTCTTTTGTTTTTTTTATTTTCTGATTGATGAAGGAAATTTTTTTTAATCAACATACTAAATACAATTGTTTTTTAAATTAAAATGAATTAAAATGAAAAAAGGCACCAACAATAACAGAATCGAGCTTTACTAGGGAGTATAAGTGAATTAACAAAAAAAAAGAAAAAAAAAACTAAAAGGTTAGAACTAAACAAGATATTATATAACATTCAGTGAATAAGGCCAAAAATATAAATTTAACGACATGAAGAACAATTTTTAGAAATTTCTTTATTGTGCATTTATATGATATAACTCCATATTTATGGAAAACAAATTATTAGCTATCTTAGAAATGTTTGCACTCTAAAGAAATATCGAGGCATAAACTCTTTGGGGAAGATACAAATTGTGCAAATTTTATCAAAAGGTTGGTCCAGTATTTGCAGAAAAATACAAAAAAAATATACGTTGAAATTAATATTAAAACGTTAAACTGAGGGTAGACGATCAAAAATAATAGAATTTGTTTTTTTTTTATTGTTTTGGAAGAAATGCGTGCTTCCAATACAAAGAGCAAACCTTAGAAGATAACACAATTAATTCACAGGTGAAAAATATAATACATCAAAAATAAACAACACGACGAGTTTTAGAAGATATCCATAACTAGGGCACAGATAGGCAATATCATAAAGAATTCCAATATGCCAAAAAAACAAAAAAAGCTATATATATTACACCGAAAATTTAGAAAACTTAAATGCGACAGGAGCGAGCTCGCATGTCCCAAAGTGAAAAAACGAACTTTAAAACAAAATCGTATGATTTTTTTATTTCGATTTATTCTCGACCTTAGCATCATTACTAATATTTATTTTATTAATTTTAATTAGTAACAGTTACTGAAGAAAGAATTTTTTATGTAATGGGAAAAGAGGTACATTTTGCACGGAGGTCCAGGTGAAAAAAAAAATTGTAATAATGAAAAGATATTGAAACAGGTTTTATTCTTTCCAATTTTAAAAATTTCCTAAACATGGGCTATAAGAAAATGTACCCATATCCAGAGAACGATAGATATAGTGACCATATTTACAAAACAAGCAAAAACGATACAAACAGAGTTAAGTATAACTTTTAAAATTATATATTAATTTGAATAAAACTAATTTTCCATTTCTTTAAATAGGACATACAAGACTCAAAAAATGTTGGCAATATTTTTATCGATTTTCTGATATATTTATGCATATATATACATATAGTTCACGGATATTTGAATTCATATATATATGTGTATATACTGCTTTTATTGAATTATATGTACAATTATTTCATGAAACAAAATTCATTCATTCATCAAATTCACTTTCAATGAAAATTTGTTTTCTCAAGTAATAAATGAGCCCAAACTTGGCCTATACAGCTAACAGATACGCCCATAAGAAGCATAAAAATGCCCAAAGCAAGTATGAACATTTAAAATACGCCCTTTTGCAGGCCAACAAAATTAAAAAACCGCACAGTGCCTCATTTGGACTGTTTTGGCTGCGGTAAAAATTATACGTGGCGTAGTATGAACTATATTTTAACAACTCAAATTTTTGCTTACGGTTACGTTAGGGCTTATTGAATTTTTCACGCGTCATATCTATTGTATTTAAAAATATTCATATAAGGGACATTTTTAGAGTCACCCGATATGCCGAGAAAACTTTGTTGAATTCTTGGAAGATCGAAGGACGTCTAGTCACCGTAATAATAGAAGGAACATTTCTTAGGATACAAGGGGATGAAAGTTTTGATTGGATGATGTTTTAAGAAAGAAAATAAGAAAATAATATCTATAACTTAAGAACAGTTCATTTCTATTAGTAATAATGTTTTTTGTTCTTAATGGGAAAAGTGTCGAAGAGAATCAAAACGGTACGATAACACATTGTAACATTCTCCAAAAACTTTGATACAAAAGATTTCTTAAACTGATGTTAAAAAACGACTTTCAGTAAAGAGATTTCAGGGTTTTATTTTTGGAGAAAACAAAATATATCATCATCAAATTCAAAAATTAAAATCCAAAGGAAACAAAATGTTAATGTCAAAAAATTTATATGTATATATTTCAATTTCAGAACTTACCCCTTTTCATTTTACGTAATTCAGCTTCTTGTTGATCAACAGCCGCTCCAAGAAGGGTGAAAATTATGCCAGCTTGAGAATTAACACCGACAGCAGTAACAACCATTTTACCACTACCCTCCATAACGTGAGTACCTGACAACACTACCGGATCGACATGTTCTCCCTTTTTAACATGATCTGATTCACCAGTTAGTGAAGATTCATCAACCTGCATAAATTTTGTTCGTATTTTTTTTTTCTTTGTTATATTATTTCGTATCTACAAGATGCATATCACAAAGACTGCGAATTCATTTAAAAGCAGAAAGTGTTATTATCTTTTATATTTATATGGTATAGATTACGGAATTATTTTGTATTCTATTCGGAAGTTTGACAACTGCTTTCTGCTTCTTTTATTGTAACTTTTTTTGTGGCGCAAAACTTTCATTCTTTAATTTCTATAATCATAAACTAATTATTAAGGGAGTAATCTCATCTAGATACAAAGAAAATGATGGTATTATTAGTAAAAATGATTTAAAATGAAACTTTACATAAACTTACATGAAATATATGAGAATGCTTGAAGGTTGTATAACTAAATGTAGCATATTTTTAAATAAAACTAAATTGAATCGCTTGCACAATTTTCAAAAATTGTGTTTTCGAGAAAATCGGGTATATAAACCGGCACAATTTTCACAAGCTTAAAGACTTTTCCAAATTTATTTCGGAATATTATTTGGAAAGGTTCATATAACGATAAAAGAAAATTAGCTACAAATCGATTTGTTTTAAAATTCTTAATGAGAATACCCTGTTAATTCATAAAAGAAAAAAACATACAAACTTGGACCAAACCTTTAAATCATTACTCTGTATAAGAATGCCGTCGGCTGGCAGTAAGTCGCCATATTTTATTTGGCAAATATCACCAACGACAATATCGCTAACAGATATTTGCTCAAGTTCACCATTTCGAATAACAGAAAATCTGTGTTCGCCTTCAATACGATTTTGCAGACCACGAAATTGTCGCTCTTTCGAATAGTCATTGGTTGCCGTCACCATAACGACAACAACGACTGAAATAAGAATTGCTAAGCCTTCAATCCATCCATAGTGATTATCGTCGCTTTCGAATAGAGCTGCGATTGTTTAAGAAATTGAATTATTATTTATATGTAAACGATATAAAATTAACACTAGAGCTTCCATCATTTAACATATATTTTATTTCATTAAAAATCGTTATTAATATCAGAAAATCGTTAATATAACGAGTTGGGTAGTTCTAGTGTTAAATACGTTACGCGTTAGAGTTCTAAGGAAAATTCAACTTACGATCATCTTCATCGACGGGCTTATAAAATGAGAGACCAAGTGATACTATTGCTGCTCCTTGTAAAATAATAAGCGTGACATCTTGTAGCGCCTCCCATACTAAAGTCAAAAATGTTTTTGGTGGTTTCGGTGGTATAACATTCGACCCAAAAGCTTCTCGCCTATGATCAATATCAGCTCTAGACCCATTTAACCCTGTTTGAAAACAAAAAAAAAAATTAAACAAATATAAATTAAGGAAATTGTGAAAAATAGCTTTTATTCAAAGTCCTTTGAATCGAATATCTTCATGCAAAAATTATACAGTATTCATACTTTAAATTAACCCTTTTGTGATTCAAGTGCTCATATTTATATATTTTATGTAAATAAAAAGAACACTAAATATACAAGTGTTTGTTTTGGCTTTGGCCTCTGTATGTGTCTCAAAAAACGAATATTTTTAAAATATTCGTACCTGCTTTGAGCATTTTCGTTTTAATTCTATTTCATTTACAAAAGAACGAATTTGATGCATATAGAAAAAATAAAACAGTTTTTCCAGTTTATTATAAGGTTATCTATTACAGAGGCGATTTGGGAAAGTTTCTTTATTTCCAAAATGGCGCTTTTAAGAAGCTTCGGAGTATATTTTTGATCTATTCAAAAGAAAAGGAAACAATCAACAAACAAAAAACTTCTCTAGAAACGTTATTACATATGTACCTTCGATCAAATTTTTGAGTGAATCGGTTAACAGTTTGCGTGGGCTGATTTGAAAAATTTAGTTTACTTTTAGATCACATTTTTTTATGGATATAAACACTGAATTGTGGTGAAATTTTAGATTTAGATTATCGGTTCGAAATTAAGTACCTACATATATTTCATGGTTATAGAAAATTTGTAGCAAAGTTTTAACTAACCATTTTGAAAAAGTCTCTCTTATATAACCCAAAAAATTGTTTTTTTGAACATTTTAATTCTAAATATATTGAAAACAAGTTAAATAAAATAGTTTTTTAAAAACAATTTTGTCTGCAAATATTTAATATTTTTATTTCTTACACTGAGAACAAGAAAAGTTCACAAACCTTCAATTTTTTTTCAGGATATGTTATTTTATGTGTCTATTTAGCATGACCTCCAAATTATAAATTGTACAGTTATTCTGTTCGTTTAGACACCTGATTTTTCAGACTCTAAGAAAAAATTGTACTCTAAAACGATATTTTCGAATTTCCCATTATAAAGTGCGAATACTGTAAATTTTTTTAAAAATTATAATATAGTAAATTTTGACTTACCATCGTTTGGTGATGTATACAACTTTTTACATATTTCTTGGACCCCACCATATTCGTTTATTTTCGCTATGCCCTCCCTTCCCCGGAACTCCATGAGCTCCCGTAATTGCTTAAGAGAGATCCCATATTGCGCCGGTCTTCCAGCTATCGTGGCCATTTGTTATGAGTGTATCTGAAAAAAATATATATATATATATAATATATATTAGTACAAATTAAATGCCTTTTTAAATTTTTCCATAAAATAATTAACCCGGAATTAATGCAAGCCCCTAAAAATCCCCCTACACATCTATTAAATCCGACAAATTGTTTCATTATTAAAATTGTACGAAATTATTATGCGCATGTTAAAGATAAAATTAAAAACTAAAGTAACAACTGATGCTTCTGAATTAAACATGACGAAAAATGGATTTTAAAAAAACAACACAAGAACGCAAGCTTTTAAGCATTTTCAGTCAAATTGTAAAGTAGCCAAAATAGCCATTCTTATGATTTAACAGAGCTGAAACAGAATGAAATGCTTTTTATCGCCCATAAATATATCAAGGAAACATCTCTAACTAATCGATGCTTTTTCTAGTTATTTGTTACTTTTTTCCGATCAATTAAACACTAAAAATATAAAATGTAAATATCGAATTCAGACATATACATATGTAATTTTGTCACAAAGTTCCAATTCTTTGTTTTTAACTATTTTAATGCATACTAAGAAAATATCAATTATAAATATGCACTTAAATCTAAATTTTAAATGACATAAAATAATATTGTTAAATAAAATTTTAATGTAAAGTTTGTGGAACTGCAGACAATATCATCACGCATTTTAAGCGAATAAATAATCTGTAGATTACAACAGAATATTAAATGTAATATTTTGGACTAAAACAAAACAAAGTAATTCCAAAATAACACGTACAAATTCATGCAATTTAAGATATATATAAAATATAAATTATAAGATCCACCAGAACTCCTCCAAGATAATGAAAATGTTCACATCGATCTTAGTCACTAACTTACACAAACATAAAATCGTAAATTGCGTAAAGTAAAAAAAATTGTCACATTTAAGGACGCACTCACGGCACGTCTGACAAGACGATTGACAGCCTGCCAAAAAAATTCAGAGATATTTTAAGAAAATCCGCTAACGATGCCAGTTTCCTTCTTTAAACCACACTCAGCGCCCTCTCAAGGAAAGTTTTGCAGTTAAACAGCTCAGTGTATGGATAAATTCGATTATGGTGGCAAAATTTGAACCGAATTATTGATATCAATCAGCTTTTAAATAAATTTTTAGAAAAATAATCTCAGGATATTAAAGTTATCATTTCGAACAGCATAAATTCCATAGTATACTGATATTTGCATTAAATTTTAAATTGGTTAGCAGAGCAACAGCAATTTGACAAATATGCAAACGACATGAGGGGTGTGAAAAACGTTTTTCAATTGGTATTTTCGCGCAAATCCCTATTACTAATAATTGTAATGGCATTCATGCAAACTCAATAAAATTAGCCCTCGATACGTGCGACATGAGATGTGCTGTGTTTTTGTGGAGGAGATCATTTATAACAATGGTACTGTGGTCGACTTTTCCAGAAAATTACATTGCTCGTTCCACAGCTACCTTCACTTCCAGTGTCCACGCAAACCCTGTAATGCACACTATGTCTAAAATCTAAAATGTCCACTGACAACGGGTGCTGGAAATAAACACATTTTCCTCAGGCATTCTGGTAGAGAATTGTTAATACTCATTTAATAGCATTGAAAAAGTCGGAATTAACCAGTGGAAGTGATATTTGGCTAGTTCTGGACACATTCTCAATTAATCCTTTTCTCACTTTTCAATATCAAAAATTAGAACCAATATTTGGTCACGAGTTTAATTCGGCTTTTACCATGTAAATCACAAACAAGCTTACAATTGTTTTATCTGAACAATTAATGAAACAGTAGAACCCACGAGTCTGTAAATTAAATATATTTACCAAAAATTGAGAGAGGACGATAAAAGAAGAGGAATACATAGAATACAAAAAAAAAGATTTTTAAAAGATTTCTCTGGCTGTTTATACTAATCTCCGAAACTACTGAGGGGATTTTCATGGGGTTTTCGTAGCTAGATTAAGCTAGGCTTTAGGTAACATGTAGGCTTTCTTTCATAGAAATCGGATGTCGGAAATAAAGTTATCGTCATTTATCCTTCTCAATTATTTGTTATTGTCTAATTGTTTTTCCCATGGCCAACTGTATGTGGCCTACTCACAGCTCAATTATTAGCATTAGAATGAAAAACTGTCTACATCATGTATAATATCCTGTATATATATAAAATCGAAAGTTGGTTTGTTTGTTTGTTTGTTGCTCAATCACGCCTAAACGCCAAGTCCGATCATATTCATTTTTTGGATTAAAGTACTACATATTCCGGCCCGACATATAGGCTACTTTTTATTCGTGAGTATCGAACATTAGGGAGTCTTTTTTTGTTAGTAATGAAATTATAGAAAAAGATAAAATAGGGGTGCGTGATTAAAACCAAATTCCACGTGGACGAAGTCGCGGACGGGAAACAGCTAGTGAAATAAAATGCTTATTTGAATTAATAGCATTTTGAATAAAAACCAAAAAAAAATTGTTTTTAGTAATTAGATTAATTTATTTTGAAATTCAAATGTTGTTTGAAATATAAATTTTGCAAAATGTTCATTGTTCCAAAAGTCTGTAGAAATAAGTAAATAAGTAAAATAATAACAACATACTAAAAATTAATAGATAGGTCAAGACCCCGAAGAAAATTATCAAATGATAACACAGTTAGTCGAACCAAAACAGAGTTGTTTATTTCAGGCATTCTTTAACGAACCCTGAACCAAGGTAAGCCAAATCTTTTAAGAGTTGCATTTAAAAGTGAACACTCAATAAAGATGTTTACGACAAGCAACCCAACATTTTAATCAAATTTTAGTAATTTTTCGTGGTAAATTTAATCATGAATCCAAGAATTAATAGCAGATTTTAAATATTTTACTTTATTATATTTACCTGAAGCACGTCGTCAGGCAAAAATCGTCCAGGTATATCCCCTTTTACGAATGCGTGAATTTAAAGGATATAAAATAATGTGTGTGCATGTTTGCACAGGTACTGGATAATTGTTGAAAAAAGAGGATTTTCAATTCAGAACATTTGAAATTGTAAAGAAAATTTATATGTTAAGGGTCTGTTGGGCGTCGTACCTTCCAAATTACCTTTTCTGTCTACCAGAGATAAGACACCAGCGGGGAAGTTTACAGGAAAAATTTAATTATTAAAGTTTTCGGAACAAATTTATTATTTTAAGGTGCAAAATTCAGGTTGCTCATTGTTGAGTTTCAATAAAAATGATGTTGGTGCGTAGCAAAATTTCTTTTGGTCGCAATTCGTTCATTTAACTCTCGTAGAAATGAATGTGACTATTTCAATACTCTATCTGGCACCGTGCTTCTCACCATGTATTCCTCAACGTGCAACAGTTCGTTCGAGCAATTCATTGCCCACCTTTTTTCCCATTTTAGTCAAAATAAAACGACGCCTGGCAAAACCACACCAAACAAAATGTTGGTTTATTTCTAATTGACATTCCCGCAGCATAGTCGAAGTGCCGCAATGCAATTGAGCATATTTTGTTGGTTTTTGATATTGATGCAGCCTCTTGAATTTTGATTCATTTTACCTGTACACATTCATATGTGTAAAATATTTCTTTTTTAATAATATTTAACGTTTCCTGTCTTTTTTTATGAACTCTATAACGAATTTAAAATTTTTTTTAATATTAAGAAATTTTTTTTCACATGGAATGGATGACTTAAATTAAGTTATAATTTGTATAATACATAGGCATCATAGATGACAGAAAAACAAAAAACAAAAATCTATAATTAGAATTATTTTCAACTTTTAATGACTCACCTTCAGTGTTTAAAATCGCAGAGAAATCGTTCCACTATATTTAGTGTTATACGTAGTTTTTTTTAAACTCAAATGTATTAAAAATCAATATACAGTTTTTTAACAATGTTGAACTTATGGAAGAAAAGATTGTTAAAAATTAATGAACGTTTCTCATTTTATATAGGATAGCCTTATAAAAGTAAAAATCTATCCTTAGTCTGAAATTGACATCTTCACAGGATGTGTCGATTTAAAGGGATATTCATCGATTCAATTATATCTTGCTACGGGCAACCGTATATTGTATTGTCTCAGGTAAGCGGCTTAGTCATAGTGGGGCCCGGTTGAAGACACCGATTCAATGATGCTTACCTCCCCCACCCGTTCCGATTAACAAACGATTTGTCGAATTTAAACTGCCTTAATGGGATTAAGAAATGAACTGCCAACGGAAAGAAGTTAATCACTTCATTTTGTATTCATGGTGACGCCATGAATTAAGTCAAACCACCTGAATGAAATTCCAGTTCTTATTGCGATATTTCAACAAAAAAAAAAACAGTGACTGAGTGCGCTTTTCTTGCATCATCAATCTACAACGAGCTATGAACAAATAACTTCCCATACGTTTTGGAATTTTTATATGTGTATATTTTATTTTCTGGAAATAGTAATAAATTTGTAAAGTTACCAAAAATTTATGACTTGAATTAACTTCTTAAGATGATTTCTTCTTTCTTAATGAAAATATCTTAAATAATTAATACTAATATGATAACTTTCATTCCTGATTTTAAAAAATAAAAATAACTAAATTACTTTTATCCTTGATTAGAAAAGAATAAAAAGTAAAATAAATATCTGATAACTGTTTATACTGATCTAACAACAATAAAATGATATCAAACACATGCAGGGCATCTATCAGTCATTTATAAATTTTCTAACAAAACTCAAAGTTTCTCCCCAACCAGCCAGCCGTGTCAGATGGGGGAGGCCCTCAACATAATTTTAATTGTATAAACACGGTATATTTCAAATTTTATTCAATTTGAACCAGTAGTTTAAGAATTATAACTAGTCAAGGTTTCTTGATTTTGTCACTCACTGACTGATCGATCACCAAAACTCTAAGGCACTTCTAGCAGATATAGAAGCTTTAAATTTAGAATACAATTAGTGTTTAGTGTATAAATCAAGGAAAAACTAAAATATTTTGCAGTTTCGGTTCAGTTTTCTAGATACAACAACTGTATAAATAACCTTGTAATCCCATATAAATATATAGACCTGTATGTATAAGTAACCAACCACGAACCAACCAACCAAAGTGCTGAACTGGGGAAGTGTATTACTTGTGAGATACATTGTGTTTTCACGCGATGGTCAAGTCAATCTATTTATTTAAAACATAAAAGATTTTTAATATTCATATGATCACTATAAGGTGTTGCTAGGTTAGCTAATGACGTAATAACTTAAGACAGAAGGACCCTTAAGTAGGGACTAAATAAATTAATCGACTTGATATTACATGGATTTCACAACTTTTTACAGTAGAAGAACTGAGTAGCGAGATTTGTTTTTTTACAAGTTAGGTTTTTAATGGCTTTAATTTACCTTTAAGGATTGTTCCTGACGGCTTTCGAAGAGTTTCAGTAGTGTGGTTAAAACTTAAGAAACTGATCCTTCTTTCCACCTTTAGCCTTAAAATTAATTTTAAATATAAATTTCTATTAAAGGATGCAAAAGCCAAAAAATTAGTTCTTTATTGATTCTAATAAAACAAATTATAGTCTGAGTCAGTAAGCGAAATGCTTCTTTCTAGTTTGTTTTTTAATATTTGATGTCACTAATTAAACAAACAAAAACAAAAAAAACAATGAGGTATGTTCTAAAAATAGTGCATTAGTACTTCAACCATTATACAAAACTGCATGATGACAATTTAATTGTGATGATTACTGTTCGTAAAATTGCATAAGTTTATTTAAAATATATATTTTAAGGAAATGATGTATTGAGTATTACCAAATACATTGCAAATAAAACGTAATATTGTTATAGAAAACAATTAGGGCAAATTACTGAAGCGCAAGGCTATGAAGGACTGAGAATTCAATTGTGATATTATATGGATTATGCATCTTAACAAAAATCCAATAGCACAATTGCGTAAGAGAATCGTTGATTTTTTTTCGCTGTTTTGGCAAATGTCCCAATGAATTCGTCGTGACAACAAAGGTCAGTCGCTTTAAATGATGACTGCAACGACTAGTTTTAACATCGATGACGAAATAATTTTTTGCGAAGAAAGACAACTAGCGATTCGTTTTAATTTTTGGTTTTTGTTTTAATAATTACTTTTATTTAATAATCTGTTGTTGGTAGTCTTCTCATTTTTTTCAATTTTTATTTCATTCCATTTTATCGTTTTTATGAATCTTTCAGAATGATCTACGACAGAAATTTGCAATAACTTCGAAAATAGTAAAAGTTATACAAATTTATAGGCCACAAATTATCGGAAAACAAATGTTTTGAAATTATGTGTCCTTTCGAACGATATAAGACATTGACTTAGTTTTGGTTATATACATAATGTGTATTTGGAACTTATACTTAAAAAAAATTAATAATTTTTTTCATATACCTAAATATTTCCTGTACATATTTTACAGCTAAAATAATGACGAAAAAAGTAACATACACTTTCTTTCTTCGGCAATTTTATCATTTTTTTAATGTTTTATAATTATATTAGTAAATATAACCTCTGAACATAATAAACTTTGTTGAAATATTTGCAAATATGATTTCAGATAATTTTTAGGAATAATTCCTAACTTTACCAGATAAAAATGACAAACACAAAGTTGCGAACTTATTTCTTAATTTTAAGAATTGTGCAATTTTTCTGGGTAGTTAAACTAGAATAGCGGGTATAAAAAGATCTGATTAGGCCAATAACCTCGTTTAATTTGAACGTATTAAAATTAGTGAATTACTCATTGTAAGAAAATAGTGTTCAGGTTGGAAAATGCAATTTTATCTTATCTTATATAATTAATCTAAGGCGAAAAATTCAAAATAATCCTCCCCCAATCATTAACATTGCCTACTGCGTGAAGTTAATTTATATTTAAATGCATGTTAGAACGTACTGCAATTTTAGTTGCCGCCCTTCTAAGTACAATTTGCGGGAAATTGTCTACCATGTATTGAATAGGATATATTTAAATTGAGATATCACAATAAGATCGACGTTTATGACCACCCTGTGTCGATGCAGACAATGCCTCCTCCTAGTGCATTAAACATTAAAGGCATCGGCGGTATTGGAACTTTGATTTCTATATTAAACTAATCGAAAAGCATGTGTATGCACCTGGTTCACCTGAATAATGAGCATAGATCTTACTCCCTCGCTGTTCTACTCCTTTCGGAGTGGAATCAGATAAACATCTGGGAAAATCCATCGAGCGTAGGGTTTCAAAGAGTGGGAGTTTGCGCTATAGCAAATTTATTTTGCAAATTTGTCGGGGCTCTGTGAAGTTGGCCGCATAAAAAGAATTTGTTAATAAAAAAAAACCATGGGTGGTTAAACGAAACTAATGGGTGGCTCAACATGGTCCTACGATAGTCAAATATTAGAGCCATATAACAACCCAGCCCCCCTCCCACTTCGGGGACAACTTCACAGACCTAATTATCTCAAAAATGTTAAAATATACGATAGTACTAAAAAATAAGAATTAGTAATTAACAGGGCAAGACTCTGAACTTCCGACCATAATCACACTTTAATTAATGATATTACATTTTAAGAGGTGAGATGCAGTCAGATGCGTGAAAAAAGGACTATTTTGAATAAATTTTTGTACATAATAGTTAGGTTTATTTTATAAACCTATATACACAGAGTTGTTATGTCATGTTTGAACTTGATTTCCACAAAATTTAAAAAGAAAAATTAATTATTTATACAAATATCGCCATCTTTGTTGGACCCTTTTCCAAAAATAGTACTTCGCGGTGACCATCACCACATCTCACTGAATCATTTCAAATCAATGAAACAAATAAAAATCATTAGTTCGATAATAAATCTAGTCTTTAATCAAAGATTTTGGTTTTTTTTTTTGAAGATTAACAAAATAGCAGCTTTTGAAAGTTTTTTTCCGGATTTATGACAAAAATCATTAGTTTATTGTTGAACAAAAAATAGAAATTTTCAACACAAATGAGAATACTTTGATCAAAAACTAGTTTTTATGCCATTCATAAGCTGTAAAAATGTTATCAAAATCCATCGAATGGTTTTTGAATTTTAGTGTCGCCAGACTTGAAAGACATACAGTGTTGCAAAAAAATAAAGCAACTCAACACAAAAAAAGAATCGTTAAGAAAAAAATAACAAGAATGTGTTTTACTTTGAAATAAAATATATTTAAATTAATCCTCTTATATCCTTCTAAATTACGACGAAATAATATTATAATAAATTCAACATATTACATTGATAAACAGTCTAAGTTCTCACAAGTAATAAAAATTGTCTGGAAAAAACTAAAGCAACTCGACTATAGTTAAAAAAAATTATATTAACATAATAAATTTCCGTACTTAGTAGCGAAGCCGTTTTGTTCGATTACGGATTGACATCTTCTAGGCATCGACAAAATAAGGTAATGGTTTTTTTTGGAATCTGCGACCACTCTAATTGCATTGCTTCAAACAACTGCCGTTGGTTGGAGGACCTCTGTACTCTCAACTGCTTTTTAACAATTTCTCATAGATTTTCTATAGGGTTTAAATCAGGTCGATGAGTATGACTCACCAAGGAAGCTTTGCATTTAATGTTGAAAGTAGTAGCAGAGGGCATTTAATATAATTAGTTTATACTTTTAAGGGCTTGGGATTTTTTGGAATCGGTTTTATTTTTTTTTTTTTTGTTATAATTATGATTTTTATCAAATTTTACATAATTTTACATGACATCACCGATAAGTTGCAATAATGACATTTTTTTTATATAAAAGATTAAAGCTTTATGAAATCATTTTGAATCGTTTAGAGTTTAGCTTATTTTCTATTTAATAATGTTTATTAATTTTTGTTTTTATTTTGTTTTTGCAATTTGTCCCGAAAAATAGGAATTTAAAGTTTTCAGGAAGGGTACACCAAAAATAAACTGCAGACAATAAAATAAAAATGATATGTATATGACATCATAGCACGTGGGATAAGTTCGGCTCATACTTAAAACGTTTTCATAAGTTTCAAATAAACATATTATGTTTTTATACATTATGATTATGTGTAAATTGTTTGAAGAAAATGTGTGAACAATTAGAATTTTTTTTATGACTGTTTTGTATCTTTTTCTTTGTAGTTTGTTTCTTTAATTTTCAAAAATCGTGTCATAAAGCTTTGTTTTCAACTTTTGGGTCCTTGCCTGAACAATGTTGCTATACAATACAACAGTAGGATATAGTTTAAAAATAATTCCTTTAAGGAATTTTTAAAGTTAAAATTTCATTGAATTTGAAAGCCTTTTCACTTCCACAAGAACGAGATCAATTTCTTAAAAGATAGCTAAATTAAATTAGTTGCTTATTTTTATAACTAATTTTAAGCTTTTTGTATATTTATTAATTACAAAATACAATTTCTTGAGACTATTTCACTTTCTTGAAAACAAATCGAAGAAATATGAGACAAATCTGTAACTAGTTTGGTTATGGTCTATTAAAACCGGCCCCGGTTCCGAGACTGTGTAGTCAAATAAAACTAAAAAATCTATGGCATAACAAAACTACAAAATAAAACAAAAAATAGAAAAATATTCCAGTTAAAATTATCATATAATTCTGGAACTAACCTGTAAAATATTTTGTAGAAATTTTCGTAGTTTTTCTGATCCTGGTACGACACCAAAAAGGGAAATTGTTATATTACCTTTTATTATTTTTACACTTTTATTGCAGCAGTGATACGGTTTGTCTTGATTTTAAATATCCTCCTTAAAATTCATGCTTAGTCATATTTTTCTTACTTTGTTATATATATAACATATATATATATATATATAAATATATGTATATATTTTTGTCACTTTTATTTTTAAACCAAACAAATTCTTTATGTGTACTTTTATCAAAGAAAACGTAACAAAAATTATTCACCACAACAATTATATTTCTTTTTCAACTCAACAAAATCGTATCACATTTTTAATTATTATTGTGGCATGGCATGTCGACCACAAAATTGTCCTAAAATTACTTCTTTGGAATATCATTCAAAATTATTGAAAACACTCGCCGTCGTACTAAAAGGTAAGTAATCTTATTTTTATATTAATTACATATCCTGATTTTATCTTTCCGAATAGAATAACAAATTTGTTGTTATATTGTTACAAAAATAGAATGATTTTATGACCAATGTTACGGGGCACCGCACCGGTGCCTTATTAAACAAACAGCACGTTTGTATGGAATATTAAGTAAAAACAATATCTAAAATAAAATAAAAATGAAGATTTCTTTTCTCAAAAACATACATATGACAGACTGTTTAAAATAAACCGTCCAAAATACGTAAATAAATATGCACATATATACATGAAATTATCGCGGAAATGTCGCCACTTATATTGTTGCTAAATTTTCACAAAAGTTTACAACAGAAAGCAAAGTAATTTTTATAAAGTCTGCCCGTGTATTCTGTACATGACTTAAACATTTTACGAAAAAACATCGATTCTGTGTAGTTATATGAGATCCTCATTTATATTTGTTAAATTTTGTACCCGTTGGAATATTTTCTTCTGTTTTTATTATTAAAAATATTGCAAATTTAAGAGCAGTAAGAAAAACTTTTATTTTATTTTTACAATTTTTTGTATACCCGTGCTGCACGCAATCACCTCGACATCACAACCAAAACTACAGAGGCGTGAAATTAGTGAAGAAGAAAATTTAATTATCGATGTGTTGTCGAATTCGAGTCAGCCACACTTGAGAGCGCTAAAACAATTTTCTTAGAGAGCTTATAAAATCTAACAAAAACCCAAATTATATCTACATCCAGTCGAAAACACACACTATAAGACCGCACAAAATTCAAGAAATGAAATGTAATATAAACATTAGAAAATCCTTAAGGCAAGAACAGCGAGAACATTTTCCTTCAAGAGAAACCTCACTGCTCAGTGTAAAACTCTACACTATCTAAAAGCACACAAGTTTCTTTCTAGAGGCAAAAGTTAAGGAAACCAGCCGAAAACAACACACAAAAATTATTTTGCATATGTATGTATATCAATGTTTTTTGTTTTTTTATAAAGCGTTACTATATACGCACGATTCATCCGCGATCTCGCAGATATTCAGACGCGCCCCAGACTAAATTTTGTATTTTTATAAATGTGAAATGGCACTTGCGAGAAATATTTACAAGTCCAGCTCGATCTGGCGGCAAGCGGCGAAATTCCGGGCACGAGAAAACTGCCGGCTAATAGTGTAAATAAAATAAAAAGCTCTCCTCTCAATTCGTTTCATCCGAACAATTTTTTTACTTTCGGACACGCCTCAGATGTGCAATGGCGCATTTATCGATCAGACTAAAGTTGTGCGAGCATAATCACATTTTAATTTATTTATTGTTGTAGCATAATATTGCCGTCGGTATATTAAACGAAATTTATGATGTAAAAGACCCGATCGTCATGTGGTATGATTTTCACAGCAGCATAAAAATTCTCATTTGTCACACTACACAAACAATTGTTGATCGTAAGCATTCCAGAAAACACGCCTTAAAATCAAAATATCGTATGAAAAACAAACGTCCTCCGAGACCGACATTAAATAAAAAAAGGGTTTAGAATTAACTAATACTAAATTAAAATTTTTTGCTAAAATATTTTTCTAAAAAATACTTCATTACATAAAATAAAAAAAATTTTCTATAATTACACGAGCCGCGTATATCAGAAATATCAAAAAGAGATTAAAACGGAAAATGCGTTTAATCCAGTTAACTTGTATTTAATCACATATCTTTTCTGAAGAAAACTTAAATAATTTTGAAAAATTATTGTTGACGACAATCTCAACCATGAAAAAATTTTTAATATCATAAAAATTCCATTTGGTGACACTGACAAAACTACTCTTTGTCGTTGCCGTCGTCCTCATCATTGTTCTTGGAGACATTACTTTATCTTTCTTAATTTATTTCCCTTACTTGATAAATAAAACTAACTTTACACACAAATGATATTCAAAATAATAAGCCGCATTGCAGATAAAATGATTTTACTTATCGTCATATATTTTTTCGCTGATAAAATCTGAAGTATTTCTCGACACAGCAGATTAAACGCGGTATTTTTTTAAGAGTGATATTGTCTGATAAGCCTCTGCGGATGTTTAGTAATGAGTCATACGTGTGTAAAAAAACAATATCGTAATAATTTTAGAAATTCCAGGGTACAAATTCAATAGGGCCACCAAAAGTAGCACAAAAAAGACAAGGGCAGGCCCAGTCTGTACCCAAATGAGACCCGATGCGCAGTGCGACCAGAAAAGAGCGTATTTTTAAAGTTAAATGTTCGTCCCTGCTTTGAACTTGTTTTTGTTTTAATTTTTTCAATATATGGGCTCGACTTTTACACGTTTATACCTTTAATTTTTGGCAATTATGTAATTTCAATATAATCACAGGATTTAACTGACAAAAACTATGAAGAATCGACTGGTAAAATTCTGTTTGCATTTGGATTTCGAGTTTTTCGTAGGAATTATTTTACAAAATGTACAAAATTAAAACTTCACATAGAGCAAACTAGGAAAAGTCAAAAGGCAAACCGATTGTCATTTCGTTTTTCAGAAATATACAAAAGTCTTTGCAGAAATAAAATATTCTACCAAAAATGTTAATTATTTGACAATGAAATTTTTCAGCTATTGTAATATTTTTCACTTGTGTGTTTTGAAGTAATTTTTTTTCGTAGACTTTTAAGAATATGCGTGAAAATTCAGAGAGAAGGATGAGCTCTGAAGCAATTGAAACATTTTCTAAAATTAGTTGCTTTTGGCTAAATTTAAAAATAATCCGACACATGGTGTGTACTAGCGATTACCCTTGCGTTGTGCCAGATTAATGCGCCAGAAAACGAATTAGCGTATTCTCCACCTTTTGTGAATCAGATAAGCTCCGGGGTATGGGTTTTGATTTTTGTGTCTGGAGTAATTACATTGAGAAAACAAGTACTGGAAAATTTAACAAAACTAGAAAGGTAATTTAATACAAACAAAATTAGGTTGGAGTAACCAAAACGTCAAAGCGCTTCAACAAAACCTGGAAATGGATTGCATTCTATAACTAAAATTACTTGGCTAATATTAGCATGATTTACTACGTTGATTACAACAGTGCTACTAATTGTTTTAATAGCACCAGCACATTTTCTAAATATATTGATCTTAAATCTAAACTCTTCGAGCGCTGAAAGCTGCACTTTCTGCTGTAGTTCAAGAATTCCAATTTTTGATAATATAAGAAATTATTATTATTACTAGCTGGGTTACCCGGTTTCACCCGGTGTACGAATATTTTGGCCGGGTACCGTATTGGGTCCGTCATCTTGATTCTCAAATTTTGTACATAGATCCGCAATAAGGACAACTAAAAACCCCAAAATACCAAGTTTCCTGCTAATCTCTTGATATTTTCAATTTTAGGGCGTCATCTTGCATTAGTCATTTTCAAACTCGCAAAAATAGTAACCTATATTTTGGGCCGGAATATGTGGTACCTTCACCCAAAAAATGAATAAGCTCGGATTCAGCGTCTCGGCGAGATGGGTTACCCAGTTTCACCCGATCTACCAAAATTTTGACCGCCATATTGAATCCGCCATCTTGAATGTCCAAATTTCGAAAATAGATTCACAACAAGGACAACTAAAAACCTCCAAATACCAATTTCCATGCCAATCCGATGACATTTTCAATTTTGGACCGCCATTTTGAAAATGGTGAATAAAAAGAAGCCCATATGTTGGGCCGGAACATGTAGTACCTTTGTCCAAAAAATGAAAATGATTGGATCCACCGTTTAGGCGTGATGGATTACCTGGTGTTCAAACATTTTAATGGCCGTATTGAATCCACCATTTTGAATTTCCACATTTCGAACGTAGATTCGCAATAAAGACATCCAAGAGCACACAAATTCCAAGTTTCATGGAAATCGCTTGATATTTTTAATTTCTGGTCGCCATCTTGGGTCCGCCATTTTGAAAGTCGGGAATAAAAAATAGCCTATATGTTGGGCCGGAATATGTAGTACCTTCAATGAAAATGATCAGACTCGGCATTTAGGCGTGATTGACAAACAAACAAACAAGGAAACAAACAAGGAAACAAACAAGGAAACAAACAAGGAAACAAACAAAGAAACAAACAAAGAAACAAACAAAGAAACAAACAAAGAAACAAACAAAGAAACAAACAAAGAAACAAACAAAGAAACAAACAAAGAAACAAACAAAGAAACAAACAAAGAAACAAACAAAGAAACAAACAAAGAAACAAACAAAGAAACAAACAAAGAAACAAACAAAGAAACAAACAAAGAAACAAACAAAGAAACAAACAAAGAAACAAACAAAGAAACAAACAAAGAAACAAACAAAGAAACAAACAAAGAAACAAACAAAGAAACAAACAAAGAAACAAACAAAGAAACAAACAAAGAAACAAACAAAGAAACAAACAAAGAAACAAAGAAACAAACAAACAAACAAACAAACAAACAAACAAACAAACAAACAAACAAACAAACAAACAAACAAACAAACAAACAAACAAACAAACAAACAAACAAACAAACAAACAAACAAACAAACAAACAAACAAACAAACAAACAAACAAACAAACAAACAAACAAACAAACAAACAAACAAACAAACAAACAAACAAACAAACAAACAAACAAACAAACAAACAAACAAACAAACAAACAAACAAACAAACAAACAAACAAACAAACAAACAAACAAACAAACAAACAAACAAACAAACAAACAAACAAACAAACAAACAAACAAACAAACAAACAAACAAACAAACAAACAAACAAACAAACAAACAAACAAACAAACAAACAAACAAACAAACAAACAAACAAACAAACAAACAAACAAACAAACAAACAAACAAACAAACAAACAAACAAACAAACAAACAAACAAACAAACAAACAAACAAACAAACAAACAAACAAACAAACAAACAAACAAACAAACAAACAAACAAACAAACAAACAAACAAACAAACAAACAAACAAACAAACAAACAAACAAACAAACAAACAAACAAACAAACAAACAAACAAACAAACAAACAAACAAACAAACAAACAAACAAACAAACAAACAAACAAACAAACAAACAAACAAACAAACAAACAAACAAACAAACAAACAAACAAACAAACAAACAAACAAACAAACAAACAAACAAACAAACAAACAAACAAACAAACAAACAAACAAACAAACAAACAAACAAACAAACAAACAAACAAACAAACAAACAAACAAACAAACAAACAAACAAACAAACAAACAAACAAACAAACAAACAAACAAACAAACAAACAAACAAACAAACAAACAAACAAACAAACAAACAAACAAACAAACAAACAAACAAACAAACAAACAAACAAACAAACAAACAAACAAACAAACAAACCAACAAACCAACAAACCAACAAACCAACAAACCAACAAACCAACAAACCAACAAACCAACAAACCAACAAACCAACAAACCAACAAACCAACAAACCAACAAACCAACAAACCAACAAACCAACAAACCAACAAACCAACAAACCAACAAACCAACAAACCAACAAACCAACAAACCAACAAACCAACAAACCAACAAACCAACAAACCAACAAACCAACAAACCAACAAACCAACAAACCAACAAACCAACAAACCAACAAACCAACAAACCAACAAACCAACAAACCAACAAACCAACAAACCAACAAACCAACAAACCAACAAACCAACAAACCAACAAACCAACAAACCAACAAACCAACAAACCAACAAACCAACAAACCAACAAACCAACAAACCAACAAACCAACAAACCAACAAACCAACAAACCAACAAACCAACAAACCAACAAACCAACAAACCAACAAACCAACAAACCAACAAACCAACAAACCAACAAACCAACAAACCAACAAACCAACAAACCAACAAACCAACAAACCAACAAACCAACAAACCAACAAACCAACAAACCAACAAACCAACAAACCAACAAACCAACAAACCAACAAACCAACAAACCAACAAACCAACAAACCAACAAACCAACAAACCAACAAACCAACAAACCAACAAACCAACAAACCAACAAACCAACAAACCAACAAACCAACAAACCAACAAACCAACAAACCAACAAACCAACAAACCAACAAACCAACAAACCAACAAACCAACAAACCAACAAACCAACAAACCAACAAACCAACAAACCAACAAACCAACAAACCAACAAACAAACCAACAAACCAACAAAGAAACCAACAAAGAAACCAACAAAGAAACCAACAAACCAACAAACAAACCAACAAACAAACCAACAAACCAACAAACAAACCAACAAACAAACCAACAAACAAACCAACAAACAAACCAACAAACCAACCAACTTTCGACTTTATATATATACATGATTATAGATCCGGTATACATTAAGATTACAATATCTTTTAAGTACAACCAGTAATCAAAATTAGATACAAAAAAAATTGTAGAAAGCAATTAAGAAAAAACCAACAACTCTGAATAGAGCGAGTGAAAGTAACAAAACGTGTGTAAGAAATATTATGTTAGAGAAACATAATGAGGAACTAAGGTGGAAAAGTTAAAACTTAGTAAATATGTAAACAGCCATTAAATATTAGACAATGAGTTTAAGGATGAATTTCATTCCTAGTTAATAATTAAAAGTGATATATGGTAAATTTTGATTTAGAAAAAGCTGGTCACAAGGTTACGAGTAGTATGTTGTGCGAGTTCGTTATTATGTCGAATGAAAATGTCAATTGTTTCCTGAATCTATGGTAGCTGAAAGTCTTCCTAAACGTCTCGGGTAGGACATATGTAGGTACATTTCATCAAATTACCTTATCAAAAAAGATTAGAATGCGAAACTCAATGTACGATTCTAAGGAAAAGTAAAGAAATTCCTAAGCACAGAAGGTGGCATATGTATGTAAGTTGTGTTCTTTTCGTATCAAATCCGATTCCAAGACTTCCAGGAAATTTTGTATTGATTTTCACAAATTTTAAATTTTTAATATACATACTTGAGGACTTTTAAAATTCAATTCAATGAAAAATTTCCTGTAAAACCTGAAACCAAGTCCGATTTGAAAAGAACACATCTATAGTCACATTTACGAAGACCGTGAATATACCTAACGATCAAATTAAATCCTATTTTAAAACATAATTAAGCTTTGAAAAGATAAGAATTCTGGCACAAATGTGGACATCAGCAGGGATTTTCCAAGTTTGTATGGTATAATTTTAGGGCTGAACACTGCAGTATGCCACAGTGACCGAAGCACAAAAAAAACTCGATTGCTAATGTAGTACAGAGTTTTCTAAAAATAACTACCGAATTCTTAACTTCGTTGACATAGGGAATATTAATATTGTTAATTTTAATATTCGGAAAATCAGTTGTATCAATATTTCGTTTACCAGACACAGATTTGCTGAGTTTCAAAATTAAGCGATTAGATTTTGCCCAATTTTGTTAGTGCATATTTTGCCGTTTTGGAAGTGATTATATTTAGAAGTAGTCATGCATAAATGATTGCAGAAGTGCCTTACTACAATAACCACTTCCTGTGAATGGGTTTTATGAGGAGTTAAAATAATTTAATGAGGTTTATAAAGAGTCAAAATATTTTTAAACAAAATATATATTTTTCTTCAATAACAAGTTAAGCAAAACTACCACTTCATTAAAAAATAAATAACAATAATTCATTATGTAGTAAAAAAAAATACGTTTCTTAAAGCCCCAGCGTAGACAGTCCTCGTTATTGTGTCTTTGGCAGCAACTTCTCTTAGATAAATAGAAAAATTAGTAAAACATAATATCAAATGGAAAAATATTTACTGTAAACTAATCATCAAGGACAATGTGGGCCTTTTTAAATATACCACCACATATTTATTTCCTGAACCGTCACTTACTCACTGCACTGTTTCTAATTTGGTGCAAACTGAACAAGGAAAAACTAGTCGCGTCGGTCTGACATCCTCTAGCTATTTATTTTTTCTTCAAACCCGCTTAGCACACGGGGAATTTCGTGTACTCCTTACCGGCTCGATTCTCTGGAAGCAATGATAGAATAGGTTCCAGAGGAGTAATGTGGACATATATGTATATATGTATATGTATATGTATATGTGCATATTTACACAAGCAAGAACTACCCAGCGGGAAATGGAATCATAGAAGAAGTCATGTAGAAGCTATTTTTCGAAGCTTGGAATGACTTACCCTCCGTATCCCATCCCATATCTTTTTAACATGGGCATGTCATTGGGAGGAAGCAAAGTCAAAAGCTTATCTTCATTAGTGCTTCCTGAGAAGACGTTTAGAATTTAAGCTACTTTTCTTCCAGGTTGCTTTCTGAGAACCTGTTTCGATGATATTGCCAAGGTGCTCCCTCATAAGGGTAAAGAAGTGGCTGATACAAAAGCCGAAAACAATAAATTATTTATATTCTTTTATTCAGAATTAAAGAAACCAAAGTAGGCACTTTCTGGCTGAATTAATAAAATATAGTAAGGTACATCAACAAGATATATTCAAATATATGTATAAATATATTTGTTTTTCATTAAAATAAATGAATAGCTTTTATTCAAACTTAACTTCTATAAAAAAATTAGGAACTTTCTGATTAAATTAAAATATAATAAGGTACATCAATAAAATCAATTGGCATATTCTACCAAACCATTTAAATTGTTTAAAAAAAGACAATACCGAAAAAATACCTTCATAACACTTATTCCACATATAGTTTAATTATTGACTCTTCTTAAGGTTATGCGTAACTTTATAAAAACGATTTTTGGCAAGCCTAAAGCCCTTTTTCATCTCGTTTTCGTACTCCACAAAGCCAAAAGTTGTAGATTTTACCGCTTCTAAACATAATACCTATTAAAAATAAATTGTTGATAAATGCTTATTTAGACTTACCAAATAAAATGATTTTAAACATTTTTAAATTTTTCACTGCGAATTGTGTTTTCGATCCATTCCATGATAATTGTAATAATATCTGGTTACTGAAAAGTAAATCAAAAGATTTATGAAGTGGTGCCTTTCCCAATAATTGTTGAATGTAGGTTTTCTGAAAAAATAATAATTATATTAATTTTGAATAATTCCTAATTAGCTTCAACTTACCAACTCGTGTTCCGGAAAATTTTCTACGGTGGCATCTAGATTCTTGACCTCAGCAATAGTTTTCAAGGGAAATATATCAATTTTGGTGTTCATTGGAAATATCTTCAATGACATTTTTTCGATTATAACATATTGTTTGGCCAGCATTTCTTTTAAGCTTGTTATTTCCTTTGATTGTTCTCTTAACAATACTAGGACTTCATTTAAATCTATTTTTGAAGGATCTAAAGCGAAATTGTTCATAAATATAATAAAATAGTTCGTAAATTCGAGGCACTACCTATGTATGTTTTCCTTATTTGTTTCTCCCGTCGAACTCAAAAGCGCTTCCCCAATAACTGCATTGCACCTGAAAACTGGTGTTGCTTCATAATTTACAGGTGCTTTGAACTTTTTGTTGGCAGGTTCCATAATTTTGGTGTTGTATCTAAAATAGAAGTGCTAAGTATACGAACCACGTCATATAAAAATATCACAGGTACATTTAGCAAGTACAATGGTGCAATATTGGGATTAGTAAACCATCATTTGCTGGTAAGCACATTGCTTTGCATACGATATCGGCCATTTTAAATTTTTTTTCTTCCGGACAGGGATCTTTTACATAAGAAATACCTAGAGTGTTAAAAGAGTCATATGGCTCTTCAAAATATGGAGAAATATTATAAAATTCGAATCCGATTATGTAATCATCTCCATCGGTTTCTGATGTAAATCCCAGAATTTTAATAGGTACCAGCACCAGGGGATGTATGTAGCAATAATTATCCGGTGGTGAATCTCTTAAGCAAAACATTTGACAACTGTAGTTCCGATAAATTGGTTTTGATGTTATATTACTCTTATATTTTGATAACTTTCTATTGTAAACATGTTTAGTATAAGTACATCTGTTTTCTTCAATTATTCTGTTACTTAGTTGTTCAAGAATGTTTTTTGGTTGCCGACAGTATTTTTTTAATTTCTGCAAATAATTTTCAAAGCGATAAGCTGAAAAGATTAATGTTTCAACGGAATCTGCTAAATGTAGTAAATTATGTACATTAAAGCTGACTTTGTCTTCTCCATATAGTATAGCGAAATTATATAAAAAAGTTTGCAGCATTTCTTTTACGCAAGATAAATTACTTTGGCAATTTTTTGGGCAAGATACCAATCTATAAGCTCCGTACAATAACAAAAAGTGATGAAACATATCCTCATTTAAAACCTCCTTAAAAAGTACAATACCAGTATATAAAACAATCTGTCTAAATTCGGTAGCTTTCCATCTAGGAAATTCATTTAAACTTCGGGGGTTTCTAGTGAATTCTTTGGGAATGAAAGGACGGAGTGAAATAAGTCTGTTGTCTAGGATTTGTTTCTGATCTGCAGTTAATTTTGTACATCTATGCTTATCTGTCCAAATGCAATGTAATATTTTCTTCATAACACCGAGGTCTATTAAATGCATTACATCCAGCGGAAATTGTGTAACCATTTTAATTCCAATATCTTCCAAAATATGCTGATGTTCTAGAAAATATCTATTGTGGTAAGAAATATCGGATCGTTTTAGAAAGTCATCATCTGTCCTTAAATTTCCAACTCTGGTAGAATAAGTCAATCGTTTGTTGATTTTTTTGGCTTGTTGCTTACATTTTGAGCATCCTTTTCCTGATGTATGACCTACAGTACCAGTTATGAATGATTTTGCGGGAGTATCGCAAACAAATAAATGAATTTTTATATTAAGTTTTTTTTCATTTATTATTATGCCTTCATTTGGTATCGACTTTAATTCCTTAACAAATTCGCAAAGGAACTTATTGGGGTTTTCAGGCTTTTTTGTACCAATATAAGCCCCAATCAAAAAAGGTTTTATTTCTGGGTAATCACTTAATGAACCCAAAATCGGCCATAAACTTTGCGCCGAACTTTTAAAAAGAGGAAGCCCATCAATACCAACATTTATTTGCAGACTGTTTATCTCCTCTGTAAACTTTAAATTTAGCATTTCCAACGATCTTACCAAGCCATAGTGACAATAATGTCCTGGAGGTACAGAAATTATATTTAAGAGTGAACTTTTAATTTCCATTAAAGCAACTCTTGATTTTGGTACGCTTAATCCTGCTTTTTTTAAAATTTCTAAGAGATCCTCTGTGGCCGCTCTAGTAATTTGATGTTTGACACACCAGTTTTTTATTTCATTGGATATAGAAAAATCATTAATTCGGTCGTAGCCTTCAGTTTCATTAATTTCATTTCTAATAGAAGGTTCATAAGTACTAGAAGATGGTTCATTATAACTACTGCTACTTGCAACATTTGGTTCGTTGGGTTGTTGCGAACTATTATTAGCGCTAATTCCTGTTTCCCCTATTAATTCTTTTTGCACTAGTCTTTTAAAGTGCCTGTTACTAACACCCGCAATCGACTTCATATTTCTATTTTTATTTCTATTTTTAATAAAATGAATAATTGACCAATTAAAGTTTACTAATTATATATTTACCCTTTACTAAACAATATTTAAGGGGACCTTCCTTTTTTAAACTAGAGGGTTGAAACTAGACAATAAACCTTTAAAATATTTAATTTTTTATTTTTTTATAGTTTTTGAACAAGTTTTTCTAAAAAATTCTAAAAATCGTGCTTTTTGGGGTGAAATTTACCCTTGTAAAAAGGGGGCAGGAGGTATTTTTAAACTTTTTAGAGGTTTATTGTCTAGTATAACAAATCCAAAAATTCTTGGTTTATAAAGATCGGTACAGTAGATCCCGAGAAAACTGTCGCGCCAGTTTGAAAAAAGTAGTTTCAATAAAATCGCGTCTAAAGTTTTTTTATCTCAATTTTATTGAATAGAAACCGGTGTCTATACATGTGGAGACGCCGTTACCAATATGACTTTAACATTTTTTCTAGTTCGAATTTCGTAATAAAACTTTGGGAGAGTATTTCTGTGATATTAAAGATCATTTTTTATGTAAAAAAAAAAAAATCGATTTTTTCCCAATTTCAAAAAGGGAAGTCCCCTTAAACAGACATCAGAGAATTATGAATTTACAGGTTCAGATATTGTTTACTTACCGCTTACTAAACACTTTTTAAATAAAACACACAATTTTCACACAATTTTTTACTACACGCAACTCAACTGCTCAATAGACATCAGATAAATGAATTTACAGGATCAGATAGATCAATTTAGAACGCAAAATGACACGTTATAACTTGTACTGAGAATTCTCGACTCGCGAACGGCAGATATGAAATCTTCCTAAATGCTTCCAAAGGCAATTACCTCGAAGCTCTTCCAATTTGCTTCCATGGAAGATGCTTCTGTTTTTCCCGCTGGGTAGTTATAGCAGCACTTCTTATGGTATTGCTTGCAATATTTCCTATTGGGATACATCGTGCCAAATCATTTACATATAACGAGAATAATAATGGGCCAGCTTTGTAGCACCGTTAATTTTAGGAAAGGGAATTACTTTAGGTGCTTTTCAATAGGTGGAAAAGTAGGAGGAAGTTAAACGATTGCACATAGACAATAATCTGTTATCAGAGAATCGAATTTAAGGTCAGTTTTATCTAAATCAATTGCAGTCAATTTGATGTATTGAATAGCAAAGACCTATGTTTTGAAAATTAACACAATATCTACGTTTGTATTAGAATAAACAGAGACCAAATATTGACTAAGAAAGTCGGAATCAAGGCAACATGATTTCACCGAATAGTGTTTCAGACTGATTTATTCCAAAGGCCACTATTAAATATTGAGCTGTAGTAGTTTACTTTCGTTCTCCTAATTTTCCTTGGCACCTGATTTTGAAATTTCTTAAAAGCATCCCTTATATTTGGGGTCCGGTATGTTTTCCTGAGTTGACAGAACAGAAATGCTGCACTAGAAGAAAAATGATTCTCGGCTAATATCAGAAATGAAGTTATTTAGCTAGCTCAGATATGTTATACTTTTTTTTATTATTTTTGCTAGTCAGGACATTTCCCAAAAAAATCTTAAATATATATGGATGGTTTTATTTTAACTTGCTTTTTATATATATTTTAAGCAATTTTAAATAATTCAGTAAAGAATTTGCTAATTTCTTGATAATTTCTCGACACGTCCAGTTTAGAGTACAAACGTTAAGCATTTTAGCAGGAATTTAATTTAGAATATAGTTCAATCATAATACAATTTCTATTGCGAAGCCAATTATAAGGAAAATTTGAATTAAATTACATACATATATCACTTATTTTTCATTTGATTTGAATAAATGCGGAAATAATATCGTAGAAACTTGTCACGGAAAGCACGAATGCCAATAGTATAAATTCTGTTTTCAATTTACCCATCAATTTGCATCAATTAAGAACTTCGGAAATATTACATTCATAATGTGTTACCATAATTGTCGAATATGCTCAACTGTAAAGAAACCGGAATGAAAATTTCCAATCTCCAATTTTGTTTAATTTACCCTCAAAAGAATTTTAGTGTCCTTCGGTTGTGCCGTATTAATTACTCTTTTCAATTACTTCCGAATGTATAGATAAAGGATCAATTCGCGAATTTATGTATTTCAAGAGATATTCGGACAAAATTCAATTCAAATTGATGATATCCTTCAACCAAAATTAAAATAAATTTATCTTTTAATAGGCATTTTTTAATTCACCTGCATCCCTTTTCCTCGATTTATTGTATTTCCTGAATTTTCTATCACATACATCATCACCATCAATTTAGTAATTATCAGTTTAATTTATTTAAAATTAATATATCAATACTTACCAAACCAAGTTTGGGACAAATTTCGCACAAGATCACCGTTTCATTTACTAAAATGGGAATTTGTTGATTTTATGTGAAAGATGAGATCTGAAAAGAAGTAGAAGCAACATTTACTTTATGAATCCAACAAAGAATTAAGTAGCAACCAAACTTATATCAGATTAATGCTAAGCCTACCAGTCATTAAATTACAAATATTTACAGCAAATTCAATGATCAATTCAATTCATCATAGGTAAGTATATTTGTTAAAATTTAGATATGTTTTTATCGACACTCAACTGGTATCAACCACTTTTAATTTTGATTAAAGTTAATTGATATCTTTGTTATGAAGTTTCAAAATTTGGGAAAACAATTTTTGTTGTAATTTTTTGTGAACTGGCTAGGTTACCCGGTGTCACCCGGAATGCAAATATTTTGGCCGCCGTATTGGGTTCGCCATTATGAATTTCCAACATTTTATAGTAAACTCGATACTACCTCAAAATATCCATAGTGCACTAATTATCATTTAAATTCGTTGAATGAATCCGCCATTTTTAACTGCGCATTTCGAACATGGATTTGCAATAATGAAATCTAAAAACACCCAAACACAAAAATTTTGGTCGCCATATTAAATCCGCCTTCTTGAATTTCCAAATTTCCAACATAGATTCGCACTAAGGTTATCTAAAAACCACCAAATACCAATTTTCATGCAAATACGCTGATATTTTTAATTTTCGGCCGCCATCTTGGGTCCGCTATTTTGAAATCCGCGCATAAAAAGTAGCCTATATGTTGGGCCGGAATATGTAGAACTTTCACCCAAAAAATAATCTAATCGGATCAAGCGTTTTCGCGTGATTGAGCAACGAACAAACAAACAAATAAACGAACTTTCGATTTTATGTATATACATACATGTATATACATACATGCATATACATACATACATGATGATTGAATTATTTAAATCGGCTCAGTAGTTCTCAAGACTTTAACCAAATTATATCCGATCGATTTCTGACTCAAAAAATTAGACTATTATTTATGATATATTGATAAATGTTATACAAGTATTGTATTTTATATTTGGATTTAGTCAATCTGTTGCCGACGTTCAAAATAATTGTCCCGGAAATATCATTCGCTTTAATAAATTTGTACAGTATTTTCGACATCAATATTTCATTTGAACCTAGTCGTTTTACTCGGAACTAACCATAAAAGTAAACGAATTATTTATCTCCAGACATATTACAAGAGGTTCACCTTCTCCAAATTATCGATTACGATTTTAAACATAACACGTTTTTGAGAGACGATTTAAAAAACAGTTTAATAGATATTAACAAAATATTTTGTACTCACACTTTTGCATTATTATAGATCACTAGCTGGGTTACCCGGTTTCACCCGTCATCTTTATTCTCAAATTTTGTACATAGATCCGCAATAAGGACAACTAAAAAACCCCAAAATACCAATTTCCTGCCAAGCCCTTGATATTTTCAATTTTAGGGCACAATCTTGAATCTGCCAATTTTCAAACGCGCAAAAATAGTAATCTGTAGTTGGACCGGAATATGCAGTACTTAACTTAAAAAATGAATATGATCGGATCCAGCATTTAGGGGTGATGGGTTGCCCGGTTTTACCCCGTGCACAAAAATTTTGGGAGCTATATTGGATCCGCCATCTTGAATTTGCAAGTTTCGAATATATATTCGCAATAAGAAAATCTAAAACCCCTAAATACCAATTTTCACATCAATCCCTTACTATTTAACATTTTTGGCCACCGTTTTGGTTCCGTCATTTGAAATTAGCGAATAAAAGGCAGCCTATACATATGCTAGGCCGCAGTAAGAAGTAAATTCACCCCAAAAATAAATATAGTCCAATCCAATATTCTGGCGTTATAGGTTACCCGGTTTCACCCAGTGTACACAAATTTTCGTCACTGTGTAGGGTCCGCCATTTTGAATTTCCAAACTTTGATAGTAAATTCGAAATTACCTCATAATATATATATATAGTACTACTTTTAATTTAAATTCCCTGAAGTTCGACAATTAGTCTACGCCATATTGAATCCGCAACCTCTCAGCGCAAATTTCGAATATAGATTCGCAAAAAGGGTATCCAAAATCCCCCAAACACCAATTTTATGGCAATCCCTTCACATTTTCAAATTTTTGCCATCATCTTAGGTCCACCATTTTGAAATTCGTGAATAAAAAGTAGCCTATATGTTGGGCCGGAATATGTAGTACCTTCACCCAAAAAATGAAAATGATCAGACTCGGCATTTAGGCGTGATTGACAAACAAAGCAACAAAGAAACAAAGAAACAAAGAAACAAAGAAACAAAGAAACAAAGAAACAAAGAAACAAAGAAACAAAGAAACAAAGAAACAAAGAAACAAAGAAACAAAGAAACAAAGAAACAAAGAAACAAAGAAACAAAGAAACAAAGAAACAAAGAAACAAAGAAACAAAGAAACAAAGAAACAAAGAAACAAAGAAACAAAGAAACAAAGAAACAAAGAAACAAAGAAACAAAGAAACAAAGAAACAAAGAAACAAAGAAACAAAGAAACAAAGAAACAAAGAAACAAAGAAACAAAGAAACAAAGAAACAAAGAAACAAAGAAACAAAGAAACAAAGAAACAAAGAAACAAAGAAACAAAGAAACAAAGAAACAAAGAAACAAAGAAACAAAGAAACAAAGAAACAAAGAAACAAAGAAACAAAGAAACAAAGAAACAAAGAAACAAAGAAACAAAGAAACAAAGAAGCAAAGAAACAAAGAAACAAAGAAACAAAGAAACAAAGAAACAAAGAAACAAAGAAACAAAGAAACAAAGAAACAAAGAAACAAAGAAACAAAGAAACAAAGAAACAAAGAAACAAAGAAACAAAGAAACAAAGAAACAAAGAAACAAAGAAACAAAGAAACAAAGAAACAAAGAAACAAAGAAACAAAGAAACAAAGAAACAAAGAAACAAAGAAACAAAGAAACAAAGAAACAAAGAAACAAATAAACAAAGAAACAAACAAAGAAACAAAGAAACAAACAAAGAAACAAAGAAACAAACAAAGTGTTGTGATTAACAACATATGCAACGTAATTTGGAAATGTAGGCTGGCAATACTGCTCTTGAAGGATGATATTTAATTTGTCAAGTTGACACATATCTTTTGTGAAAAGTCATGTCTGTGAGAAGAAGTTTTTATTATTATCTGCATATTTGAAAAATAATCCTGTTCTTAATTTGCCTGTGCATAAAGGAGTGACTTTGAATTTAAATAAAAGACATTGAAGAATAAGAAGGCGTTTTTAGTTTACACCTACAATTGGAGTTATTAATAATCTAAGTAAAATCTCATCAGGTTATGGGTCCAGGCATGTCCACAAGTCAGATACTCCGAAATTAAGTGGAAAAATTATCAACGTTGAGTAAAAAGTCAGTCATCGTCAGTCACCCAAGTCAGACAAGTCAGTCGCGCCAGGCAAACTCTCAATTGTCAGTCACACTCGTCATCGGAGGCACCGTCAGTCGTCGCAGGAAAGGTCAGTCACGTCAGAGCAGAGGCAGGCAAAGTCTTCAAGCCGAGAAATATCAACGGAGCTGATTTAACCTCCTAACGTGAGCTGAAGTATAGTAAGACAGAACAAATTGCGAAATTAATTCTTGTAAGTCTGTCAATAATTTTATGTTCAATTTTCGCTGTGAAACCTAGTCATGGATACAATTAAGTCACATTTAGAGACATTGTCAGAAGATTCCCAAGGCAATGTGAATTATGAGTCTTGGCTATTTAAAATTAACTTAATGCTAAAATCAAAAGAATTGTTTGAGCATGCAACCGGACTGAATGTTAAACCAGCCGGTTTACTCGCTGATGCACTTGTCAAAGAGTGGTTGAAGAAAGATTTGGAAGCTCAAGCAATTATAGGCTTAAATGTGAGCAGCAATATAGCAAAAAAGATTGCGAAATGTACAACAGCGAAACAAATGTTAGAGAAACTAAATAATTTGTATGGCAAAAAGTCCGAAGCTTCAATTGAAGGGTTACAGCGGAAGTTTTTTGGTTATGTTTTCGACAAGAGAAAATCAGCTGTTGAAAATTGTCTGGAAATTCTGCAGATCGCCGAGGATTTGTCAACGGATGACAACAAGGTCTTAGATAGCTGGATCATGACACGAATACTGAGTATGCTGCCACCCAGATTACACCACTTCAGGACAGCTTGGGACAATGTAACAGGAATTGACAAGACAATCGACACGCTCATTGAGAGGTTAAGACTGGAAGAAGATCGACTTATGGCAAGTGAGAAGTTGAGTGAGTCAACTTCAGGGAACGCACTCATAGCTAAGGAAAGGAAGAACGCGCAGAACTCTACAAATCCAAGACAAAACAAGCAAGATGGTGCACCAGTCAGCTGCTTCAAGTGTGGACAGAGGGGACATGTGAAGAAACACTGCAGGAACAAACCATGCGACAAGTACCTCGCCTACTGCGAGGACAATTATTCATGTCATGCATGTGGACAGAAAGGTCACTTTGTCAAAGACTGTCCGAAGAAAGGAGAAGACAAGAATGAAAGTGATAAGTCGGAGAAATATGATCAGAAAAGAGGAAACTATCGCGCACTTATAACAGTGGGATTGTCAACGGCAGAGCTTTGTAACTTAAATACGAAATGCAACCTGAGAGACTGTTGGTACCAGGACTGCGGAGCAACCCAGCATATGACGTCACACCGGAGCTGGTTCACAAATCTCATCGAGCTGGAAAATCCACCAATCATTACAATTGGTGATGCGACAGCACTGGAAGGCGTTGGCGTCGGGAACATTGAACTCGAAGCATTCAATGGAACAGAATGGTACAAAGTCGTCTTGGAGGACGTGTTGTACGTGCCCAAGCTAAATTACAATTTGATTTCGGTCAGTCAGATTCTAGATAGAGGTTACATTCAGACAGCTGATCGAGAGACGTCAATGTTTAAAACGCCTGATCATTGTGAAATAGTGGCCATGGCAGAACGAGAAGGAAATTTGTACAAGATGTTGTTACGACTACCAAAGTCTGAAAATTGTCTACTCGCTACCTCGATTGTAACATGGCATGAAAGGCTTGCTCATCAGAATCTGAAATACGTCAGAGATGTCTTGGACAGAAACGGCATAAAGTATGTTGATGACTGGAATAATCATGTTTGTGAAGGATGCATCTTCGGAAAACAACATCGAGTGTCACATCCACTGAACGAGAAAGTAGCTGATAAACCACTGGATCTGGTACACGTGGACCTGGGAGAGATGAACACGCCATCTTTAGGAGGAGCGAAATACTTTTTACTGTTTAAGGATGATTTTTCGCACTTCCGCACAGTATATTTCTTGAAGACGAAGGACGAGGCTGCTGCAAAGCTGGAAGTTTATATGAAGCTCGTCAAAAATCAATTCGGAAGAAAGGTGAAGACATTAAGGTCAGACAACGGAACCGAGATCAAGAATGCAAACACACGTAAATTGCTGGAGGAGCTGGGAGTTTTTCACACTTTCACAAACGCCTACACTCCTGAACAAAACGGCAGAGTGGAGAGAGAAATGAGAACCATAGTGGAAGCTGCAAGATCAGGCATACATGCTCGGAACCTGAAGGACAATCTCTGGGCGGAAGCAGTGAACTATGCAGTGTTCACAATAAACCAGACTGGCACTAGCTCAATCAAAGGAAGGAGTCCAGCGGAACTGTGGTTCGGACGGCGGGTTGACATTAATGTATTGCGGACATTTGGATGTGATTGTTACGTGTTGACGCCGAATCACAGGAGGAGTAAACTCGACAGGAAGTCCAGAAAAGGCATATTCGTTGGGTATGACTTGGATTCTCCATGCTACAGGATCTACATCCCTGAAGACCGTGCTGTTCTGAGCTCGGACAATGTCGTGTTTGGAGAAGAAGGAGACAACAGTCGACACCCAACAGAAGTTGAAGCGACAGTAAATAGTAATCAAAGAAGGGAAAGAGTGGAAGAAGACAGATCAGAAGAAGACGACGAATACCACGACCTGGAAGAAGAAGAGGCAGAAGAAGACAGACCTGTAGAAAGAAATGAAGAAGTTGAAGAGGACAGTCAACCAAGAAGACCAGGACTTCGTGATCGTCGGAACTTACAGCCACCGGCCAGACTTAAAGGCTACGTCATGGACTACTTCCGAGGAGGGAGGAGCGCTAATCTGGCCATGATCGGTGAAATCCAGGATATTACTGTATCAAAAGCAATGAAAGACACCAAGTGGCTACGAGCGATGGAAGAAGAATTCAACTCACTGAAGAAAATGGAGACCTGGAGGTTGATGAAATGTCCAGAAGGAGTTCGACCCCTGACCTGTCGCTGGGTACTACGTGAGAAACCAGACGGAAGGACAAAAGCACGGTTGGTAGCACGCGGCTTTGAACAAAAAGAAGGGATCGACTACTCGGAAACCTTTAGCCCAGTAGCTCGTCACGCCTCAATTCGCTTGATACTCAGTCATGCAGCCTCCGAGAATATGAAACTTATTCCTTTCGACGTAAAGACAGCCTTTTTACATGGGGATCTCGAGGAGGATCTGTACATGTATCAGCCTGAAGGTTTCGAGGATGGCACCGACAAAGTTTGTCAACTAAAGAAGAGTATCTATGGACTGAAACAAGCACCTAGAAAATGGAACGAGAAGATGTCAAGGTTTCTGGAAAAGGAACTGGGACTCGTGAGCACCGACGATGACCCGTGCATTTACTACAACGAAACGAAAACCATGATGATGACACTATTTGTGGATGACGGACTGATAGCTGCTCGAGAAGAAGGAGAAATTTACAAGACATTGGACAGATTAAACCAGGAGTTCGAAATAACATACACCCGATCAATTCAGAAACAGATCTCATATCTTGGCATGGAAATTAGGATTAAGCCAGGAGGTATTTTTGTGAGTCAGCCTGGATATACCAATAAGATCATCAATCGATTTAAATATAACGAATGCAACCCATGTTCGACGCCTATGGAGAAAGGGATGGTGACAGATGATGAAAAAAGGATAAATGACAGACCAGTGCCATCTGCAACTCCATACCGTGAAGCAATCGGAAGCCTACTCTACTTGGCCACAATATCTCGACCAGACATCTGCTACGCGGTAAACTACCTGAGTCGGTTCAACGGAAAGGCAATGCAAAGTCACTGGAAAATGGTGAAGAGGGTGTTTCAATATTTAAAGAAAACACCGAACTCTGGAATTTTCTTCAATGGAGACAAGAGAATTGTTGCGTACACGGACTCGGATTACGGTGGTGACACCACAACTAGACGCTCGACAAGCGGAGTTTTAGTTATGAGAGGGGGACCAATCATCTGGTATACGCAGAGGCAGAGACTCGTCGCTACGTCTACAGCGGAGGCAGAATACAGGGCTGCCGTATCTTCGATAGATGACATCTGCTGGATCAAGAGGATTGGAATTGAACTGGGGATTCTGAAGTCGGATTAACCCGTCACTTTGTTAGTTGACAATCAGTCGGCTATTCACATGCTGCACAACGCACATGAAGGCAAAACTACAAAAGGAAAGAAACATATTGAGATTCCTCGAAAATTCATACAGGAACACGTCGGCAGAACTGTTGTTCTCAAGCATGTAGAGAGCGCCAAACAGCTTGCTGACATTCTTACTAAGCCCCTAAATAGAAGACTGTTTGAATTGCTTCGTTGCAATATTATTAAGGAGGAGTGTTGTGATTAACAACATATGCAACGTAATTTGGAAATGTAGGCTGGCAATACTGCTCTTGAAGGATGAAAGAAACAAAGAAACAAAGAAACAAAGAAACAAAGAAACAAAGAAACAAAGAAACAAAGAAACAAAGAAACAAAGAAACAAAGAAACAAAGAAACAAAGAAACAAAGAAACAAAGAAGCAAAGAAACAAAGAAACAAAGAAACAAACAAAGAAACAAAGAAACAAAGAAACAAAGAAACAAAGAAACAAAGAAACAAAGAAACACAGAAACAAAGAAACAAAGAAACAAAGAAACAAAGAGACAAACAAGCAAAGAAACAAACAAAGAAACAAAGAAACAAACAAAGAAACAAAGAAACAAACAAAGTGTTGTGATTAACAACATATGCAACGTAATTTGGAAATGTAGGCTGGCAATACTGCTCTTGAAGGATGATATTTAATTTGTCAAGTTGACACATATCTTTTGTGAAAAGTCATGTCTGTGAGAAGAAGTTTTTATTATTATCTGCATATTTGAAAAATAATCCTGTTCTTAATTTGCCTGTGCATAAAGGAGTGACTTTGAATTTAAATAAAAGACATTGAAGAATAAGAAGGCGTTTTTAGTTTACACCTACAATTGGAGTTATTAATAATCTAAGTAAAATCTCATCAGGTTATGGGTCCAGGCATGTCCACAAGTCAGATACTCCGAAATTAAGTGGAAAAATTATCAACGTTGAGTAAAAAGTCAGTCATCGTCAGTCACCCAAGTCAGACAAGTCAGTCGCGCCAGGCAAACTCTCAATTGTCAGTCACACTCGTCATCGGAGGCACCGTCAGTCGTCGCAGGAAAGGTCAGTCACGTCAGAGCAGAGGCAGGCAAAGTCTTCAAGCCGAGAAATATCAACGGAGCTGATTTAACCTCCTAACGTGAGCTGAAGTATAGTAAGACAGAACAAATTGCGAAATTAATTCTTGTAAGTCTGTCAATAATTTTATGTTCAATTTTCGCTGTGAAACCTAGTCATGGATACAATTAAGTCACATTTAGAGACATTGTCAGAAGATTCCCAAGGCAATGTGAATTATGAGTCTTGGCTATTTAAAATTAACTTAATGCTAAAATCAAAAGAATTGTTTGAGCATGCAACCGGACTGAATGTTAAACCAGCCGGTTTACTCGCTGATGCACTTGTCAAAGAGTGGTTGAAGAAAGATTTGGAAGCTCAAGCAATTATAGGCTTAAATGTGAGCAGCAATATAGCAAAAAAGATTGCGAAATGTACAACAGCGAAACAAATGTTAGAGAAACTAAATAATTTGTATGGCAAAAAGTCCGAAGCTTCAATTGAAGGGTTACAGCGGAAGTTTTTTGGTTATGTTTTCGACAAGAGAAAATCAGCTGTTGAAAATTGTCTGGAAATTCTGCAGATCGCCGAGGATTTGTCAACGGATGACAACAAGGTCTTAGATAGCTGGATCATGACACGAATACTGAGTATGCTGCCACCCAGATTACACCACTTCAGGACAGCTTGGGACAATGTAACAGGAATTGACAAGACAATCGACACGCTCATTGAGAGGTTAAGACTGGAAGAAGATCGACTTATGGCAAGTGAGAAGTTGAGTGAGTCAACGTCAGGGAACGCACTCATAGCTAAGGAAAGGAAGAACGCGCAGAACTCTACAAATCCAAGACAAAACAAGCAAGATGGTGCACCAGTCAGCTGCTTCAAGTGTGGACAGAGGGGACATGTGAAGAAACACTGCAGGAACAAACCATGCGACAAGTACCTCGCCTACTGCGAGGACAATTATTCATGTCATGCATGTGGACAGAAAGGTCACTTTGTCAAAGACTGTCCGAAGAAAGGAGAAGACAAGAATGAAAGTGATAAGTCGGAGAAATATGATCAGAAAAGAGGAAACTATCGCGCACTTATAACAGTGGGATTGTCAACGGCAGAGCTTTGTAACTTAAATACGAAATGCAACCTGAGAGACTGTTGGTACCAGGACTGCGGAGCAACCCAGCATATGACGTCACACCGGAGCTGGTTCACAAATCTCATCGAGCTGGAAAATCCACCAATCATTACAATTGGTGATGCGACAGCACTGGAAGGCGTTGGCGTCGGGAACATTGAACTCGAAGCATTCAATGGAACAGAATGGTACAAAGTCGTCTTGGAGGACGTGTTGTACGTGCCCAAGCTAAATTACAATTTGATTTCGGTCAGTCAGATTCTAGATAGAGGTTACATTCAGACAGCTGATCGAGAGACGTCAATGTTTAAAACGCCTGATCATTGTGAAATAGTGGCCATGGCAGAACGAGAAGGAAATTTGTACAAGATGTTGTTACGACTACCAAAGTCTGAAAATTGTCTACTCGCTACCTCGATTGTAACATGGCATGAAAGGCTTGCTCATCAGAATCTGAAATACGTCAGAGATGTCTTGGACAGAAACGGCATAAAGTATGTTGATGACTGGAATAATCATGTTTGTGAAGGATGCATCTTCGGAAAACAACATCGAGTGTCACATCCACTGAACGAGAAAGTAGCTGATAAACCACTGGATCTGGTACACGTGGACCTGGGAGAGATGAACACGCCATCTTTAGGAGGAGCGAAATACTTTTTACTGTTTAAGGATGATTTTTCGCACTTCCGCACAGTATATTTCTTGAAGACGAAGGACGAGGCTGCTGCAAAGCTGGAAGTTTATATGAAGCTCATCAAAAATCAATTCGGAAGAAAGGTGAAGACATTAAGGTCAGACAACGGAACCGAGATCAAGAATGCAAACACACGTAAATTGCTGGAGGAGCTGGGAGTTTTTCACACTTTCACAAACGCCTACACTCCTGAACAAAACGGCAGAGTGGAGAGAGAAATGAGAACCATAGTGGAAGCTGCAAGATCAGGCATACATGCTCGGAACCTGAAGGACAATCTCTGGGCGGAAGCAGTGAACTATGCAGTGTTCACAATAAACCAGACTGGCACTAGCTCAATCAAAGGAAGGAGTCCAGCGGAACTGTGGTTCGGACGGCGGGTTGACATTAATGTATTGCGGACATTTGGATGTGATTGTTACGTGTTGACGCCGAATCACAGGAGGAGTAAACTCGACAGGAAGTCCAGAAAAGGCATATTCGTTGGGTATGACTTGGATTCTCCATGCTACAGGATCTACATCCCTGAAGACCGTGCTGTTCTGAGCTCGGACAATGTCGTGTTTGGAGAAGAAGGAGACAACAGTCGACACCCAACAGAAGTTGAAGCGACAGTAAATAGTAATCAAAGAAGGGAAAGAGTGGAAGAAGACAGATCAGAAGAAGACGACGAATACCACGACCTGGAAGAAGAAGAGGCAGAAGAAGACAGACCTGTAGAAAGAAATGAAGAAGTTGAAGAGGACAGTCAACCAAGAAGACCAGGACTTCGTGATCGTCGGAACTTACAGCCACCGGCCAGACTTAAAGGCTACGTCATGGACTACTTCCGAGGAGGGAGGAGCGCTAATCTGGCCATGATCGGTGAAATCCAGGATATTACTGTATCAAAAGCAATGAAAGACACCAAGTGGCTACGAGCGATGGAAGAAGAATTCAACTCACTGAAGAAAATGGAGACCTGGAGGTTGATGAAATGTCCAGAAGGAGTTCGACCCCTGACCTGTCGCTGGGTACTACGTGAGAAACCAGACGGAAGGACAAAAGCACGGTTGGTAGCACGCGGCTTTGAACAAAAAGAAGGGATCGACTACTCGGAAACCTTTAGCCCAGTAGCTCGTCACGCCTCAATTCGCTTGATACTCAGTCATGCAGCCTCCGAGAATATGAAACTTATTCCTTTCGACGTAAAGACAGCCTTTTTACATGGGGATCTCGAGGAGGATCTGTACATGTATCAGCCTGAAGGTTTCGAGGATGGCACCGACAAAGTTTGTCAACTAAAGAAGAGTATCTATGGACTGAAACAAGCACCTAGAAAATGGAACGAGAAGATGTCAAGGTTTCTGGAAAAGGAACTGGGACTCGTGAGCACCGACGATGACCCGTGCATTTACTACAACGAAACGAAAACCATGATGATGACACTATTTGTGGATGACGGACTGATAGCTGCTCGAGAAGAAGGAGAAATTTACAAGACATTGGACAGATTAAACCAGGAGTTCGAAATAACATACACCCGATCAATTCAGAAACAGATCTCATATCTTGGCATGGAAATTAGGATTAAGCCAGGAGGTATTTTTGTGAGTCAGCCTGGATATACCAATAAGATCATCAATCGATTTAAATATAACGAATGCAACCCATGTTCGACGCCTATGGAGAAAGGGATGGTGACAGATGATGAAAAAAGGATAAATGACAGACCAGTGCCATCTGCAACTCCATACCGTGAAGCAATCGGAAGCCTACTCTACTTGGCCACAATATCTCGACCAGACATCTGCTACGCGGTAAACTACCTGAGTCGGTTCAACGGAAAGGCAATGCAAAGTCACTGGAAAATGGTGAAGAGGGTGTTTCAATATTTAAAGAAAACACCGAACTCTGGAATTTTCTTCAATGGAGACAAGAGAATTGTTGCGTACACGGACTCGGATTACGGTGGTGACACCACAACTAGACGCTCGACAAGCGGAGTTTTAGTTATGAGAGGGGGACCAATCATCTGGTATACGCAGAGGCAGAGACTCGTCGCTACGTCTACAGCGGAGGCAGAATACAGAATACGTATCTTCGATAGATGACATCTGCTGGATCAAGAGGATTGGAATTGAACTGGGGATTCTGAAGTCGGATTAACCCGTCACTTTGTTAGTTGACAATCAGTCGGCTATTCACATGCTGCACAACGCACATGAAGGCAAAACTACAAAAGGAAAGAAACATATTGAGATTCCTCGAAAATTCATACAGGAACACGTCGGCAGAACTGTTGTTCTCAAGCATGTAGAGAGCGCCAAACAGCTTGCTGACATTCTTACTAAGCCCCTAAATAGAAGACTGTTTGAATTGCTTCGTTGCAATATTATTAAGGAGGAGTGTTGTGATTAACAACATATGCAACGTAATTTGGAAATGTAGGCTGGCAATACTGCTCTTGAAGGATGAAAGAAACAAAGAAACAAAGAAACAAAGAAACAAAGAAACAAAGAAACAAAGAAACAAAGAAACAAAGAAACAAAGAAACAAAGAAACAAAGAAACAAAGAAACAAACAAAGAAACAAAGAAACAAAGAAACAAAGAAACAAAGAAACAAAGAAACACAGAAACAAAGAAACAAAGAAACAAAGAAACAAAGAAACAAAGAGACAAACAAGCAAAGAAACAAACAAAGAAACAAAGAAACAAACAAAGAAACAAAGAAACAAACAAAGTGTTGTGATTAACAACATATGCAACGTAATTTGGAAATGTAGGCTGGCAATACTGCTCTTGAAGGATGATATTTAATTTGTCAAGTTGACACATATCTTTTGTGAAAAGTCATGTCTGTGAGAAGAAGTTTTTATTATTATCTGCATATTTGAAAAATAATCCTGTTCTTAATTTGCCTGTGCATAAAGGAGTGACTTTGAATTTAAATAAAAGACATTGAAGAATAAGAAGGCGTTTTTAGTTTACACCTACAATTGGAGTTATTAATAATCTAAGTAAAATCTCATCAGGTTATGGGTCCAGGCATGTCCACAAGTCAGATACTCCGAAATTAAGTGGAAAAATTATCAACGTTGAGTAAAAAGTCAGTCATCGTCAGTCACCCAAGTCAGACAAGTCAGTCGCGCCAGGCAAACTCTCAATTGTCAGTCACACTCGTCATCGGAGGCACCGTCAGTCGTCGCAGGAAAGGTCAGTCACGTCAGAGCAGAGGCAGGCAAAGTCTTCAAGCCGAGAAATATCAACGGAGCTGATTTAACCTCCTAACGTGAGCTGAAGTATAGTAAGACAGAACAAATTGCGAAATTAATTCTTGTAAGTCTGTCAATAATTTTATGTTCAATTTTCGCTGTGAAACCTAGTCATGGATACAATTAAGTCACATTTAGAGACATTGTCAGAAGATTCCCAAGGCAATGTGAATTATGAGTCTTGGCTATTTAAAATTAACTTAATGCTAAAATCAAAAGAATTGTTTGAGCATGCAACCGGACTGAATGTTAAACCAGCCGGTTTACTCGCTGATGCACTTGTCAAAGAGTGGTTGAAGAAAGATTTGGAAGCTCAAGCAATTATAGGCTTAAATGTGAGCAGCAATATAGCAAAAAAGATTGCGAAATGTACAACAGCGAAACAAATGTTAGAGAAACTAAATAATTTGTATGGCAAAAAGTCCGAAGCTTCAATTGAAGGGTTACAGCGGAAGTTTTTTGGTTATGTTTTCGACAAGAGAAAATCAGCTGTTGAAAATTGTCTGGAAATTCTGCAGATCGCCGAGGATTTGTCAACGGATGACAACAAGGTCTTAGATAGCTGGATCATGACACGAATACTGAGTATGCTGCCACCCAGATTACACCACTTCAGGACAGCTTGGGACAATGTAACAGGAATTGACAAGACAATCGACACGCTCATTGAGAGGTTAAGACTGGAAGAAGATCGACTTATGGCAAGTGAGAAGTTGAGTGAGTCAACGTCAGGGAACGCACTCATAGCTAAGGAAAGGAAGAACGCGCAGAACTCTACAAATCCAAGACAAAACAAGCAAGATGGTGCACCAGTCAGCTGCTTCAAGTGTGGACAGAGGGGACATGTGAAGAAACACTGCAGGAACAAACCATGCGACAAGTACCTCGCCTACTGCGAGGACAATTATTCATGTCATGCATGTGGACAGAAAGGTCACTTTGTCAAAGACTGTCCGAAGAAAGGAGAAGACAAGAATGAAAGTGATAAGTCGGAGAAATATGATCAGAAAAGAGGAAACTATCGCGCACTTATAACAGTGGGATTGTCAACGGCAGAGCTTTGTAACTTAAATACGAAATGCAACCTGAGAGACTGTTGGTACCAGGACTGCGGAGCAACCCAGCATATGACGTCACACCGGAGCTGGTTCACAAATCTCATCGAGCTGGAAAATCCACCAATCATTACAATTGGTGATGCGACAGCACTGGAAGGCGTTGGCGTCGGGAACATTGAACTCGAAGCATTCAATGGAACAGAATGGTACAAAGTCGTCTTGGAGGACGTGTTGTACGTGCCCAAGCTAAATTACAATTTGATTTCGGTCAGTCAGATTCTAGATAGAGGTTACATTCAGACAGCTGATCGAGAGACGTCAATGTTTAAAACGCCTGATCATTGTGAAATAGTGGCCATGGCAGAACGAGAAGGAAATTTGTTCAAGATGTTGTTACGACTACCAAAGTCTGAAAATTGTCTACTCGCTACCTCGATTGTAACATGGCATGAACGGCTTGCTCATCAGAATCTGAAATACGTCAGAGATGTCTTGGACAGAAACGGCATAAAGTATGTTGATGACTGGAATAATCATGTTTGTGAAGGATGCATCTTCGGAAAACAACATCGAGTGTCACATCCACTGAACGAGAAAGTAGCTGATAAACCACTGGATCTGGTACACGTGGACCTGGGAGAGATGAACACGCCATCTTTAGGAGGAGCGAAATACTTTTTACTGTTTAAGGATGATTTTTCGCACTTCCGCACAGTATATTTCTTGAAGACGAAGGACGAGGCTGCTGCAAAGCTGGAAGTTTATATGAAGCTCGTCAAAAATCAATTCGGAAGAAAGGTGAAGACATTAAGGTCAGACAACGGAACCGAGATCAAGAATGCAAACACACGTAAATTGCTGGAGGAGCTGGGAGTTTTTCACACTTTCACAAACGCCTACACTCCTGAACAAAACGGCAGAGTGGAGAGAGAAATGAGAACCATAGTGGAAGCTGCAAGATCAGGCATACATGCTCGGAACCTGAAGGACAATCTCTGGGCGGAAGCAGTGAACTATGCAGTGTTCACAATAAACCAGACTGGCACTAGCTCAATCAAAGGAAGGAGTCCAGCGGAACTGTGGTTCGGACGGCGGGTTGACATTAATGTATTGCGGACATTTGGATGTGATTGTTACGTGTTGACGCCGAATCACAGGAGGAGTAAACTCGACAGGAAGTCCAGAAAAGGCATATTCGTTGGGTATGACTTGGATTCTCCATGCTACAGGATCTACATCCCTGAAGACCGTGCTGTTCTGAGCTCGGACAATGTCGTGTTTGGAGAAGAAGGAGACAACAGTCGACACCCAACAGAAGTTGAAGCGACAGTAAATAGTAATCAAAGAAGGGAAAGAGTGGAAGAAGACAGATCAGAAGAAGACGACGAATACCACGACCTGGAAGAAGAAGAGGCAGAAGAAGACAGACCTGTAGAAAGAAATGAAGAAGTTGAAGAGGACAGTCAACCAAGAAGACCAGGACTTCGTGATCGTCGGAACTTACAGCCACCGGCCAGACTTAAAGGCTACGTCATGGACTACTTCCGAGGAGGGAGGAGCGCTAATCTGGCCATGATCGGTGAAATCCAGGATATTACTGTATCAAAAGCAATGAAAGACACCAAGTGGCTACGAGCGATGGAAGAAGAATTCAACTCACTGAAGAAAATGGAGACCTGGAGGTTGATGAAATGTCCAGAAGGAGTTCGACCCCTGACCTGTCGCTGGGTACTACGTGAGAAACCAGACGGAAGGACAAAAGCACGGTTGGTAGCACGCGGCTTTGAACAAAAAGAAGGGATCGACTACTCGGAAACCTTTAGCCCAGTAGCTCGTCACGCCTCAATTCGCTTGATACTCAGTCATGCAGCCTCCGAGAATATGAAACTTATTCCTTTCGACGTAAAGACAGCCTTTTTACATGGGGATCTCGAGGAGGATCTGTACATGTATCAGCCTGAAGGTTTCGAGGATGGCACCGACAAAGTTTGTCAACTAAAGAAGAGTATCTATGGACTGAAACAAGCACCTAGAAAATGGAACGAGAAGATGTCAAGGTTTCTGGAAAAGGAACTGGGACTCGTGAGCACCGACGATGACCCGTGCATTTACTACAACGAAACGAAAACCATGATGATGACACTATTTGTGGATGACGGACTGATAGCTGCTCGAGAAGAAGGAGAAATTTACAAGACATTGGACAGATTAAACCAGGAGTTCGAAATAACATACACCCGATCAATTCAGAAACAGATCTCATATCTTGGCATGGAAATTAGGATTAAGCCAGGAGGTATTTTTGTGAGTCAGCCTGGATATACCAATAAGATCATCAATCGATTTAAATATAACGAATGCAACCCATGTTCGACGCCTATGGAGAAAGGGATGGTGACAGATGATGAAAAAAGGATAAATGACAGACCAGTGCCATCTGCAACTCCATACCGTGAAGCAATCGGAAGCCTACTCTACTTGGCCACAATATCTCGACCAGACATCTGCTACGCGGTAAACTACCTGAGTCGGTTCAACGGAAAGGCAATGCAAAGTCACTGGAAAATGGTGAAGAGGGTGTTTCAATATTTAAAGAAAACACCGAACTCTGGAATTTTCTTCAATGGAGACAAGAGAATTGTTGCGTACACGGACTCGGATTACGGTGGTGACACCACAACTAGACGCTCGACAAGCGGAGTTTTAGTTATGAGAGGGGGACCAATCATCTGGTATACGCAGAGGCAGAGACTCGTCGCTACGTCTACAGCGGAGGCAGAATACAGGGCTGCCGTATCTTCGATAGATGACATCTGCTGGATCAAGAGGATTGGAATTGAACTGGGGATTCTGAAGTCGGATTAACCCGTCACTTTGTTAGTTGACAATCAGTCGGCTATTCACATGCTGCACAACGCACATGAAGGCAAAACTACAAAAGGAAAGAAACATATTGAGATTCCTCGAAAATTCATACAGGAACACGTCGGCAGAACTGTTGTTCTCAAGCATGTAGAGAGCGCCAAACAGCTTGCTGACATTCTTACTAAGCCCCTAAATAGAAGACTGTTTGAATTGCTTCGTTGCAATATTATTAAGGAGGAGTGTTGTGATTAACAACATATGCAACGTAATTTGGAAATGTAGGCTGGCAATACTGCTCTTGAAGGATGAAAGAAACAAAGAAACAAAGAAACAAAGAAACAAAGAAACAAAGAAACAAAGAAACAAAGAAACAAAGAAACAAAGAAACAAAGAAACAAAGAAACAAAGAAACAAAGAAACAAAGAAACAAACAAAGAAACAAAGAAACAAAGAAACAAAGAAACAAAGAAACACAGAAACAAAGAAACAAAGAAACAAAGAAACAAAGAAACAAAGAGACAAACATGCAAAGAAACAAACAAAGAAACAAAGAAACAAACAAAGAAACAAAGAAACAAAGAAACAAACAAAGTGTTGTGATTAACAACATATGCAACGTAATTTGGAAATGTAGGCTGGCAATACTGCTCTTGAAGGATGATATTTAATTTGTCAAGTTGACACATATCTTTTGTGAAAAGTCATGTCTGTGAGAAGAAGTTTTTATTATTATCTGCATATTTGAAAAATAATCCTGTTCTTAATTTGCCTGTGCATAAAGGAGTGACTTTGAATTTAAATAAAAGACATTGAAGAATAAGAAGGCGTTTTTAGTTTACACCTACAATTGGAGTTATTAAAAATCTAAGTAAAATCTCATCAGGTTATGGGTCCAGGCATGTCCACAAGTCAGATACTCCGAAATTAAGTGGAAAAATTATCAACGTTGAGTAAAAAGTCAGTCATCGTCAGTCACCCAAGTCAGACAAGTCAGTCGCGCCAGGCAAACTCTCAATTGTCAGTCACACTCGTCATCGGAGGCACCGTCAGTCGTCGCAGGAAAGGTCAGTCACGTCAGAGCAGAGGCAGGCAAAGTCTTCAAGCCGAGAAATATCAACGGAGCTGATTTAACCTCCTAACGTGAGCTGAAGTATAGTAAGACAGAACAAATTGCGAAATTAATTCTTGTAAGTCTGTCAATAATTTTATGTTCAATTTTCGCTGTGAAACCTAGTCATGGATACAATTAAGTCACATTTAGAGACATTGTCAGAAGATTCCCAAGGCAATGTGAATTATGAGTCTTGGCTATTTAAAATTAACTTAATGCTAAAATCAAAAGAATTGTTTGAGCATGCAACCGGACTGAATGTTAAACCAGCCGGTTTACTCGCTGATGCACTTGTCAAAGAGTGGTTGAAGAAAGATTTGGAAGCTCAAGCAATTATAGGCTTAAATGTGAGCAGCAATATAGCAAAAAAGATTGCGAAATGTACAACAGCGAAACAAATGTTAGAGAAACTAAATAATTTGTATGGCAAAAAGTCCGAAGCTTCAATTGAAGGGTTACAGCGGAAGTTTTTTGGTTATGTTTTCGACAAGAGAAAATCAGCTGTTGAAAATTGTCTGGAAATTTTGCAGATCGCCGAGGATTTGTCAACGGATGACAACAAGGTCTTAGATAGCTGGATCATGACACGAATACTGAGTATGCTGCCACCCAGATTACACCACTTCAGGACAGCTTGGGACAATGTAACAGGAATTGACAAGACAATCGACACGCTCATTGAGAGGTTAAGACTGGAAGAAGATCGACTTATGGCAAGTGAGAAGTTGAGTGAGTCAACGTCAGGGAACGCACTCATAGCTAAGGAAAGGAAGAACGCGCAGAACTCTACAAATCCAAGACAAAACAAGCAAGATGGTGCACCAGTCAGCTGCTTCAAGTGTGGACAGAGGGGACATGTGAAGAAACACTGCAGGAACAAACCATGCGACAAGTACCTCGCCTACTGCGAGGACAATTATTCATGTCATGCATGTGGACAGAAAGGTCACTTTGTCAAAGACTGTCCGAAGAAAGGAGAAGACAAGAATGAAAGTGATAAGTCGGAGAAATATGATCAGAAAAGAGGAAACTATCGCGCACTTATAACAGTGGGATTGTCAACGGCAGAGCTTTGTAACTTAAATACGAAATGCAACCTGAGAGACTGTTGGTACCAGGACTGCGGAGCAACCCAGCATATGACGTCACACCGGAGCTGGTTCACAAATCTCATCGAGCTGGAAAATCCACCAATCATTACAATTGGTGATGCGACAGCACTGGAAGGCGTTGGCGTCGGGAACATTGAACTCGAAGCATTCAATGGAACAGAATGGTACAAAGTCGTCTTGGAGGACGTGTTGTACGTGCCCAAGCTAAATTACAATTTGATTTCGGTCAGTCAGATTCTAGATAGAGGTTACATTCAGACAGCTGATCGAGAGACGTCAATGTTTAAAACGCCTGATCATTGTGAAATAGTGGCCATGGCAGAACGAGAAGGAAATTTGTACAAGATGTTGTTACGACTACCAAAGTCTGAAAATTGTCTACTCGCTACCTCGATTGTAACATGGCATGAACGGCTTGCTCATCAGAATCTGAAATACGTCAGAGATGTCTTGGACAGAAACGGCATAAAGTATGTTGATGACTGGAATAATCATGTTTGTGAAGGATGCATCTTCGGAAAACAACATCGAGTGTCACATCCACTGAACGAGAAAGTAGCTGATAAACCACTGGATCTGGTACACGTGGACCTGGGAGAGATGAACACGCCATCTTTAGGAGGAGCGAAATACTTTTTACTGTTTAAGGATGATTTTTCGCACTTCCGCACAGTATATTTCTTGAAGACGAAGGACGAGGCTGCTGCAAAGCTGGAAGTTTATATGAAGCTCGTCAAAAATCAATTCGGAAGAAAGGTGAAGACATTAAGGTCAGACAACGGAACCGAGATCAAGAATGCAAACACACGTAAATTGCTGGAGGAGCTGGGAGTTTTTCACACTTTCACAAACGCCTACACTCCTGAACAAAACGGCAGAGTGGAGAGAGAAATGAGAACCATAGTGGAAGCTGCAAGATCAGGCATACATGCTCGGAACCTGAAGGACAATCTCTGGGCGGAAGCAGTGAACTATGCAGTGTTCACAATAAACCAGACTGGCACTAGCTCAATCAAAGGAAGGAGTCCAGCGGAACTGTGGTTCGGACGGCGGGTTGACATTAATGTATTGCGGACATTTGGATGTGATTGTTACGTGTTGACGCCGAATCACAGGAGGAGTAAACTCGACAGGAAGTCCAGAAAAGGCATATTCGTTGGGTATGACTTGGATTCTCCATGCTACAGGATCTACATCCCTGAAGACCGTGCTGTTCTGAGCTCGGACAATGTCGTGTTTGGAGAAGAAGGAGACAACAGTCGACACCCAACAGAAGTTGAAGCGACAGTAAATAGTAATCAAAGAAGGGAAAGAATGGAAGAAGACAGATCAGAAGAAGACGACGAATACCACGACCTGGAAGAAGAAGAGGCAGAAGAAGACAGACCTGTAGAAAGAAATGAAGAAGTTGAAGAGGACAGTCAACCAAGAAGACCAGGACTTCGTGATCGTCGGAACTTACAGCCACCGGCCAGACTTAAAGGCTACGTCATGGACTACTTCCGAGGAGGGAGGAGCGCTAATCTGGCCATGATCGGTGAAATCCAGGATATTACTGTATCAAAAGCAATGAAAGACACCAAGTGGCTACGAGCGATGGAAGAAGAATTCAACTCACTGAAGAAAATGGAGACCTGGAGGTTGATGAAATGTCCAGAAGGAGTTCGACCCCTGACCTGTCGCTGGGTACTACGTGAGAAACCAGACGGAAGGACAAAAGCACGGTTGGTAGCACGCGGCTTTGAACAAAAAGAAGGGATCGACTACTCGGAAACCTTTAGCCCAGTAGCTCGTCACGCCTCAATTCGCTTGATACTCAGTCATGCAGCCTCCGAGAATATGAAACTTATTCCTTTCGACGTAAAGACAGCCTTTTTACATGGGGATCTCGAGGAGGATCTGTACATGTATCAGCCTGAAGGTTTCGAGGATGGCACCGACAAAGTTTGTCAACTAAAGAAGAGTATCTATGGACTGAAACAAGCACCTAGAAAATGGAACGAGAAGATGTCAAGGTTTCTGGAAAAGGAACTGGGACTCGTGAGCACCGACGATGACCCGTGCATTTACTACAACGAAACGAAAACCATGATGATGACACTATTTGTGGATGACGGACTGATAGCTGCTCGAGAAGAAGGAGAAATTTACAAGACATTGGACAGATTAAACCAGGAGTTCGAAATAACATACACCCGATCAATTCAGAAACAGATCTCATATCTTGGCATGGAAATTAGGATTAAGCCAGGAGGTATTTTTGTGAGTCAGCCTGGATATACCAATAAGATCATCAATCGATTTAAATATAACGAATGCAACCCATGTTCGACGCCTATGGAGAAAGGGATGGTGACAGATGATGAAAAAAGGATAAATGACAGACCAGTGCCATCTGCAACTCCATACCGTGAAGCAATCGGAAGCCTACTCTACTTGGCCACAATATCTCGACCAGAC